>NW_004624749.1:9306468-9395584 GCF_000247695.1 Heterocephalus glaber
GCAGGAAAAGGGGAAAAAATAAGAACCAAGATTCATCATGTAAAGGTACAAATTCCCAATGAGAAATGTAAATGTATTGTATACCTAAAATGTACCAATAAAAGAATTTAAGGGAAAAAACTTCAGCATACCAAGAGCCCAATTTTGATTTCTAAATACATTGTTTATTACAAAAGGAGCCAAGCTTCCTTGCAGAAATGGCTGATCTGCCCAGGGCAGGGAATGTGCAAGGTAAACCTCAGTTGTCTCATGGCAGCATCTTATGAAGTTAACCGTGCTCTTTGCATATGACCCAGCAATCCCACCCTGCACTTTTACCCCACACAAATGGGAACCACATTCACTCAAAGATTTGTTTGTACCAAGTGTTGCCATAGCTTTATTCTCACCAAGCCTGTACTGAACACAAACCAGATGCCTAACAACAGGGAAACTCAACTCTTTGGTATGTCCTCTAGTACAGTGCTACTCAGAAATAACAAAGAGTCAACTGTGATGTACCCAACAATGTGGACCAAACTCAGAAACACATGGAGTGAAAAATAAGAGACACAGAAGAACACATGTTGCATGATTCCATCAATGGTGATAAAACCAGGCCATGGGTCCAGGATGGGGAACTCACCACAAAGGGCTCACAGAAACTTGGAGGAGAGTGGAAATCCTGTGTCTGGATAGTGCTGGTCACATGGATGTATATCTTTGCCAAAACTCTCTGAACTCCATGGTCAAAATGGGCACATCTTATAGTCTCTCAATAATATTGCATATAAGTTGATTTTAAAAAAGAGTAAAAGGACAAGTCTAAAGACAGAAGCCACCTTGCAGGGTGCTATAGTTTATGTCCGGAGTGTCCCTCCAAGGCCCATGCGTTAAATGTTTGGTTCCCAGCTTGGTGCCACTGGGAGATGGTGGACATGTTAAGAGGTGGGACTTGGTGGGAGATCTTTAGGTCTTTGGGGATGTGTACTCGAAAGGGATTGTGGACCCAGTTTCTCTCTTCCTCTTTCTCTCTTGCTCCCTGGCTATTAGGTAAGCAGCTTGAGCTTGCCTTGTGCTCCCGCTATAATTCTAACACCAGACTCAAAGCATCAGGGACTTCAAGTCATGGACTGAATTTCCTGAAACTATGAACCAAAATAGGACTTTCTCCTTATGAATTGATATTTCAGTTGTTTGTTATAGTAACAGAAAACTAACACAAAGGAATTCTTCCCATCAAACTGGGACAATTTGACCATCAGAAAGAATAGAATAATGACTATAAAACAGTGAATAAATAATAATAATCTAGTGATCCACAATGAGAGAGAGAGACAGAAGCAGAGAGAAAGAGAAGATTGTGTTTATTTAGGAATCCTTATCTGGGAAGTAAACATGTAAAGAGAAACAGGAAATGATTATCTGAGGAGTCAGAGTTGGGGAGGGGGTGAGCACGAAGCACGTTGGGGTGTGGGTGATACTCTATTTTTAGCTAGGTGATGATCCTGTCTACAGTTCACTTTTAGAGTCATTTGCTAACCTACACCTGTCTGCCTGAGGTATGTTGTATTTCACAATAAAAAGAGCAGCCTCCATGTTCAGAGAAGAAGCAAGAACCCAAACAACTCATATTAAAATCCTATTTCAACCCACTGTTTCCATTTCCTCAATCCAAAAACCTATTACATTTGACAAGGGGAGATGTATAAGTAATTAAGAAATAGAACTAATTCTTGCAAAATGTTATCAAGAAAACCATTTTTATAAAAGCATTTTTAGGGCGTCTTAGAGAATCCGAGATGAGAAATATCAAGTTGTCAGAAGAGAATTCGCTTTATAATACATTCTCTCTCCTCATTTTAGAAGGTTTTACAGATTCCTCAAGCTATAAAATGTCTACTCTTTTCTAAAAGTGGAAAGAGGAGACAAAGTGAAATGGAGAATCTCCTTAATATGAATTAACACCCAGCTAACCTAGGATCTTAAGTGGGTTGACTTTCTTTAGCTCCCCATGAAAATATTAATTAAGTTATCAAAAGAAATTTGATTTCCATAGGAAAGCAGTGTGATAAGGGCCTGGAGGAGTCTGATTGGGGTCTGCCATGTGCAGAGCCGGTGTTGGGGCTCTGCCAGCGCTGGCCTGGGGCTAACCAAGCACTGCTGGCTCATTTTGCTTCCTTCTTCCCTTCTGTAGCCTCTGTAGCACCTATCATTACCTTGATAATAACAGGCTGCATGATAAAAATGGAAAATCACAGGCAGATTCTGTCTCTCCTGTCTCAATCTTAGGTGAAAACCTTTTCATCTTCAGAGGGATTCTTTTTCTTTTTCTTCATTTTAACACATTACTTTGTCCAGAAAATTATTTTGGTCTCTGACAACTCTTATTTATTCATTCTTATGGATGAAAGCAGCACCTTGGATAATGCAAAATGTTACAAATGCAGAAACCTTTTATATTTGACTTTCAAATGTAGGCTTGCACTTACATTTGATTATGCATATGTTTAATATTCTGGTATTTCAATTTAGGCAAAATAACCAACTCACAGGAAAAGCATCTACCTGGAAAAAGCCTGAGATGCTATCTTGGGTCCTGAACACCATTCCTAATCCCATATCTAGCCTCAGAAAACAGGGACAGCATGCCTGACAGACTGGCCAACTCCCTCCAGGCCTCCACATCACCTTCTCACCTGTCTGCCCAAGGTAGAGAAAACCAGGCTTTTCCCAACACTGCTCAAAATCTTAGGTACAAATATGACATTTGCTGCTAGTGCCTGGAAAGCAGTATCTCAGCCACCTTCCTGTCACTGGGACAGAATAACCAACACTCACAATTTAAAGAAGAGATCTATTTGGCTCAGGTTCTGGTGGGTTCATTCCATGGTCAGCCAGCTTCATGGCAGAAACAGCATGGCAGAGGGGCCTGATGGAGGAAACAAGATGCTTCTCCCAGGGCATCTAGAAAGCAGAAAGGAGCTGGGGACAAGAATACTCTTCCAGGTCACTCCCTGGGGAACTAACTTTTCCTACCAGGCCACATCTTAGAACAGCACAGTTGGCTAAGAACTAACTCATCAAGGAACTAATCTGCTGATGATCCAGTCACCTCTTAGACTTTTGGGAGAAATTTAGACCTAAACCAGGGAGCTTCACCTTCAAGAAGATCACGGTCCAAAGACGGCCTTTCCTGGCCTCTCCTCCCTGGCCATTCCTGATAGTCAGTGGCTCCCGCCTACCTCACCAAGGGGAGTCAACCATACACCAGGAGGCAAGGAGCCTGGGGAAGCACACTGGAGTCTGTCCACCACCAGGAGTATATTCATATCCCTCTGTGCACCCTCACAGGCAAATGGGGTAGAACCAACCCAGGAACAAGCAAGTAGTTCTGTCTGAAGCAGCCTGTCCCAAGTCATCATCCTCATGGTTCCTTCCTGAACTCCAGGCATGTTGCACCCCTCCTTGTGATTGTTCAACTTACAGAGGGCACTGAGCAGCATCCACAAGGCAGACACCGGCACAGGTCTCCTGCTTCCTCTCTGAGTCCCACTGTGGAAAATGTGAAGCCTCTGCTAATCTCTCGGCTATCTCCATAGCATGGGTTTGTTTGTGGGTTTTTAACTATGGGAGAGAGCTGCATGATGCTGGCAGGAAGGCAGCATGGTCAGATCTGCAGGTAGAGGGGGCAGATTTTCCATAGTATGAACTGAAATGTGAAGGGGAGGGGAGCACAGAAGGAAAGAAGGCAGGAAGGCAGGAAGGCAGGAAGGCAGGAAGGCAGGAAGGCAGGAAGGAAGGAAGGAAGGAAGGAAGGGGGAGGGAAGGAAGGAAGGAAAGAGAGAGGGAAGAGGGAAGGAAGGAAAAGAGGGTGAGAAGGAAGGGAAGGAGGGGTGGACCGAGGGACTGTCCCCTGGGTGTGGATTACAAAGTAATGCTTTTGAAACACAGAAGGAAATAAGACCCCAAACCTTTCCTTTCTCACTCCAGCCAACTTTGAAAGGATGCTTTCCTGCCGGGGACTTAAAACATCTCATTTGCCACGCAATCTTGAGCAGGTGCCCCCTTTCCTAGACATTTGCAGCCTTCATCTCTGGCTTTGACTGCCGTTGATTTGATGCAGGGGGTGCCCACATCCTCCACGGGGTAGGGAGGAAGCACAGCAGCTTAATATGAGGAAAACATTGTGCCTGTGGAGTTCTTGAAAGATCACTCAGGCTGCAGACAGGAAATGAATTAAACATGGATGAGACAGCAGGCAGGGAGACCATTTAAGAGGCTATCGCAAAACTCCAGGCAAAGGACGAGGGTGGATGGAACTAAGGATGTGGCGGTGCAGTGGGGAAAGGGGCAAATTAAAGAACTATCTGTCATCACTATGAAGATATCAAGGCTTCATCCTCAGCTGTTCTCTTCAGGAGGACGTAGCCTGTGTACCACGGGGAGGAGCAGTGTGGGGGCAGGGAAGATAGAAGACTAGATCAGTCTAAGCCTGTTAACACCGGCAATCCCAACTTAATCTGTTGGCTCCGTGTCCCAGGCTGGGTTTTCCAGAAGCAGATGCTGAGATGAACCTTGGCATGTAAGATGCTCATTAGAGATTTTTATGGGCTGAATGGTGTTCATCAATGCTCATCCAACCCCTCAGTACTTCCAAATGTGACCGTACTTGAGACAGGGCTTTCAAAAAGGTAATTAAGTGGGAACGAGGTCAATAGGGTGGGAATACGATGATGACATCCAGTTGAAACTGAAAGTGCTGCTAAACATCCTGAAGAGCACAGGACAGTCACCCCAAAAGAATTATATGCCCCAAAACATCAATCATGCTGACAATGGATGCCTCTTGCATGCTGAGCAACAGGGCATGCCCCTCTCCAATGTGTGGTTGGTATTTCTCAAAGCATCTCCAATATGGCGCCATTCTCTGGGTGAAGTCAGTGGGTGGTGGGCAGCCTGTTATTTTCTGAGAGTTCATTACTCTGGTCCCCTTTATCATGGAGGAGGCAGCAATCTGTCTTCGAAGGGATGAACTCATATATGGGTATGGATTTACCTCCTCTGTCTTCAGTGCTCTGCCAGACTCACAGGTGTTGGACTTCAGTAATTCCTATGCACAGCCATAGCCTTTGCAACACTGATTCCAAACAGGAAACACACTTCATGATAACAGAAGTTCATGAAATATGCTAGTCTCAGCTATATCCTAACCATCACTCAGTAGCAGCATTAACAGAACAGTAGAATGGACCACTAGAGGCTCAATTATGGTAGCAGATGGAAGGCAACACCCTCAAAGTTATTGGTGGCTGGGTTTAGCGTATGCCCCAAACCAATGGTCAACATTGGTTAACAAATGGATGACATTTGGTGCCCTCTCCCCAGAAGCTAGATACCCAGATCTAGGAATCAAAAGGTGGAGGCAGCAATGCCCCTGAGTTCATTGCACCAAAAAAGGAACAGGGGAGACTTTATTTCTCACCCTGTGATCTTGAAGTCAGAGGGTTTGGAAGTCCTAGATCCCAGAAGAAGAGTCTGATGCCCAGGAATGCATATTACTGCTAAATTAGAAGTAGGGCTGGCCCCTGGCTGTGGGGGTGCTTCAAGCTGCTGAGGCCTAAGGCCTAGATTATGTCATTGGACTAAGCAGGGAGATCAGTGTTAATGCCCAGGGAAAATGGGTTCTTTCTGTGCAGTGCAGATGGGAGGGTTATGTGGGCAGCCTAGGGACTCATAGAGGGCAGGCTCCAAGCACCTTCTTACCCAACAATCCTCATCCTGGAAACCTGCCATCAAATCAAGGCCACCCAGGACCCAGGCCTGGCTGGAAGAAAGGTTCGAGTGACCACTGTACAAAAAAAAGTGCCTTTCGCTGAGGTGCAGCTGAACAGGAGGAACAGTGTCATGTCACTTACAGCCACCAATTTCAACTCAGCACCTCCTACAAAAGGAATGGTAGCAGATAGGTTTATGCTCATTGTTTTCTGGTGTCTTTCCCACCACCCCTGCTCCATGACATGAAGAGCACATTTAGGAGTAAAAAGGAAGGATTCGTGGGGGCATACCTCAGCTGATACCCTAGAGATGATTCAATAGGGGGTGACATTTTGTGTGCCCCTCTGTGAAGACCATGGAGAGGACATACGGTCCAACATGTCGATCGACCCTTCAGGATTCTCTGCAGCTTTCTCCACACTACTGTGTGGCTAGGAGACGAGCCCTCAAGATGTCATCCAGATGTTCCTTGTGCTCTGCTTTCTGGGTGGGATCAGCCAATGGGGACACCAGCAGGAGCTGGAGGTCACTGACCTTGCTGCTGGCTCCCTTCCCTGGCAGCACCTGTCTCCATGAGGCTACACTGGGTTAGACAGCTGTCCTCTCCCTTTGCCCCTTTAGCTTTGCTATGGCTTGAATGTATCCCCCACACTCAATGTGTTGGGAACTCAAACCCCAAATTCACATGCTAAAGGTTTCTGGCAGTGAAACTTTGAGGAGGTGACTGCATCATGAGGGCCCTGTCCTCATGAAAGGACCAACCTTTTCACAGATGAATGGGTTACACAGGACAGATGAATGGATTATGCAGGAATGGCTTTGCTGTGAAAGTGTGCTCCTCTAGCACACTCTCCTGACCTCACCATGATGCCCTCTGCCATGCTATGACAATGCAGCAAGAAGGTGCTCACCAGATGCCAGCCAGGTGCTGGCACCATGTCCTTGGGAGACATACACTACTGTTTCCATTTCACAGATGAAGAAATGGAAGCTCAAGGAGCCACAGTGACTTGTTTTTTTGTACCTTGTAAGTAAATGACAGGCCTGAGACTTTCTGCTCCATTCTTCTGCTAGCTCTGAATTGGTGACTCCCTGTTCTGAAGCCACTAAATCAAAATGGGACACCTCCTACGGACACTCACTTCATTGACACAGCACTGCCAAGAGGGGACAAAAATGTTTTGAACGATGAGCCAAGTGGAAATGTCCCTGAAGGATCAGCAGCAGCTCTAATTTGCATTTCCCTGAAATTCTATTTTCTGTAGAAAAAAGAAATAAAAGGGCAGAAAAAAAAAATAAAAAACCTGTCCACTGAGTCACCTTAGCAGATGCATGGCTTGTTTCACGGGAGCAGAGTGGCATGTGTGTTAATGGCTGTAGTTACAATATGTGGCCCAGGGTCATTATTTATAATGGGCAGCCACAAAACGCAGTAACAAAGCTGGCACGCAGCACCGAGCAGTGTAAAATTTTAATTGGGAGGCATTTTCTGGGTTTTGATTTTAAATGTCCTGTCATTGCAAAGAGAAAGCAGCTTTCAAGAAAGATGGGCATTATGACAAAAGTGAGGGTTGAGAGTGTGTGCATGTTCACCTGAGACGCCAGAGGAAGGGATACTTGCCAAATATCTTCTCCCCAACATTTAAATAGTATCATCATCAGTAATCATATGAAATTATACAACACTGGAGAGCAACAAACTGCTTAGAACACATATAACAGGAGTAGAAAAATATAGGTTAGTATTTCTGTTCCAAGACCAACTCAAAAGGACCTGCCTGGCACCTGCTGTGTCTTTGGCCTGGCACTAAAGCCTGTGGGACAGTGGGGACACACCTGAGCCCACAGCCATGATTGCAAGTGGTTTGAGAGCCACTGTCACCATGCAGGCCAGACCCACCGCTCTGCAAGAACTCTGAATTGATCATCATGCTAGGGGACATGACACTGGGGGTCCTCAAGGGGCAGGACATGGAGAGCGGTTGGGTAAACAAAGGCAAAATCAACAAAATGGAAACTGCCTCAGTCAGGCTCTCTAGAGAAGCAGAAGAATGAAGATGTGCAGGGACATACAGAGACTGATGCTAAGGTTTTGGCTCCTGTAACGATGGAGGCAGAGAAGCCCTGAGATCTGCTATTGCAAGCCAGAGGCCCAGGAAGCATGGTGGCTTGGTCCTGCTCCATGTCCAACAGCCCAGACTTTGGGGAGCCATTGTCTGAGAGCACACGGAGATGTCCCTGCACAAGAGGACAGAGTGACCTCCCCCTGACTCTACCTCAATCCAACTTGTGCCCTGATGGAGTAGATGATGGCCACTGATACCAGGGCCGTCTTTGCTCTCTTCTGAGTCAGACACTCACCACTTACACACGCGCACGTGCACACACACACACACACACACACACACACATAGAGAAATGATTATTCCCAGGTGTCTGGCCATCCCTTAGCCCAGTCACAGAAACCAAATAAAATTGGCATTTATTATGTGGTTTCTCATGTTGCAAGTTTTAAACCACTAGCAGGTTTTGAGATCAACATAGTAGATTTTGAAAAACTCCATGGAATGGAAACATCAGGGTACACTGGACATGGCAAGGGAATTTTGAATATGGTTTTATACAGGTAGAAACTTGTGTGCCTGGGTCACCTGTGAAATGTATTTCTTATGGCAAGTGACAGTCTAAACAAAATTGTGAAGCTCTCTTTTAAGGGAAACTGTTGTGAACTCACTATAAAACCACAGTTCTCTGTTCATCAAAACCATCACACAAATCTACTTTTCTGGAAACAGAAATTGCCTAGTGATATAGCCAGGGACCAGGTGTCCTTTCTGCTTCATCCTGTACCAGCCAAGTGTGCCTGGTGCACAATGCCATCAATGACTGTCAGCATGTATAGACCCCCATGTTCTAAGAGCTTTGCGTGCACCCTAGCCACAAGTCCCCACAAGGGAGGCACTGTCGCTGTCCTTATAGATGGGGACACAAGGCACAGGAATCATCAGTATCCTAGAGCCACAGAGCCAGGAAAGGTATAGCTTGGAACTCAAAATGAGCCAACCTTCTTGTTCAGACTGTTCCCCCATGAATTCCTCCTAAGACTGGAAGCTGCTGGATGGAAAATTCCATCTCCTCCCACCTAGCACACCTGGTATTCCTATTACCTGTCACTGCATAGTAACTGCCAACCTTTAATAGCATGGAGCAACCACTTTATGATGCTCACAGATTTTTCAGGGCAGGAGTTTAGACAGAGTACCAAGGGGGTGACTCGTCTCCTTCTACAGTGCTTGGAAAGATTCCATCAGATGGAGGTCATGCGGAGGTGTCTTCATTCCCATGCTTGGCACTAGGCTGAGAGGCCACCAGCCCGAGACATCTAACCTCAGTGCCTCTCTGTGAATGCTCCATGTGCCTCTCCCAGGCTGGGTTCTGAGGTATGTAGCCCAAGAAGGAACATTTTGGAGGTAAGTGGTACAAGTAAGCCAGACCAAAGCTTTGTGCAATCTATCTCTGGACCATCAAAGAGCCATGCTTCCATCATGCTCTGTTGGGATTCTGTGTAGACCAGGAGGAGGGGATGCAGACCACCCCCCTCAGCACTTTCAGTGTCCTGGGTCTCCACATGGGGTGTGCACACTTCCTTGTTGCTGGCCTGGATTTCCCTCCATGCAGAAGGGTGGTGGCTCAACTTCCTTGTGATGCATAGGCCGCTGTGGTTAATAATCTGCAGTTCATTATAATGATCTGTAGTCTCTATAATAGTAAATGAGCTGGAACCACAGATATATTTACTGCCTTAATTTAGTTGCCAGCATTAGGCTTCTTTTAAAGTATTTTCTCTCCATTTGGACTGAATTTTTTAAATCTAAGCTTATCTTCAATGTCAATAAGCTTAGCACTCCTCAACAGCTGGAAGCCCAGATATTCTATGTCTCCCCTTCTATTAATCTTCTGTAAGTTGATCTTTATAGCCATCGAATCCATTCATCACTGGAAGCTGTCCTTTTACATTAGTGTGACCGTCCATTTAGCTAAACCAAACCCTATTTCTTCATGGTGACTAAAGTTCTTTGTCATTTTAATAGTTTATAGAGCTCTCTCACTCTTTCTGTGTGCTGGCCTGGAGTGTCAGATGGTCCACAAAGAACAAAGGGATACTAATAATGTGCTTCTTGTGTTTCCTCTTAAAACAATACTGGGGCTCCTTGGCAAAATCACTCCCAAGAAGAATCATAAGGTCTGAGTATCCCTAAGAGATCCCACATTCTTTAAGATGATCTATAATTTGGTGGTTCTCCTATGGGTAGATCTAAACACTATATTCAGTCATCTTGTTCTACAAAAGCCAGAGGCTTTATTCACCCACATGATTCCTATGGTTTAGGTCTAAGATGTTCCCTCAAAGTCTGATATATTCAGAGGTGGAGTTTTAGGAAGGTGATTGGATCATGGGTGCACTGTGCTCATCAGTGGATTAATCCGTTGAGAGTTCATGGCTAACTGCTGTGAGGAGGTGGGCCTGGTTTTAGGTGGGTCACTAAGGGGTGTGACCTGCATCCATCTCTCTCTCTCTCTCTCTCTCTCTCTCTCCCCCTCTCTCTCCCTCTCTCTTCCTCTCTCCCTCTCTTTCTCTCTCTCTTTCCTGGCTGCCATTGGCTGGGTAGCTTTCTTTTCCAGGGCCTTCTGCCATTATGTTTCTGCCTTGGAGCCAGCCCACCATGGACTGAATTCCCCCAAACCATGAGCCATATTAAACCTCTTCTCTTTTATTTATTTATTTATTTATTTTTGGTACCGGGGATCAAACTCGGGTCCTTGTGCTTGCACAGCAGGCAGCGAAACCACTGAGCTAAATCCCCGGCCCAACCTCTTCTCTTTTAAATTACAGGCATCTAGCATTTTGCCCCAGTGATGGGAAAGTGATCCATACATCAAAAGGTTTTAAATAATCAATATAGCTCATCTTTTGAGGAAGGAAAGGAAAAGGAGGTTGAAAGAGAGTGAGAGGAAAGTAGGAGACAGGTATAAGGGAAATGGAAAGAGGAAAAAGAGACCAGCAGGTGCTTATCCAACCAAGATCCTGGAAGCCCACAACCCCACAAGCCCAGGGACATGCATGTCTCTACCTACTCAGGACCTGCCCCACCAACCACAGGGAAGAGCTATAGGTGAGCAGATGTGAGTCACCTAATCCAGCTGCTCAGCTGGCTACAGAATGGAAATGGTGGCCTGGGCCAAGCCTTTTGGGGAGGATGGTCTATTGCTGCATGTCCATTCCCAAGGTACTGTCTGCACAGTCCCAGCTGGGGAAGAGTGGGATGTCTTAGCAGACGCTGAAACTGCCAGTGGCAATTCCAGCTCTCCTTCAGTCTGGACGCACTGATGCAGCACACACAGCAAATGACAGCTCTAAGCATGGACACGAGACAGCTCCAAGGTCTGGAGGAGGACCTGAGGAGGCTGGAGGGCAAGCCTTGTTCTGCCCATTGAGGCCAGACTGGCTGGGCAGGGTGGGTGGAGAATGAATGCTTCCCTTCAGTCCCTCAAAGGTATTTCCTGGAACCACACTATGGAGGAGACCCACAGGAGGAGAGACCTCACTGACACCTGCCAGTAGCATCTGCAGCCCTCTTCAGCCTGTGCAGAGAGGAAAGAGCCATTTTGTCTTGTATGCATTTTACTTCCTGCAGCAGAAGGCAGGTGTGGACCTCTTCTGTCTGCTTAGGGAACTGCTCAGCGCGGTGATGTCTAGGGTAAACTCCCAGAGGTCCGCCCTCTGAGGAGGTGCGGGCAGCATGGATGCTCTCAACACCTCTCCAGCCTTTCTAGGTCATGAACTGTGCAGGCCCACACCTGCTGACACCCCAAATAGGCAGGTTTGATCTACAACCCCATTTTCCCTCGTTGAGGAAATGCAAGCATAGAGATGCCACGTAACTGGCTTCTGCCATTACAGGAGTTCAGACAGACGGAGTGTCCAGGTCCCATGGCACAGCCTGAGTTTCTAGTCCTCCAAAGCTGCTCTTCTGAGCTGCATCTAAGAATCTGCTTCCATACCATAACTGCACTGAGGCTGTGTACAGAATAAGGCTCAGCATGGTAGCATCCCTCTCACAGCACTAGGCTGGCAGGACCCAAGCCTAGCCCTGCTGGATGGTGCCAGCCCAGCAGCCCACTGTGGGTCCCAGTGCTGTATCTTGAGCTTGCACCTGGGTTCCAACAACTAGTGAGAAATGGATGTGAACCCGGGGACCAGAAGTCAGAATTCAGTGTGCCATGTGCTGCAAGGAGGCTTGAGTAAGGACCCGACCCTATGGCACAGTGTCCTCAGTCAGTGTGCTCAGGTTCTTATCAGAGACCCCACCACCAGACCCTTTCCCACCACTAGTCTAGTCAGCTGGGGTCCCTCCAACCCCAAGCAACGCAGGTAGCTGAACACAGCCCAGGGAATGATGCTCACTGGATAACCATTGGCTGTTAGAAAGTTACAACCAGATGATATTGAGGAATTATTCTTAATTCTGTAAAGCAGGAAAATGATTTTGCTGGTATGGTTTTAAAAGCCCTCGGCCTCAGAAGAGGAGGGGAGGAGTGGATGAGAGAAGAATGGGAAATGTTGACAGTCTTTGGAGCTGATGACCAGCACTTGTGGGTCAATATAGTGTTCTTGCTGATTTTTTAAAATTTTGTAGTAAAAAGTTTTAAAAATGAAAATAAATCCAAGGTTTTTGTCATTCCCAGATGCAAATGACTGAGCCACCCAAAAGCGTGCTCTCCTTGCGAGAAGAGCAGTAACAGCCTCTCACCCTGGCCTGTACCTGCGCCCTGGGTGCAGGCTGGAGACAGTGGACAGGGGACAGGGGACAGGCGCGTCCTCCTTTCCATAGGCTCTGGACCCCGCGCCACCCTCCCCTCTCCTGGCCTTCGCCTTCGCCTGGTCCCAGCTTTGCTCATCAGGAAATGATTCTGTGGTCTGGAGCAGAGGCGTGAGGGGGAATGGGGTGTGGGGCCTGCTGAGGGAGTGGTGCGCAGTGGGGAAGCCCGCATTTCCTCGAGCCGAGCCGAGCGGCTAGCGAACGCACGGGTGGCTGGAGTCGATCACGAGGAGAAGGAAGGGACGCAGACAGCGCATCGCCCTTCCTCCTTCCCTCCTCTTCCTCTTCCTCTCACGGCGGGGGGCACCCAGGGCCCGGGAGGCGCGGGGGGGGGGGCGCGAGGTTGGGGGGGGCGCAAGGTGGGGGGGGCGTGGGCTGGGCAGCTGCAGCGAGGCCTCCCGAGGGTCCCCTGCCTGCCTCCCCTGCTGCTCCCCATCCTCCTCCGCCTCTTTAATCTCCCCATCCCAGTCTCCCTCCTCTCCATCCTCCCCGTCTGCCCCCCATCCCCTCCTCCTCGCCATCCTCCTCTTCAGCCTCCTCCTCTTGCGTCCCCTCCTCCTCCCCAGTCGCCTCCTGGTCCCCGGCAGCCGGGCCGGCCGGCCGGCGCCGGGCGCGCAGCCTTTGTGTCCGGGCCGTGGCGCGGGCCCAGCGCAGGCGTAAGTGACCGAGCCGGGCGCGGGGCGCTGGGGCGCGGGGGTTGCGCCCGCTGGTGGGTGGGTGGGTGGTCGGGTCCCTGTGCGCCAGTGGGGGTAGGCGTGGGGGCGCGCGGACGTGCGGCTCGGGTGCAAATCCTGTCTCTCCGGGCAGAGGCCACGCGGGGACGGAGAGCCTGAGGACGGGCAGTGCCGGAGACTCGCGAGCGGAGCCGGCCGAGCGTCGCGCACCATCTCCATCCATCCCACCGCCTCGCCGCCGCGCGGCTGCCTCCCACCCCGCCCCTGCCCATCCCTCTCCATCCTACCCTGCGCGACAGCCGCGCCCGCCGGGGGACGCGGGGCTGCGGGCTCCCTCGCCCGGGGCTCGCGGCGCATTTGGTGCGGGCTGCGCTGAGCTTCCCATCCGGCCTGGGAGGAAGGGAGAGGGGCTCAGGCTCAACCCGGCCACGAAAATGACCAGGAAGTGGTGTCCGCATCAAATTAGATCATTAGGAGTTTTCAAACTTCTCTCCTTTGTCGTTTGAGTGTCAAAATACCAGCAGCAAATAAAAATATAAGGGAAGAGAAGCTTTGACTACACTATCCCCAAATTGAAGCAAAGCAGGTGTTTCTGTAGGAAAATCACCTCCGAGAAGCCCCTGTGCAGCGTGGACAGCGGCCACCCAACCTGAGGACGTTTCATTACTGTCTCCAGCCTGGCGTTTACCCTCCGGGGACCCAGGCCGGCTGGAGACACCCACGTCAGACCCTCAGGACCGCTAGGAAGCCCAACGGAGGAGGCTGGACGCCTTCTGCCTTCTTCTGGAAAGTAAAACTTACAGAAAACAAGCCCCTGGACCCCCACTGCCCTCCTCCCTCTGGGTTAGAAAATGAAGCTTGAACCGCTATGCTCTGTGTCTAGTGTAAGGAAGACAACTAGACTATACTAATTTTTTTAGCACTCTTGGAGTCTTCCCTCCCCAAAAGTCACTAGAGTGGGGCTTGGTGGGGCACTCCTGTAATCTCAGCACTCTGGATGGCTGAGGCAGAAGGATCCAAAGTTGGAGGCCAGCCTGGGCCACTTAGCAACACCTGTCTAAACGAAAAAGGAGGGGGACTGGGGATGCAGCTCAATCAGAAGGCCCTGGGGTCAAGTCCCAGTGCTGAACAAAACAGAACAAAGACAAAGACAGGGCTGTAGGGTGACCCGGTGTGGTATGGTTCCCTCAGTGTCCTATTGCCCAGTGCCACAGAAAGGGAAGTAGAAATATTAAAAAGTGCAGGCCCATGGTCATTAACTCAAACTCCCTACTTTGTGAAATGAGACCTTTAAATGGTATATGTAATTTTGTAGAGAATGACTGAAATAATTTCTTTCCCTACAAATATTTCAGGGCTTCAAATTTAAGTAAGGGATATTCCATCCAAAGCAATCCCATTTTCAGAGGAGAACAGGCATGCATGGGGTGGTATGGACGTAGAGAACAATCACATTTTCAGAATAACAACTTAAAGAATTACTGCACTACATCTTTAATTCTGGATCTTTGAAAAATAATTTGTGTCTTAAGGGAGTTTTAGGCCTTTGGTTGTGTTAGTCCATTATAGCCTCTATAACAAAATACCTAAGGAAAGATATTTATAAACAACACATGGGTATTTATTTATTTATTTTTGAGTGCTACAAATTGAACTCAGGGCCTCTCCAATGCTACATGACTGAGCTATTTCACCACTCTCTGCTCTTTTAAAAAAATTGTCATTTAGAGATAGGGTTTTGCTAAGTTTCCCAGGCTCATGATCATCATGCTCAGGCTCCTTGATGGCTGGGATTAGAGGCTCACACCACTGCACCTGGCTCTGGGCCTCCTTCTTGAGGGACTAATCTGTTCCTGCAAGTGAGCATCGTCAGCTGATGCCTCCTAAACACCTACCCCTTAATGCCTTGGCACTGGGGCTGCAGGGCCACGAAGGAATTGGGGGAGGGGCACAGGGATATGCAGAATACAGCAGGTTGGTATTGAGTTTCCTAGTTAGAGGTCATGTGATTTGTTCTAGCACGTACATATGTGTTTCTGTATCCCCATATGAATCACACTATGATTGAAAAAAAATTCATTTGCTTCTGTTTGTTTTTGGTGATGCTGGGAATCGAACCAAGGGCCTAGTACATGCTAAGCACATACTGTACCTCTGAGCTACATCTGCAGCCCCTTGTTTGCTTTTTTTATTCTTTGGTTTTTTTGAGGGATCTTCTGTTTGTTTGTTTTGTTTTTTGAAACACGGACTTGTTATATAATTTGAGCTGGCCTTGAACTCCCTACATAGCCCAGACTGGCCTCCATCTCTAGGTAATCCTCCTGCCTCAACCTCCTGTGTGCTGAGATTACAAGCATGCACCACATCACCTCGCTTGTTTGTTTTCATAAAGGTATGGTTTACATTCACTAAATGTACAATTCTTTGTGCACAGCTTGATGAGTTTTTCCCTTTGTAAATCTTCTAGAACCTCTACCCACAAGGAAACAGAATAAGTTCATCATTCTAAAACATTTCCGCATGCCCTACCCAATCTGTATGTCCTCAGCTATAACCCTACTTGACTTTTATCTACATAGAAAAGTAATTTTGTAATCATGATTTCTTTTTAGTGTCACCCATGAAGTCCAGTCAGCCCAGTCCTTCAGCGATTATGGTTGTGCTGACCCTGGGACAGACGTAGTGTAGACGTGAGCCCCAGGAGGATAGGCACAGAGCTACAGAGCCTGGGGAGCTGTGTGGGATGCACTTTGCTTGTTGGAGGTGGGCTAGGGGCTTCCTGAATGCTGAAAAGTTTGACATTGTAAACTGCAAAATGAGTTAACGTTGTGGTAGGAGAGAGGGAGAGCGCTGCTGCTGGTGCAGGGAGGCTCAGGGACAGAGAAGAACTTTGGGTCATCCGTGCCTAGGGCTGGGGCAGAACCTGTGACAGCTGCAGAGAAGCACAGGGATGTCACAAAGACCCTGGCCTGCCCTGAGGCAAAGAGGCCTTCCATGGTGCGTGAGGCTGTGAGGGACCAGAGGAGCCGTCCATGCTGCGTGGCTGCGGGAGGGACAGTTCAAGGTTACATGGGCACCCAGGTGGGAGTCAGGCGGCCTGGTGGGAGACTGGGACAGGATTTGAGACTTAGAATTAACACAACCTAGTGTTTGGCAAGTGGATCCGAGGATGACCCCTGGGTGTCTTAGGTCTTACGACATGGATGGATGGATGATATCATTGGAAGTATGGGGGGAGAGTCTATATCGTATTCCTTGATTTTTAAAATTTTTAATTGTGACACATAATGGTATACACGTAGTATGATAGTGCAGTATGTACATACAGTATGATCAAGTGGGATAATTAGCATTTCCATCTCCTTAGCATCTCTTTGTATTTGGAGCCTTCAAGCTCCTTTTCCATTTCTCCATACATATTTAATAGGTCATGGGAAAATAGCATCACAGCCCTGTGCTGTAGAATGTAGAACCTACTGTCTCCCTGGTTGCCTCTCTACCTGCCCTGGATCCATCCCTTCCAGAACACATCTAGGCCACGTTGCAGTTAGCACATGGAACTTCTCTGTAGAAACATCCTTAAGAGGTGGGAACAGGCACACTTCACGTGCAGGCACACCCTGTCACTCAGAGTGCAGTATGAGCAGAACTGTGGCCCTGCCATAGTGAAGCCCAAGTAAAAGTGACAGGTGGAGACTCAGAGCAGATGCCATCACTCCATGAGATTTTGGCAGAAGAGCTGCAGCCCAGGCTGAGACCCCAAGGAGCACTCAGGGACTAAGGAGCAACAGAGAGGGGTGGCAGGGCTCTGAGATCGGGCGAGGTCCTCAGGATTCCAGGCAGCAGAGAAATTAAAAAAGAGGGGGACTAGAGATGGTCAATTGTAATGCTTCTCAAAGAGGGCCACTCAGACAGCATCAGTGGCATCCCCCCCACCATGGAGCTTGTTAGAAACACAGAGTTTGGGGCTCCACCCCTGACCCACTGTGGACAGGACAGGCATTGCTGAGTTGCAGGAGGATATCCAGGCCATCCTTCAAGTTTGACAGCATTAATTGACAAAGAAGTCACTGGTAATTGGGGAATGTGGGGAAAGTATTTTCATAAGAGTTATAGCTTAAGAAATTTTTTTAATTGTACAAGTTAACAGGACTGTTAAGGTCCTGTTTTATTTCAGATGTTTTATTTTACATGCTTAAGATTTTTTCTCCCCTCTTTTGTATGGTCTAGAGGTATGTTGTTTCACTCCGTTGTGTCTGATTTTTGAAGTTTTGTTCTTAACTACCTTGAAACCTGTTATTCTGTGTAGCTCATGTCGTAGGACACCTGTCTCATTGATGCTGGTTCACTACCCTCAACTCTGAAATTGAGAAACTGAAATACCAAAACAGAGAGCAATCATGCCCGTAAGTGAGTCTTAGCGCTGAATGGCAGCCTGAGGAAACTCTGAAATGGCTCGATTAGCTCTTCCACAAAGCTGCAAGACTCTATTAGGGTTAGATTTCTAATTATTTAAACTTGTTATTTGTGTAAAGGAATTAGAAATGTGCCCTTTGCATCTCAAGTGATCCAGCAACACAATCACAATGATTGTACTTCTACTGCACTTAGGACTCTTACTAACTAGATCTTTTTCTGATCCTTTTGTTGTCAGCCTTCCAAGTATCTTATTTCAGTCTACAGGAAGAATTAGATAATATTGTTTTGTTTTGCTAGCATCAGGGAAAATCAATGGCAAGTGAGGAGAACTTGGTACACATACTACTCTTACTGCTGTCTCTGTTTAAAATGAGAACTCCACCATTTATAAGAATAAAACCTAGTAAGTAGCTCCTGAATTGCACAGTAACAAGGACAAAAAAGGTTCTCAAATGTGGAGTGGGTGGGTGGACAGGTAAGAGGGTGGATGTGTGGGCCAATGGATGGATGGATGGGTGGATAGATGAATGGATGGATGGGTGGGTGGGTGGGTGGATAGATGGATAGATGGATGGATGGGGTGGATGGATGGATGGATGGATGGATGGATGGATGGGTGGATGGGTGGATGGGTGGTTGGGTAGATGGATGGATGGATGGGTGGGTGGATAGATGGATAGATGGGTGATGGATGGATGCATGCCTGGGTAAATGCAATAGATAAAAATATGGTGTGAGAGAGTCTGTCTAAAAAGGGAAAAGCAGTTTTATTAAAAATATTGTTTGCTTTAAGGAGGGCAGAATAAAATGAGCTGAACTGTGCCAAAGATTTAAAGGTTTAATTATGCTGTCCTTATTTCTCATGAGATTTTGTGCAAATTCTCCACCATCTCTGAGCCCCTTATGTACAAGCGTGGTTACCCCCCACCCCACCTGCTGCTAGGTGAGGTCAGGACCCAAAAACAGTGAAGTGTGATAGGAATGTAAAGGGGTCTTGCTATATGTGGCTAGGTAATGAATTGCAGTTTGTGGTTATTTTGTCTTATCCAGAGCTGCACTCATTCTCTGCTCTGAGGACAGCCTCGTCCTTCTGTAGGCTTGCAAGAGCTCAGCCCGTGCCCTCTCTGGGAGAAAACTACTCCTGTCTGCAATGGGCAGTGCAATGACCTGTGGCTTCATACAGTGCCCCCCACCTGTGGTATATGGAGACAATCATGTCAAACCCGTGATTTGTTTATTAAAACAAGAAACACCAAGTTAAGTTTGCACAGGGGGAAGTGTTGACAAATTATAGCACAAGTGAGATTCAGCTGTCTATGCCAAAGATTATAAAACCGGAGGCAGGTGAATGACTAACATTGCTGCAACACAGGCTTATTGTCTGGGGGTGCATAAAATAATCTGAAGTACCTGGCTGTTGAGAATGGATCCTGAGTGACTTGTTTTCTAAGCCAAGGGCAAGCTGGCGACACAGCTGTTTCTGCTGACCTGCTGCAGTTGCCAGGACCCCTTGAAATAGGCTGGCTTATCTCTTCACAGACTTTTCGGTTAAGTGGGTATTGCTGTGGCCACTTTCACTGGAGAGGAGGAAAGAGCAGCATTCCCTGTTGATGCCCACTGTGGATGTAGTGTGACCTTCAAGGCTTTGTGTGGGAAGCCTGGTTCCAGTTTGTGGATGTTAGGATGTAGTGGGACCTTTAAGGGGTATGGCCTAGTGGGAGGTTTCAAGACTGGCCTCTCTCAGGTCTCTGGCTTCCTGCCTCACAATGTGATGCCCTCTCTCAAGAGGTATCCCCCAGTGCCAATCTGATGCCAGCACCATGCCCTTGGGCCTCAGAGCTGTGAGCTAAAGGAAGTTCTTTACTTTATAAAGTTCTCAGTAGTTTGAATATAGAATAGTTTTTTAAATTACAGCTTATTTTGAAAGATTCTCAGTTAAATTCAAATGTATGCCAATACCTTTCAAACTAAGGTAATACTCAGAGACAAAATGTTTTGATCAAATGGCTTAGAGAAATTTCTGGAATATTCACATTCGAAGATTCCTTATTAATCAATGTCTTTGACTTAAATCTAACCCAAAACTGCAACATTATTCTTTGTACATTTTCATTATATAGTGTTAACAAACTTAGTTGCAAACAAATACAATCCTTGAGCTATTTGTTTACTTTGCCTTCTTAAAAAAATAGTTCTCAGGCTCAGGTATGCAGTTATAGTAACACAGAATGGACTGATACAGGAGTCCAGGGCCAAGCTCCAGCTCAAGTGTGCTGCTGAGTCCAGTTCTCTTTCCACCTGGGATCTCCCAGCAGTGGTGCTTTCAGCAAAACATGTGTCCAGTCTCAGAGGTGTTGGCCTAGGGATCTTGCACATGTGCTGATCCTTTAGTAGAGGCATCACATAGGTGGAAATGGAACCCAATCTGGCAAGTCTCCAGCAAACAGCCCCAAGCCCACTCAGTCCCCAAAGGAAAGTGTGCCCAGCCATGAGCTGCTGCTCCTGGCATGCATGAGGCTCAAGCTGTGGGTTTGTTCTGCAGGTGTGAGCTTGGCTGAGCTGACTCTCCTGTGCTGCATTTGTGGGGTACAGCCCTGCATCCAGGGCTTTCATGGGGTACAGCCTGGCATACAAGGCATTGGAGGACATTATTTTCAGTCCCTGAAAAAGTCGTTCTAAGCTAATTCGTACAAAGAAAATAGATGCATTTATTTATAATAATTTTATTCAGCGCTCTCAGAGGAATGTATGCACTGCCCACTAAAATGCAGGAAACTGTAGAAATATGGAAACTTGTCTTCAAGTATCTTCTTTCTTTGCATCCACTCAATCTTTTACCAAAAATATTGAGGTAGCTGGGGATTTAGCTCAGTGGTTTCACCACCTGCTGCGCAAGCACAAGGACCCGAGTTTGATCCCCAGTACCAAAAAAAAAAATTGAGGTGAAAATTAGTTAATGTAGGCATGCTGATGAGAACATCTTTTTTGCTTTCATATTAATTATTGGCATCAAATACTCAACACTATTTCAAAATTGCTTTTTAGTTCTGGGCACTTCTGTAAGAATGTCTTTGTTAATGTCATACAGGTCTCCATGAAGCGCGGTGCTTGGGATTTTATTTGTGAGATGAGGAATCATCTATTTTCTGAGACAGAAGGCTTGGAGGTTGCTCCTCAAATCAAGTCATGGCACTTTTCTGTAGAGACTCTCCACTCTAGGCGTAGATCTGAATCTGAGGCTTGATGAGCCCAGTGAACATGCTAGTGACTGAGCCTGAGTCCCTTTCCCCCCTGTCCCTTTCTCTCCTATATGTAAAGTGGAGCTGAGAATAGACACTTGGAGAGATATTTCAGGGGTCAGCCAGCACTTAAACTGAAGATGCCTAGGCACTGGGCACCATGCTAGGCACTTCTGCATTTTTTCCTGTAATTCTTAGAGCACCCCATGAGGGAAAGGTCACTGTGAGCTCACATAGCAGGTGAGGACACGCAGCAGGCTTGGCACTGTCATGTGTCTGGAATAGAGTGGGCCCTCTGTATGTTTAGCGTGTGCTGGTCTCATCTTTTCTGTCCCCACCTCTATACTAAGCTTCCCCAAGCTTTGGTGTCTGTGTTAGTCCCTTTGCTCATTGCTGGGACAACATATAAGACACCAGCAACTTAAGGGAGGAGAGGTTTATCTTGGCTCATGATCCAGTTCATAATTGTTGGTGCCAAGGCAGGTCAGCATGGCAGAGGGGCATGACAGAGGAGAGATGCTCATAGCATGGTGCACAGGAAGCAGAGAGAGAAGGGAGGAGCCATGGAAGGGGATTAAACCCCCAGAGACCCAGCTCTTCTGACAAGGCCCCACCTCCTAATGGTGTGTCAACTGTAATGCCTTTGTAATCCAGGCGCCTTCCAAACACATGAAACTTCAAGGACCATTTTAGATCTAAACTGTAACAGTGTCTTCATGGTAACTGGGACGATGGAGGCTGCCTTTGTGTTGAGCAGTAGGACATTGAGACATTCCATGGAGCTCGGGCTGTGCACATGCTCTGATGGTGACATGGCCTAGACCTGTGTACAGCCATGGTAGATCCAGTTGGTGGGGCTGATGTCTGCACGGCTAGCTCCTATAAGAAGGCAGAGGCACCTACAACAAGGGCCTGTGTTTCTGCCCTAGTCTCAGACCCACACCCAGTGTTCCTTGCCATCTTGCCTTTTGAGCAGCTCTATTAAGTATGATCTTTGATCCCAGGCTGTATGCCTGGGAGAAGAGGGGTCAGAGAGAACATCATCTTTGGTGCTTGAGTTGCTCTGTAGAGGCACCCATGTTCCTCTCTAGACGAAGCAGTGAGGACTCTGCTTCTTTCGAAAGAGCTCTTCCCACGCCTTGCTGCTTCCTGTGCTCTTTCCCACCTGGGGTGCATTCTTTTCTCGAGCAGAATAGGATTTGCCATGTGTGCCTGGGACAGGAGCCAGGCTTCAATGGTGACAGGGAGCACTTCATATTAGGCCAGTACTGGGCAGAGCAGGAAGGAGGAGGAACCCTGAGTGGCCCCTGGGCCACTGCCTGGGATGGAGGCCAGATGACAGCAGCAGGGAGGGACCAGAGTGGGGAAGGGACAAAAATAACTGGCTGTGGTCCTGCATCGAGAGAAACGGTACATGCTTGTGTCACACGCCACAGGCTGGAGTTGTCTCCCAGCTATTCCAAGAGGACACCCTGTGGGCCTCCTCAGGAAGCCCATGTGCCTTCATGACAAAGAGTGTCAGCTCTGCCTGAGTGCCTTACATGTTGTGCAGACCCATAAAACATAAACGCTGTGTGAGAAAGCTTATCATTTATCTGAAGCTCTCAATGTAATTTGTTATAGAAATAACATCTGACTTGAAATTTAAATGGATCAAAATGACAATAGTCAGCCTCATCAGCAGTAAATTATATGAATCTTGTGCACTTGCTAATTTTTTTTCTTGGTCACATCCAAGAAACAAAATGGCACCACAAAGAATGTTTCAAGGGCTGGGGGCACAGCTCAGTGGTGAGTGCTTGCCTGGCATGTGTGAGGCCCTGGGTTCCATCCAAGCAACACTCCCTTAAATAAAGAGTTTCTGCCTTTTGCTATGGACCTGCAGATGCCATGACAGGCAATGCTGGGCCTGACCACTTCTGTTCACATACACAGCAGTATTTGTCAAACATAGCTCACTTGACTTGCAGAGAACCTTCTAGAACATTCTGGCTGGTGCATTTCCAAGACAACATGGAAGACTGGGAAAAGGGTTGGACTGGAGGGAGGAACTCAGGAGTTCATTCTGTGTCTTCTACCTCCACGCCTGACACTTACAGGTCATTTAACCCCTCTGGGCCTCAGTTTCCTCTTTTGTAAAATGGGAGCATGGGGAACATGGCTGCCTCGATCCCACCCGCTCCACAGGGCCATGGCTCAGGGTTCTGTTCCTGCAAGTTTTTTTTCTGCGTCCTTTCTGTCTCAACTCAACATCCACTGAGTGTGTGCTGTGACCGTAATTACCCAATCACTGAGCACCCCATGATGGAGACTAAAGTCACTGCTGTTTGTGTAAAACTGCCTCATTATTTTGGAGGGAAGGCGGGAGGGAGCTCTATGCATGGAGCTCTAATTATAGTAATATCATGCCTTAGATTATAGTTCTCTTTGCCCTATTTTATTGATGATCATAGCTCAGAAAATCCAGGCCAAGGTTTTACTTTCCACACTGACATTGCTCATATTTCACACATCCAATGATGGGAGGTGCTCGGGACTGAAAGCTGGACTGAGCCCATGAGCTGCGACTGGGACCTCAGCAACAGGCACAGCACTCGTCAGTGACAAGCACTGTCTCTGTTGCTGACCTGGGCTCTATCTGCATTTCAGGCTTAGAACTGCAGGGACAGTGACCCCAAACTCTGAGTGTGCTCCGAGAGGCTGCACCCTGTGCCAAGAGACAAGAGGGGGGCATCTTTCTAGAGTACAGTTTTTCCTTAAATATTTTTGTAGAAGAATTATGAGCCACATAGTAAAATAAACCCAACTTTATTATGGGGTAGAAAGCAGCCATGCACAGCAATGTTAAATGAAACAGAAGCTTAGGAGAAACTTCTGGCAGCTGAGAACCAGGCTTATGTGCCCCCACCCCCACCCTGCACCCTCACTTGTCTTCCCCTGCTGTTCAGCACACATCGGCAGAAAACATGGAAAATGGTCACTGCCCACTTTTACGAGTGCCACAGCCCATTCTAAGTATTTTCATGTGACTCTGCAGGTAATGTCATTGTCACTCCATCACAGATGAGGGGTCTGAGGTTCACAGAGTTTAACGGGCCCAGGTTTTACACAGCTGTCAGTGGCTGAGCCACTTGAGAATCAAGCCCGAACAGTCCCCACACTGCTCCCTGCCTGGACAGTGGGCTCACTGTGCCCTCGAAGCATGCACAGATTATGGACACAGCAGCTTTTCAGCAGGGGGGCGGGGGGTCCTCAAAAACTGCTTCCAAAGCACATGGTGGACCCTTATCTCTAGACATCCTTCCCTGGAACTTCCAAGAAGCACAGGGCCTAACAGAATCTCCTGGCCACACCGTCTAGAAGCAAGTGCACACTTCATTGCCACACCTCCTGTCCCTGTCACCCAGCCCAGCCTGGCCAGCCAACAGGGTCTGTGCTCCCTCCTGGGCCATGGCCAAGGACCCCAGATTCTCTGCAAGAAGAGACTCCTGCAAGGGCCTCATGTTGTGTCTTACAGCTAAGACAGAGACTGAAAATATGTTCAGAAAAATGACTTGCCAATGGCTTTGGTGATCAATGGCAATCAATTCTGACTTGGGTAATCAAGGGTGGCTTTCTCAGGAAATGGGCACTGACTCTAGGGGGCAAGGAGGGGCATTCCAAGCATAGGAAAGCCTCAGGGTCCTGGATCAACTGCATTTTGTGTGTGTGTGTGTGTGTGTGTGTGTGTGTGTGTGTGTATCATCCCCACTGCGGCATCAAATTGTGTTGTGAAGGGGAAGATGTCTGTGTCTGTAATGTTGCTTACTTCAGATATTTCAATATAGGAAGCCGAGCCATTATAATGATGCCTTTGACACCCACACCAGGAGCTTGAATTCTACCAAGGAGCCATGGATGAGCTATCCAGAGCGATGACAGAAGGGAAGTAAGAGTAAGATTCATGACTGTGTCAATAAACCTGGCCACCAGCAGCAGAACAGAAGAGACTGGAAGCAAAAGAGGTTGTCAGGGTAGAGACAAATTGTAATGAAAGCAAGAGGCAATGCATTTCTGAACAAGGTAAAGGTGGAGAAGAAAGGAGCCTATTTTGAACTCAGGGAGTATGGAGGAGGTGGGATCTTCCAACACTGTCCCAGGACTGGAAAGGGAGGCTTCCATGTCACCCACAGCAAGAAGAAAATGGTTCAGTGAAAAGAAATGGAGATTTCTCTTTCCAGAGATCTGGAGGAGACGGGTCTTATCCTTCTGCTAAGCTGAGCTAAGAATCCTGAACGTTTTCTGTAAGACATTGTGAGCAGCTCTGAAAAGTAGAGAGAAGCAACAGAGCACTGGGCCCTCAGGCCTGGAATGACATGGTAATGAGTTCCCTGGGTCTTATGTTTTACTTTGTTTCTTGAATGCTTGAGTGTTGGTCTTTTTCTCATTACTATATTGAAACATCTGAGGTAAGCAACATTCCAGACACAGAGATGGGGGCAGGCTCACAGCTCTGACCCCAGGTCCAAGGCTTGTATCTGGTGGTGTCCTGCTTGCTGGCCAGATCCCAAGATGGTGCCAGATGTCACATGGCAAGAGACAGGGAGGAGTGTGTGTTTAGATCCTCTGTCCTCTGTCTCTCTCCCTTTTTTTTTTTTTTTTGGTACCAGGGATCGAACTTCGGGCCTTGTGCTTTCGAGGAAGGTGGCGGCACCACTGAGCTAAATCCCCAGCCCTCTCTCCCTCCTTTTATAAGGCCACCAAGAGTCCATCCCGGGGCTCTGCCTACACGACCTCATCTAACCCTAATCACCCACAATTTCCCCACCTCAAACACCATGGTTGGGTAAAGTTGCCATCCATTTAACAGCTCCTGATGGAGATGGTCTCTGCATGTGCCACCTTGGGGGACACACAACCCACCCAAGATACCCAGAGCTCCACAGCAGAAGGGTCCCGGCTGTGACTTCCTCTGCCTGAAGACAGTGAAGGGAGTGGGAACCTCCGAAGAAGGGCTCCCAGACATGGCGTGTTGTTTCTATATCAGGTAGAGTCACCAAGGAGGATGCAGCACATGACAGTGGGCGCCTCCACCTTATGGCCTGCAAGCCCTGCCCTGATTATGGGCAGTGCATTGCACACACACCCCTGTGCTGCATCCCTCCCCATGGGACCGACAGAATCTTGGGACTGGCCAGGTGCCACAACCACACCTGCATAGTGCAAGGAAGTTCACGTGCAACCAGGACAGCGGAGTTTTCCCCTGGTAAGCAGGAAGACTCTTCAGAGTGGACAGCCACCAGCTAGCCAGGCTTCTCTCTGGCCGTGCCCCAGGCTCAAGGCAGAGGCTGGACATCATGGGAGGTGCAACAGGTGTGCTTCCCCAACATAACATGACAGCCCAAGTGTCTAGGCTTCCATGGAAATCGCCCATCATACAAAGGATCAGGAGAACCTCAACTGGAATAAAAATAATAATAAACAATGGAAGTCTTGGGGACAGTCTCAATCCTTGGCAAAACCATGGCACTGGGAGTTTCACAGCAGGTCGAGCAGGAAGATCCAACATCAAGGTGATGTGGGTGATAGGGACAAAGATTTTAAAGCAGCCCTTATAAAAATGTTCTGAGCAATAATAGATGGAACAAATGAAAAACGGAAAATCCCAGTGAAACAACAGAAGACATAAAGGGCTAAATGGAAATCCTAGGACTAAAAATAAGATAAAATAAAGATCTTAAGGGATGAAACTAACAGTAGGATGGAAGAGTGGAAGGAATCAGTGAACTTTAAGATAGAGAAATATAAGGTACCAATCTGAGTAACAGAGAAAATAGACTGATAAAGGAAAGGAGAGGTATAGAGGCTTGGAGGTCATGGCACTGTGAGGAAAGATATAGCTTCGTGTCGTTGGAGTCTGGGAAGGGGAGGACTCAGTGCTGGCCTCCAAAAGCACTCAAGAAAAAAGCGGCTAAAATTTCTCCATATTTAATGAAGGTATAAGAAGTTTTGTCTAGAAGCCAAAGGGGCCAGAGATTAAGCTCAGTGGTTCCAGCACCTGCCTTGCAAGTGCAAGGTCCTGAGTTTGATCCCCCATACCAAAAAAAAAAAAAAAAAAAGAAGCCGAGCAAACCCCAAACAAGATAAATTGAAAGAAATCCATACCAGGACACATCATTGGTAAACTGAAAACTAATGCAATGAAAAACATCTTGAAAGTAACCAGAGAAAAATGATGACTTACTTCCAGGAGAAAAATAATTTGAATGATAGCAGATTTTCTTTTCTTTTTTTGATAGCAGATTTATCATCAGAAACAATGGAGCCACATCCTTTTTTGAAATCTTGAAAGAAAAGAACTGTCAGCCCAGAATCCTGTATCCAGGGCAAATGTCCCAGTAATGAAGGAAAAATCAAGACATTCTCTGACGAAGGGAAATTAAGAGTAAAAACATCCTCTAAGAGATTAAAATATAAAATTACTCTAACATATGGCTAAAAGAGTTTTTCTAAACAGGAAGGAAATGGGAAAAGAGAACTTTTTCTCCCTTCAGCTGCTGCTGAAGTGCTCATCCTTCCAGAAAAACTGAGGCTAGCTGGGGTGAGGACCTCCCTTACTTCGATAACTAGCACTGCACTGGCAGTCCTCACCATGGCCTCCATTCCTGAGCTCACCTACATCTACTCTGTGTCACCCTGTACGACCACAAGGTGAGCACTATGGGCACGAGCCCAAGTCCTCCTGAGGCAGCAGTGTGGATGTGGAACTCGCTTTCCAGCTTGTTCACCAGGGCCCTGGCCAGTGCCAACACGGGGAGCTTCTGCAATGGCAGGACTGGTAGACCGGCTCCTGCAGCTACTGCCACACCAGCAGGCGGTCCTCTCCCCTCCTCCACTGCTGCCCCCCTGAGAGGAGAAGAGCTTAAGCGAAGAGAGGAGGATCTGAGGAGTCTGGTCTTTGATGAAAAGTTATCTGTAACATGTTCACCAAAAAGGTGAACTAGAAAAATTATAAAACAACATGAAAGAAGAAAAGGTTATAGCTAGCAAAAATATAAAGAGAAAAGGCTTGTGTTCTTTTCTTCAGTTTTTAGAATTATATGTGATGATGGAAACGAACATAACATGACCACATGTGGCTTTCAATGCATGGAGAAGGAAGATGTAAGACAATGATATCAGGAATGGGAGAGGTAAAAGGCCATAAAGGAAGGGAAATTTCTAACTTCTCCAAAACTGGTTCAGCAGACTGATACATTGTGTATATATAATGCAATAATCTCAGCAACCACTAAACAAGAATGCAAAGAGATGGATTTAGAAACACCAGAGGACTGGGAGTAGCCCAGTGGTAGAGCAGATGTATGAGGCCCTGGGTCCAATCCCCAGCATAAAAACGAACGTAATTGTAGATTAAAAAAATGAAATACTAAAAATGTTCTAACTTCAGCCCCAGTGTATCAGAACATTAAATGTAAATGGTCTAAATATACCAAGTAAAAGACAGTTTGACAGAATGGATTTAAAAACATGATTCATCTACATGGTGTCTCTAAGGAATCTACTTGAAATTTAACATTATAGATGTACTTGACACAAAGTGATGGAAAATATGATGCCACATTAATACTGACTCTAAAAGGAGAAATTGCTATACTAGCACCAGATGAAATAGAGTTCAGAGTGTAGAAAGAAAATGAAAGGGACAGAGAGGGACCTTTCATCATGATAAAAGGGCCAATGGACCAAGAAGTCACAGCAGCCCTAAACATCTGTGCACCAGACATGGCATGTACAGATGCGAAGCAGATATTAACAGAGCTGAACAAAAACTGATAGAGCAATAGAAAGATCCATAATTAATGTTGGAGACTTCAATATCTAGAAAAAGATCAATAAGAATATAGGCCTAATACCATCAATCAATCTCATCTATTCCACATTTATAAAAGGCTTCATCCAACAGCAGCAGAATCCACACTCTTCTCAAGAACCATGGGACATGTACCAAGATAGGCCACACCTGTGCCTCAAGATAAACCTCAACAGGGCCGGGGATTTAGCTCAGTGGTTCCAATGCCTGCCCAACAAGCGTAAGGTCCCGAGTTTGATCTCTGGTACCAAAAAAAAAAAAAAAAAAAACGAATAAAATTTTAGTATATTGTTTGACCACAATGGACTCAAACTAGAAATTGATAAGAAAATATCTACAACTTGGAAACTAACTAGCACATTTTAAAATGACAGATCAAAGAGGAAGTCCTAAATGTATTTAATTAATGTATGTAATTAATATAAAATTAATGTGTTTAATTAAAAATATATTAAACAAAAATGAAAACATAACATATCAAAATGTGTGGGACACAGCTAAATTAATGGTGAGAAAGAATTTGATAACATTGAATGCTTTCATCAGGAAGTTTGAAGACCTCTCTAAATCAAGAATCAAAGCCCCTACCTCAAGTAACTAAACAAAAGAAAGAGTAAAATAAACCCAGAATAAGCAGAAGGAAGAATATGATGATATAATTAGAAAGCTGTGAATAGGGAAACAGAAAAATAATTGAGAAAATCAGTGAAACAAATAGATGATTCTTCAAAAGACACAAACTACCACACCTGCCACAGTATGAAATGGAGAATTTGCAAAGCTCTGTAATTATTAAGGAAATTGAATTCTTAATTAAAATCTCTTTTAAAAAGCAATCTCTAGGCCAGGATGACTCCACTGTAACATACCAAGACATGATATATTGAATAACTATTTATTTATTTATTTATTTACCTCCCCATAACAGTTACATCCCCAAAGCTAATATAATCAATATGTATTGCAAACATAAACTAATGAAAAAGAGAATTGACACCAGTTCTACTCAGTGACTTCCCGAAATTAGAGTAGCAACATTTCAAAATTCCTTTTGTGAAACCATTATTACTCTAATATATAAACCAGAAAAGAACAATACAAGAGAAGAATGCTAAACACCATGAAAATAGGTGTGAATTTCTTTATAAAATATAGAATAGAATCCAACAGTATAAAAAGTACTATACAGACATTATGACCAATGGGCTTATTCCAGGTATGCATGGCTTGTTCAGTAACTGAAAACCAACCAACGTAGTCAAGGGCACCCTCCTCCCCCTCTCCCCATCACCCCTGTATACATAAATCCAGAGACGCTTAAGTCCCTTATGTAAAATAGTTCAGCATTTGTATATAATCTGTACGCATCCTCTGCAATATGTTATATCATCTCTAGAAGGCTTATAATACCCAATGCAATGGAAATCCTATTTATGTAGTTGTTATACTGTATTATTTAGGGAATAGTGACAAGAAAAAAGTCTGCACATGATCAGTACAGAAACAAGTTTTAAAAATATTTTCAATACATGGCTGAAAAAACAAATGTGGAACCCAAGGACACAGGGGGCCAAGTGAATGCCACACATTTTGTTTATCTGTATGGGTTGATCCACACTTGGTTATTGTGCATACGGCTTCCGCAAAACAGGGGTGTATGGATATCTGTTTGACAACATTCTTGCTTTCAATGTTTTTTGGCATGTACACAGAAGTGGAGTTGTAGGATTACATGGGAACTCTGAATCTAACTTTTTGAGGAACTACCATAGTGTTTCCCATAGCAGCTGCAACATTTTGCATTCTTACAAAAATGCACAAGGGTTACCATTCCTCCTATTTTTGCCAACATTTTGAACTCCGTCGTTTCTCATCCTAGTTGGTGTGAAGTGGCATCTCATTGTGGTTTTGCTTTGCATTGCCCTCTGATGGCTAATGATGTTGAGAATCTTTCCATATACCCAGTGGTTACATGGGCATATCCTTTAGAGAAATATCTACTCAAGTCCTTTTTTTTTTTTTTTGCTTGGGATATTTTGTAAGTTGTAGGAGTTCTTCATATATTTTGGCTATTAATCCCTTGTTAGGCAGATGCTTTGCAAATATTTTCCATGATTTGCCTTTTTACAGTACTGATAGTGTCCTCTGATGTTTTTAATTTTGGTGAAGTGCAATCCATTTTTTCTTTTGTGGCCATTGTCACACCTAGAGATTCTTTTGAGAATCATGACAATGTGGAAATACAATAGCCTTTCCTCTGGGAGGCCCCACTCCTCCCTGGCTCCAGCATCCTCTTAAGTCCCCAGGAGAGCCCAAGGGGCACAGTGTAGATCAATTTACCACTCCTGTCTCCTGCCAGACTGGGAGCTCCCTGATGCCGGTGATCTCACTGCCCTGGTCATCCTGGGTCTCACAATGTACTGCACAGCACAGAGGGAGCTGCGTAAATGGTAGATAGGTAAATCAAAGGGTAACTGAATAAATGGATCCAGGAAGGAAGAAATTGACCTCTCAGCAGGGCTGCTGAGCTTCAGACCTGGTTGATTTCAAAGCTCCCTCTTTCCTTTTGTTCTGGGAGGCTGATTCCCCTAGGATCTGGCTTTTATATCATTGTTTGCAAGATCAAAATGCTGTTCTGTAGTTCTCAAGCAGCGGCCTGATTGCCCTCCTTTGTGTAAAAGGGACATGTCTTTGGTGGAAAACCTGTGATGTATTGAGTCACCCAGGACCGTTTCTCTCCGGAATAGAAACCAGGCTAGACAAGCTACTTGCTGAAGGTAAGGAAGGAACATGAGCCACTACTTCTGTATTATCCAGTGTAGTTTTACAACATAGTGTTTTGGTTTTGGTTTTGGTTTTGGTACCAGGGATCGAACTCAGGACCTTGGACTTCTGAGACAGGCGGCAGAACCACTGAGCTAAATCCCTAGCCCAAGCCACTATTTCTGAATGGGAGGTTAATCTCATCACCCCTGGTGCGTCCTTGCTAATTTGGAGCTGGTTTTGTCCTGATGTCCACACTCAGATGGACGGCCCTCTTCAAGATATCCAGTCCAAACATGTTTGTAATGAACTTCACATATATAACTCTCTTGTGAGACCCTGAGGCTCTTGGAATGCAAGTTCAATGTGAAATCAAAATGACAGCATTTATTCTACAATAAAAGAAAATCTATGGAACAGAGGATTTATGATTGTTAATTATCCTTACCTAATTTTTCATTTCCTTTTGGGCTGTTAATGTCACTATCAGATGAGGGGTACCCAGCACAAAAGCTTAGAAAAAATAAGAGAAAAATATGAATTTAAGAAAATTCTCTCAGTTAAGTTTTCATACAAACTGGCAAAAGTTGTCATTATAAATAATTATTTGACTTTAGCAGCAGAATAGCCCAACCAAGCTTATCCTGTGCCATCTTGCCCTGTGGAACAAGTTTGAAAAGTCACGACATTTTAGGAAGAGCAGGGCTTTGAACTCGGTAAGCCTGGGTTCAAATCCTTGCAGCGACTCTCTGCTTCCTGTTTGGGCTTGCACAAGTTACGTGACCAGCATTAGCCTTTGTTTGCTCATGGAGTGAAGCAGTCACCTTCCAGAACTGCTATCAGATGAAAGCATGCAGCCCCTCACCTCCTCCTCCTGCCACAGGTGGCATCTGTCCTGAACACAGCAGTTAGTTTTGGAGTTACCTGTGAGCTGGTTACTGATCTAAGTCACAGACTGCTGGTAGAGCAGGTGACCAGAAAGATGACTTCTTGTTCTCTTGTTTATCTATTTTTATTTTACTTATTCCTTCACCACACATTTGTGTGTGCCTTGAGAGGGAGCTGTTGCATGTAGTTTGATTTTATTATCACAAGAGATCACAGTAAGTTGTTGGTGGTAAAGGAACCTGGACTTGTCCCTGGCAGCTTGCCCTGGCTCATACTTGGCTTTTCCTGTGTCTTATTGCCAACTTGTCCCAGCATTTGGGCCAGTTTGGTGAATTGTGGTGATCGCATTGGTCCATATGTGAATTCCTCACATCGTGTGAGCTCCAAGGACAGGCTCCCCAGAATTCACTCCTAGCCACATCCCAGAGCCAGCAACCCACCACAGAAGTGCTCGACCGTCACCCTGGCCACCAGCATGCATCTAATGAGCAATAGTTTTGCCTTGTTTAATGCAATATCATCTCCTCTTTCTTGAGATCCAAAATCTGAAGAGACATGGAGACAAGACATGAGGTGTTAATGGTCTGGTTCCTCCTCCTCCATTTCCCACATTGAAATGAGTGGAGAGGTCTCCTCAGTGCTGCCTTTGCCCCAGAAGTACAAAAAGAAGCAACAATACATGAAGAGCATCCAACCAGGGGCAGAACTGTCAGGAAATTCTGAGCGTACGGCACCAGAGCCCAAAGGTGTGCAGGAGACCTAGAATCCTGCTCACTGAAGACTCAGGAGGCTCTTCTTTGTTTTCTATCAGAGTTCTCCAGTTCAGCTCCCTGTGGAGAAATCTTCCTTCTTGGATATTTATATTTCAGATTCCCAAGAGAAGATACCTCCCACCCTTGCTGTTTGGAAGTTTCCTTCTGCAGAAGGACTGAGTGGAGGTGGTGACTCTGTCCACGGGGTACACGTTAAAGGTACACCAGGCCACCTGAGCTTCTAGGAGAAGGTGGTTTCCGGTCTTCCCCTTGGAAAAGCAGTCTCTCAACTGAGACATATTCTTCACATTTAAAGGAAAATGGAAGCCAAGATCAGTGTCTGTAGTGGCTTATGTCACTACATGGAAATCCTGACACAGACCACTTATGAAGAGGGGTTTATTTGAGGGTTCAGGTCCACAACTGGGTGGCCCCATGTCCCTGAATCTCTGGTGAGGGTGGCACCTCATGGTGGGGTGCGTCTTCAAATGAGTGCTCATATCTTGAACAAGAAGCAGAGAGTACAGAGACCAGGCCCCACAGACACAGCACCTCCTAGTAGCACCACACTGGGGACCATGCCTTGCACATAGGGGACACTCATGGCTTGCACATAGACCTTTAGGGGACACTCATGCAGACCACAGTCGTATCTTCTTTTCTTAAATGTCCCCAGGTTGGCACAGGAGAAAGCAAATATAAGAACTGGTGAGAGCGAGCCGTCTGTGGTGGAGCCCTAAGCACTGTGGGCTGAGTGAAGCTCAGGACTCACCACCCCAATGCTGCCCCAAGTTACAACTCCGTAACTTGATGTGAGGAAACATCAGAAGCCAGAAGGTCAGTCTCTCTCTCTCTCTCTCTCTCTCTCTCTCTCTCTCTCTCTCTCTTTCTCTCTCTCTCTCTGACTTTCAAGAGGAATGTTGGGCTTAGGGTTTGTGCTATTCTTTAGGAAGCCATGAGGGGAGGAGTCCAGCAGATCTGGGGTGTGGGGAGGTGAGTGCTGCATGTCATTTGTGGAATTTGCTGGAGGAAGCAAAGGGGATCATGTGGAGCTGTGTCATGGTGGAGAAGAGCAGGAGCAACAACAGAGAATGCAGTGACTGTTAGACAAGATGGAGCAGCAGAAGGAGGGGCCCCAGGTAGTCCAAGGTGTCCAGCCTCGGAGGGGGTGAAAGGGCTTGGTTTTAGTGTTTTGCCACATGGTGCCAATGGCTGTCCAGGAGTAATGATGGAGGGATGGAAAATCCAGGCTCAGAGCAGAGTTCTGAGGTCAAACCCAGGCTCCTCCACTTCTCCACCATGTGACCTTGAGCAAGTTTTTGACACTTCTGTACTTCGGGTCCTCAGGCATAAAACAGAAAGGATAATGGGATGTATAGAGGGGTTCTGTGAAACATAAGTAGCAGGGGCTTTGTATGTTTGATTTTATTACCACAAAGGATCGTAGTAAGCTGTGTCATTGAGGTGAGCACCAGGTGGGCTCTGTGCAGGACGGATGTGGCTTTCCCAGCTGTCCCCAGCCTGTGTTTTGGCTGATCATTGTGCTGAAAGCCTGTGGCCCCCAGACACGTGGGAGCATGCCCTGCCGACTGCCGCCCCTGATGCCCAGCCTGGCATGCAGTGGTGCTCAGTGATTCTCTGTTGTGTGAAGGAGTCAGGCCAGGAGGGGTGATTTGCTGGGGAAGGAGGGTGGAAACACCCGTGCACCAGAGCCTATCGATGGAGGACACAGAAATGCCACTGCAAGGCTGAGAGAGGAGGGCTCACCTGCCTGGTGTGGCTTCCTGGGATTGACGATAGCCACCACTGCACCACAGCTTATGCAGAAGCAAAACAGTTTCACCAAGAGCAAAGCCCTGAAGTGCAGGCAGCCAAGCAGATCCAATCACACAAGCAAGTGAAAAATGAACAGCCAGTGTCAGGGAGGGCTCATCAGAAGCCCAATCAAAGTGCTGTGGCTTCCCTGGATGCCTAGGGTCACCTTCCAGGTGCTCATGCAGGAGGCCTCCTGGGACATCTGGAAACTGAGCTCACTCCTTTGCAAAGGGCTGTCAGGGGTTTGTTTGATGAATGTAACAAATGACTCTCAGGGCAGGGAAATCATCCTGCTTCTCGTCCAAGGAGGGGAAGGCACTTGTGCACTTGGTGTCCTCCAAGTAATCCATCACTGTCTTGGCACAGGCATGGGTGCAGTGGGACAGTGTGAAGTCTCAAGTCTCCTGGGGGAACTCAAGCAGGGGGCCCAGAGACCACAAGGGATGCCATGGCTGTGTCCCAGCAACATCAGGAGCACCAGGAGCTGGGGCCTGAGGGAGGTGATTCCATCCTCAGGCCGGAGCCCTACGAATGGGGTTGGTGCCCTTTGAAAAGGGACTGTAGAGATCTCTCCGTCTGCCACCCAGGAACACAGAGACCCAGAAGAGGGCTTTGTCCTGATTGCAGGCGTCTACCTCCAGAACTATGAAAAATTAACTCCTGCTGCTTAGAAGCTGCTGAGTCTGTGTTCTGTCAGCCTGAACTAAGGCAGCAGCCATCTGCTTCATCCATGAAGCCTCATCTTAATGTCAGGGAAACTGAGGCCTTGAAGGCCGCTGGTAGGTCCTAGCTTTTCCTGAGTGCCTACTCCATGCTATACTGTACTAGCTGCTCCCCTTGAGTCCCAAAGAAGCCTCCTAATACTTTGTGGAGCCTTCTGGAAGTGTGCATGTGTCTGTCCCCCTCATCTGACCCACAGCTGCCCAGTGACCACCACGTGCTGTATCATGCAGGGATGCATGGGAACAACCCCATGGAATGATGACGGTCATCATTCACTATGGACTCACCAGGACCTTTGGGAGTGATGCAGGGACAGGTAAGGGACTCAGCTGGGGAGACCCCCTCCATGTGCTGGAGAAGACAGAGGGACACACACCGGCTCCAAATGCCAGCCCAGGACACATTTTGTAGCTCTGGCAGCATATTGCATCACCTCATCTCCCCTTAAGAGCATGGAGGGCAGCCCTGGGGCACAGCCAAGAGGCCACAGGAGGCACTAGTGGGCAGCGCCAGTGACCACCACTCCACCCCACCTCTGTCCCTCCTGCCCAACCCAGTTGGCAGCATCTCCAGCCACTCTTTCTGCCTCCCTGTGCCTGCCACAAAGAACAACATGTTAATGTTTTCCTTCTATAGCAATTGCACATATGTGTCAGCAGACTTCTCCAGACCTGAGACCTACTCAACGATCTACAAAGAGAACAGGGAATTTAGAAAGAGTAAGAGTTTATTTGGCTCACAGTTCTGGAAGCTGAAAGTTCAAGAGCACAGTGAGATCCCTCACTATAATGCTGAGTTTGAAGGCTTGATTGGGGGAGGAACTGAGGATCAGAAATGGCCCAGAGGGACGCCTTCTGTCACCCTTGGAGCGGACCTTGTGGCGAACTCCTGTTTCCTGGTAACGAGGACATCTGGAGCCCTGTGTGGCACAAAGATCTTGTGCCTGAGGCTGCACTCTCCTGATTGGCAGGTCTTCAGCTCCAAGCCTCTCCCCTCCCCACGAGAGCACCCCACCGGGCTTTGTTCCCAGGAAGGAGTTGCTCAGTGGGGGAACTGGACTTCACACGCCTTTGTGCTTCCTCAGCATCCAACCATTCGCTCTGCAAAAATAACATCATCTTCACTTTTTTGCACCAGTCCTGTGTTTTCCCCATTTCCTTCCAGCCTTTTCTATTTGGTCCCATGTCTTCTTATTGACAAAATCAACTGGAGGTTGCTTTTTATAACCTTTCCCATTCTGGTTGATTTAGCTATTATTGGACCATTTTTATTTCTTCCTAAAGTATTCAGATTTAATCACATGTTTTTCTTCTGTCTTGGCTCAAGTGTGCTAATTACATAGTATTTAGTCTGTCTCAAGTTTATTATTAGACTTTTCGTTGTCCCTCCATTTGCTAAATTGCAGAGAATTTGTATTTTTAGGATTTTTTTCATTCATGGTGTCATTACTTGAGGAAAGCCAAAGAAACATTGAAGAGTGGGCTTAATTCAACATCTCCAACTCCAGGTGTAAAATTCTGCATGCTGAGGAGAAGTCAGTTAGTTCTGTTTTCATCCACGCTGTGAGCATTGCTTCAATAAAGCTGGCTCAGTACTAGAGTTCCCTTTTACTGGGATGGATGCAAAGTCAAGGGAATTGTAATGCTGAAATGTGTTTTATCAGTAGCTCTGACTTGAGACTCTTGTTTTGAACATAAAGTTACTCATGTGACTAAAAGCAGGAGCATGACCTGGCCTGGTAACTGTGGCCCTGCACTCCCTTCAGGGTTCTGATGTCAGGAGGCCGTCAACCTCAGCTACCTCCATTGAGGGTCACCATCTGCCCATTCCTAGCTTGTCAGAAGGTGTTCCGCAGGATGGAGAGGGGGGTGGCTACGTGATTGTGCCTGTTCTCCCATAGCTCATGTGTCTATGAGCTCAGTCCATAGGTGCTGAAGCACACTCTGGGGACAGAGCTGTGGACAGAATAAGTAAAGTCCCTGTGCTCGTGGAGTGTATGTGACAGTGGTAGGAAATACACTCCAGGCAGAAACAGATGACAGTGGAACGTGTCCAGTGGAATGGTAGGTGAGCACTTCACCCCCCAGTTCCTCACACTCTGCTGATGTTGGCACCACATTTTGCCACGTAACAGAGGCTCTCTACCAGGAAGATGAGCAGCTCACATGTGAGTGCCGCCCTTGCTGTGGGAACACACCTGAGTGACCCCTGGTCCCAAAGTAAAGGAACTCCTGTTGAGCCAACCTGGACCCTCAAGCCAAGCCAGAAGACCTGAAGACAGGCTGAACTGCTCAGCTGAGCATGCTTCGGATCAGCCAATCTGCATCCTGTAGAGATGTGACCACCAAGTACAGGCTTTCGAGCAAGCTTTAGGGACAACTTGCTACATGGCATTATGTCAGGAAGAGCTGACTGATAAAAGTGGTGGTAAGGAACAGAAGAGGAGCACAACAGAGGAAGGATGAGACATTACTTGCTACAGGAGGAAAAGAGGACAGCAGAGCAGGCTTTCTGATATGGTAACATTGAAATAGAAATTCATGACACTATGGACGAGCGTTTACTATGTCAGACACTGAGTTATTTATTGCTTATGCATTTACTGTGGTAGGTGCTACTAATATCACCATTTTTCAGATGAAAAAACTGAGTTGCAGAGAGCAATTTTGATTTTCCTAAAGTCTCACATATAGTAAATGGAAAGGTCAGGATTTGATCCTGTATTCTAAAGTCACACTGGTAGAGGGAACAGTTGGGATCCTATTCTGCTTCAACCCCCAAGTGAGTGTCCTGCAATGCACACTTTGCCCTCACCACCCTGAAGCACAGACCCCACATGTTAAAGAGCAGGGTCCCCAGAAAGACTGACATTACTTCAGATGCTGCATGTGATCTGGGGGACCCCAGGCCACTCACACTTCCAACCAACTGAATGTAAATTCAGGAGTTCCCCCAGCCCCCTCAGATTCTGTAATTTGCTAGAACAACTCCCAGAACTCTAGAAGGCTCTGTACCTCCAACTGTAGCTTCATTAGAAAGACACAATAAGAAGAGGTGGGGTGAGCCTGAGGAACATGGTGCTTCTGCAGACTCTCCTAATGGAATTGTGGCATGTCATTTTCCTGTGACATTTCTGTGTGCACAGCCAGGAAGCTGCCCTGGGTCTCAGTGTCTGGAGCTTTTAATCGGGGTTCGTTAGGTGGGCATGATTGATAGGCTCGTTGGCCATAAGATAGAACCCTGTCCCCAACCCCTCTTCTCTCTGAAAGCCAGGTGGCTGAAAGTCCCAATCCTCTGGTCATGGGATTGGTTTTTCTGATGGCCAGCTCCATCCTGAAGCCCTCTGTTAGTGTAACAGAGACACTGTGCCATAATTTCCAAGGATTTTTAGAGCTCTGTGCCAGGAACATCCAAATAAAAATATACTAAGTAAAACTCCCAAACATATTAAATAGCAGAGTAGATTCAGGCAGAGAAACACGTTATAAACTGGAAAAAAAAACCTAGAGAAATCACAGGGAAAGCACAACAAAAGATAATGGATTCTAAAATAAGAGGTTTGAAGATAAGAGAAAATAAAACAAGAACTTCCCTCAACTGTCTAATCAGTGACAAAAGGAAGAACAGGAGAGAAGCAAAACTCGACAACATCATGATTAAGAATTTCTAGAAATGATGGAGAAACTTTAGCTTCCTTGTCTTCTGGAAGACTGGCTGATATGAAATAGAATGTTCTAAAAGACCTACATCTGAGCAAAGAAGTTATGTAATAGCAAAGATAAAAACTTTTAAATCATTCACAGATGGAAAAAGTCAGTTTATACTCCAGGAAGTTCAAATAGATGACAGCAATGTTTTAGTCCACAAGGAAGGCTGGGGACTGGGCCATGTGGCTGCAAAGGACTGAACTGTGGCTCAGGAGCCACTAGGTGGGCAAGAATAGTGTGGGAACATCTAAGTGGAAACGAGAACCAAAAATGCAATTTTTAAGAAATTCGTTGGAGATACCATCAGATGGGCCTGTGGGTCACAGAGTAAGTAATTTTCCATAACCGCTGTGAGATTTTTGTGTGGATGGCCATTGTCAGAAATGGGAAGTCAGAAAGATGGTGGACACAATGACTTCCTGTGTCACTTTTGTTGTTTCCAATTATAACAGGAAATGAGGCATGGATAATGCACGAGTGCTCATTTTAAGAACTGTGATTTTCTTTAACTTTTGCTTAGTTTCTTTCTGGTTTTGGTCTGCCCTCTAGGTTTATTTCATTTTTAAATTTTTATTAGTCCATGTTTACAGTACATAATAATTCCTTTCATCATGGGGAGTTGGTACATGGATGTAACACAGGAATAACTAATTTTCTGTAGGTGGAATATTTCACAATATTTTTTTTAAATAGAGTGGCACACGTCTGTGGAAGACAGTCAAGAAATCAGAGTGCACCCAGAGAAAACTGAGCACTCATGAGTAAAGGGATAACTACTGGCAAAGCCCTGTGGTGTGAAATTCTAAATACCTCTTCCTGTGGGTCCCACTGGGCCCCTGGCAAGCGTTTGGAAGTGTGGTGGGTGTAGATGCTGATTAATTTTTGATGGTTGACTGAACATTTATTTAATCTTTGGTTGAGACTTTTGCACTTCAAGCAGAATGGGGAAAAGCAGGAAGCTGTGTTCTCAGCATTTTCCCCGCTCTCCACAGACCTTGGATTGATGGGCACGTGTTAGGCATGGAAGTGCTAACCTGGTTTCCTTGGGAACCACCAGGCTGAGGGGAGATGTCGGTCACATTTAGCAGCCTGCGATGTGTCATGCAATTAGTTTCAGGATTTGCTGGGTGACAGTTCTATTTTGAGCACTTTTTATCAATTAGGAGGAAGGTATCCGGCATACAGAGATGCCTCAGCAGTTTGGGCTGCGACACCGTGGATAAGCAACAAGAAGGCGAGTTCAAGGGGCCTCCTATAAAGATCATCCCAACTTGTTCCTCTCTGGGGAGGCTCCCGGTGGATGGGTGGACTCAGGACTGCATTCCAGCCAGGAGTAAGGGGCTGACACCCAGCTTATGCTCTTCCAGCCTAGGTCTGTGGAAATTATCAGTGCTGTGAATTGGGAAGTGGTCCTTTTATGTTAATTGCGTGGGTTTGGGAGAGTTTTGAGCAAGAATAATAAAAATCACCACAGCAAGGGGAGGCACTACTGCATGTGAGGCACTGCTGAAGAGGCGCTTCTGTTACATCACCCACCCCCCCAGCCTGGGGCAGAGCCTGGGGGTGGCCACATGGCCTCTGCTATGAGTACAACACAGGGAAGCTGCAAGCATCACGAAGGCTCCTAACTGAAGTTCCACAGTTTTGCAGATTCGTACACCCTTTTCAAGTTACAAAAACGGAGGTGTAATAATCTTAAAGCTTCAGAGCAGAGCCGGTGCCTGGCTCTGTCCCTTTCCCAGCCTCACTCATCCTCCATCAGCCTCGTTGCCCAGGCCACAGTGGGGACCACAGCATGGGCCTCCCCGGGCACCTGGTCAGATTTGCAAGTAACTGAGCCCAGATGGATGGGTTATTGAGGCAGGGGACCCCAACATGGAACAGGCTCACCAGGGCTCACAGAAGTGACAGAAACAAGGACCAAGGGGCTGGCAGACTGAGGGGCCTGGGATTTTAGAGATGACAGAAGCTGGTGCCAGGGCTGGGAAGGACAGGAAATCCGAAGGAGGTAAGCTAGAGAAGGGCCAGGACCTGAACCGTTCATAGTACGTGCAAAGCATCCCTCCGTCCAGGTCAGACCTTATGTCCACACCGCCCGGCACTGTCCTGTCTGGATCCTTTGTCTCACTGTGTACAGCTGTGACTGCCTGTGTTGGAAAGCAGCATCAGACTGTGGAGACAGCTCAGGTGACTCAGGACGCCACATCGGCAGGAAGAGCTCTGCACCGCAGCCTCAGGTACAGTGAGACCCATCACCCACTCCTGGGTCTCGCGCAAGGCTGTCTCAGGCTCGCAATCAGGAAGTCTGTCTCCAACAAGTGCATTCTGTGTTTAAATTCAGAGATAAAATGTACCTTTTAATGTACATACAGTCATTAGACGCTGTCTTAGACCCTACCTTCCTCCTGCTGTAACAGAGTGGCTTCTAAACCACAGAAGTTGATTTCTCCCAAGGCCAAGGCTCAGCAGATCTGTGTCTTGGTGAGGGCCCACTTCCTGGTGCACAAGTGGCGTCCCCTGCTGTACTGCACATGGAGGAAGAGGCAGTCAAGCTCTTTGGGGTTCTCCAGGCACCAATGCCCTTCACGAGGCTCCACCCTCATGACCTAATCTCTTCCCTAGGCCCAGCCCCTCAAGACCATCACCTTGAGGGCTGGGGTGTTCAGTATAGGTGTTTGGGGGTGGGATGTCATAAAAGTTGACACTCTCAGTAGCTGAGATTTAAGCCTACGTGGCAAGATAAGGAAACATGGAAACATGGGGCACTTCCTCTGTATGCACAATCCCACTGTTTGTTCATATGCCTGATTACAGATGAGACAGCAGTGCCATCGCTGGTGCCAGACACATCTTAAAAGGTCAGATCTGAAATCTGTCTCCATCACATACCTGCCATGTGCTCCCCATCCAGCCTCTAAGCCCACCTGGTCCCTCAGGTAGTGCCACCCCCACCCCACCACAGTCTCTGCCAACCCAAACACCAGTCACCTGGCACGGGTCTTCCAGCTCCAGATCAAGCCTCCCCACCAGGCCTGATCCACTTCCTCCTCCTTCATAGCTCTCACCACCTGACTGCCCTGGCTGTGTTTATTGGTTTTATTTGTGTGTGTCTTTCAGTGAGTTCAGTGAGTTCAGTGAGTGACAATCTGGTTTGCCACAGTACGTGCGAGTGTAGACATATGTAACAGACCTTGATGAGCCAGCAGCTAGACAATACTGAGTGGGTTCTGGCCTGAGATTGTAGCTGCCCTGTGAAATGCACCCTATAAGAAAAGCCAGGGCAAGAGGAGGGGAAGGAAATGCATGCAGGAGTGAAAAGTGTTAAGTCTATGTCATGGTTCTCCACTGCTGAGCATTTGGGCAAAGGCAGCCACCCCACCTTGCCCAGTCCTGGACAGGATAGGGTACAGCCTGATGCTGAAGTTCTCTAGCCCATGCCCAGATGGACCACAGGGCCATTTGCTGAGGGAACCCCAGGAGAGAGAGGCTGAGGGGACCCCAAGAGAGGGGCCCCTATGCTGAGGGAGAAGAGGAATAGGGTTAGGCACAGAGCCAGGGAGGCTGTGAGATTCAGGAGGAGGTGACACAGAGACCCTTGTTCTCCAGAAGGCCTGTAGCAGGTGCTGACCCAAGTTGGGGGCTCCTGCCTTCTAAATTGTCAGAGTTGGGGCCCCGGAGGGGGTCTCAAGGGAATCCCTGCAGAGGAAGCGTCTCTTTTAGGGCCCTGAGGGACTTGGAAGCTGTCATCTCTCCTGACCTCAACCTTCTTAGACTGGCCCCTCAGGCAGATTACAAGCTAGAGCTTCCAGATCCCGCATGACAACGAAGTGTACAAACTGCACTAGGGATTGATTGCAGAAGTGCTGTGTCCCACATCTGGGCTCTCAGGCTCGCCACACCCGGGGCCACAAGGGTTAGCAGTGTGAGCAGAGGGCTCTGGGCACAAGTGAAAGCATCCTGCTGTAGCCTCGACTCCCAGGCCTAAGCCCAGTCAGGGTCTTGAGTCACGTAGGGGCCACATGCAGGTCACTGTCCATGATGGAAGTCAGCAACTTGACAAGGACACTAAGACGTCAGGTGGTGGCATGAACTGTGAGGAAAGACAAAGCTAGGTATGGGATTGGAAAGCTGGGTAGGGAGATGCTTCCCCCTCACACCCCTTGTGCCTGCCTAGTAGGGGAAGAGGGATGAGGTGAGCCTGGTGGTGTCCAGGGAGCAGCGTTGCAGGCAGATGGAATGGCTGGTGCCAAGGCCCTGGGCCCAGAGTTTGATGGAGTCTGAGGAGTGTTAGGAGCCTGGGCTGCCAGGTGAGGGCTGTGTTGGATGGCAGTAGATGAGCATAAGGAGTTGGGTTGTGGTGCACTGTGTCAGACCTTCAAGGCTTGGCACAGACACTAGGATTTGTTGAGTTGAGATGGGAAGAAGATTTTAAGCAAAGGCATAAATGATGTCCCTTATATTTCATTTATTTACTTGGTGCTGGGGATAGAACCCAGGGTCTTCATGCTGAGCTGCATCTCCAGCCACTTTTTAGTTTCATTTTGAGACAAGACCTTGCTAAGTTGCCCAGGCTGGGTTCAAACTTGCAATCCTCCTACCTCAGCCTCCTGAGCTGCTGGGATTACAGGTGCACACTACACCCAGTTTCCCTTACATTTTAAAGACCACCTACACTGGCCCCCCGGGTGGGGAGGTAAGAATCAGTTGGGTGCTTCTGGATCTCTATTAAACTGGTCAGGGTTTGCTGATGAGTCTGTGGGTGAGCAAGAAGGAGGAGCAAAGGATCCCAGTGAGGTTCTGGGGTGAATCCCTGGGGAACAAGAGCTGCCAGTGGCTGAGATAGAAAAGGTGGAGCTGGGTGTGGGTGGGGTGGGGAGTGAGCCCGAGAGGCCAGCGAGACCTCTGGCAGAGTTGTGGGGACACAGTGCCCACTCACAGTCACACACTGCTTAACCTTGGGGCCACCAGAGAAATGGCAGTAAGGGCTCCTCTGTACAAAGGCCACCAAGCGCTTAGCAGACCGAGATGGTCCAGGGCTGTCAGACACTCGTCGCAGCCCCTTGGTGCCATAGAGAAATTTGGGGAGCAGTAGACATCCGAGGCTGTTGTAACATGCTGTCTTGTCCACAGCCAGCTCTGCAGGTGGTGTACACTGCCAACACTAGTACTAGTAGGGTAGTCAGTGCACACACTAGTCACAAGGCGCCTGTGATCGCTCTCAAGCATGACAGACCATGCATGTTCCCAGGTGCAGTACACGTGTACACACACCTGCTGTGTGGTTGGCAAGTTTACACCAGCACACATGAGGAGTGTGTTGTGCTATGATGTTACCATGGCTATAACATCACTACATGAGGAGAAACGCTCGGCTCTGTCATAACCTCATGGGGCCACCCCAAGTCGGCAGCCAGTCACTGAGATGTAACAATGTGCCACATCAGTGTCAGAGCTCAGAGAAGTGGCCCCACGCACTGGTGTCCTTCAGGATCTGGAGAATGGCCAGCTATAAAGTCACAGACTCACAGAGGGCCCTGCCATGTGGGAAGCTGGAGATTGGATCCTGGTGGTTCTGACATCTCAGGCTGAGATGGTACAGAGGATCAGACTTGGAGACAGAGAAGCAGCAGCAGCCTGGGCAGCAGAGAAACCAGCCTGGGCAGCAGCTGGGGGACCAGAGGCCGTGTGAAGACGGGGGGACTCAGCAGTGTGTTGGTCACTCAGGACGAGAGACCAGCAGGAACAAAGGTTTGGCCACGTGGGATGGGATAGGACAAGGTCTTTCCCAGGAGCAGGCCATCAGGAGGTACGTTTTCTGAAGAGAATTTGAAAATAATGATTAGCTGACTAAAGACACTGTCTGCTTTTAGTCATCACCACATGGTGGCATTTCTGAATGCTGTCGGTGCAAGGAATCTTTAGGTGGTCTAAATTCTAAGCTTTCTCTTGGTTGGTATTGAAGTTGCATCTGGGTTGTATCTGTGAAGGCTTCAAATGAGCACATCTCTCCTATTTTCCCCTAATAAACATTGTGTTCTCCAGAGAACAACCAGCCAGCCAGTCCGACCTGCACCATGCACCCAGATTCAATGTTTGCTGTTGGAGTCACTCGGGCCATTCCCAAGCGCCCACCCCACCCCACCCCCAGCTCTGGTCTTGGTTCTCCCCCGTGGGACTGCACATTCCAGCATTTGAGCACTCAGAGATTGTCAAAACAAAGACACAAAACAGAAGTCACATCAATCTTGACTCTGTGGTCAGCAGAAGTTGGCATTTGTGCTTAAAACTTAGAGAGCAGAGGCTGGAGATTTAGCTCAGTGGTTCCACCACCTGCCTCGAAAGTGGCAAGGTCCCGAGTTCTATCCCTGGTACAAAAAAAAAAAAGGAGTAAAGTTTACAGAGCAGGGTACGCAGGTGGCAAGGTGCACTGCTCAGGGTGGATGCATGAATATTTTAGCAGGGAGATCTGCTTTGGAATAGCGTTGCATGCAAATGTATTCCTCTTTTTGTTTGCCAGCGTAAATTTGGTTTTTATTAACAATCAACTTTTTGTAAACATTGCATCTAAATATGCACAGATCAGCTGCACAAATTGAACAATTGCTTTCAAAAGAAAGATAAATGCTTTTATTTCCCTATGGCTTGGTTTTTCTTTGGGCTATGTATTCCTCTTTTAAATCAGTCATTGTTTTAAACTAAGGAATGAGGCAAGATGACAAAGATGGCTCCTGGATGTCCCTGTGGCGGATGGAGGAAAGGCTGCTGGGGATGGCAAGAGCGCTTGGCCGAGCCAGTCTCGCACCTGCAGAAGAGCAGCTGGCTGAGCAGTGGGGTGGGAACAGCCTGGCATCAAGAGGGTGGAAGAAGGAAGGAGAAGGGAGGAGGAGAGGCAGGGCACCTCTTACCACCAGTCTGGCAGGTGGGCAGCGGGCACGGGGAGGCCCAGAGAGAAATTCCAAGGCCATGAGATGCCATTGCCCACTGGGTGTGGTGTGGGCTCTATCAGTGGAGGAGGACGAGTAATACAGGAGAGAAAGCTGTGCTGGGCAGTGTCCCCCACAGGGAGCATGGCCTTAGCACCAAGGACAGTTCCACTGGCCGTGGAGAGGGATGAGGGTGCAGATGGGTCAGGGCCACCTGGGCCACCCATCCTCATGGCTCCTGCTGACTCTGTTAAGTAGGACACCTGCCATGGGGATGGGGAGGATGACAGTAATGGAGGAGACAGAGGGGTATAAGAGTGTCCTTTGGAGAGCAAGGAAGTGCAGCAGCCTGAGGTCGCAGCCTGGAGGCCCTGGTGGTGAATCTGGAGCGAGGGTGGGCATCCTCCCCATGCTGTCCCATCAAGACACCTCAGTGGAGTCCTTGCATACTGTGAGTCTCAGTTTCCTCATCTGGCAATTGGAACTCTAGCTCCTAACTCTCATCTAGGGGTTAAAGAGATCAATAAGACCCCTGGGACTACTTCACTCACATGAATGGTGTCCTTTTCTTTTCTTTTGTGACTCAAAATATGAGTCTCTGAGACATTGGACAAAAGACACTGACCTTTGATTTGTCACTGCTGATTTGTTGCAGTTTCCCTAGTCTCCAGGCTGCTCTCCACCTGTCTGTATTAGAAAGGTGCAAGAGTGATCAGAATATACGGTGAATGTTTAAATTTCAAAATTAATACAAGAAAAGGCACATTTCCACGAACCCCCATCAAAATACTCCCTCTGGCTTCAAACACACTCATCCTATGACTCTTGTCATTTTCTGAAGCAGCTGTTGAAGTCTTTTTCTTTTGTTTTTGTTTTTGAGACTAGGTCTCACTATGTAGTTCGGGGTGGCTTTGAATTCATTATGTAGCCCAGGCTGGCATTAAACTTGTGGATATCCTTCTGCCTCAGCCCCCCGAGTGCTGGGATTACAGGTGTGTACCATTGTGCCTGGCTGTGGAAGTCCTTTTTCATGAGTGTCTTTACAAGTTGTGATCAAAAATTCAGTGAATACTGCTGCTGAGTGCCATCTAACTGATAGGAAGCCTTGTAAAAACATGACAGTGTGTTCTAATCCACCTTATCCACCAGATCTGGCATCATGCAACTTCTGGGTTCTCCTGAAAATCAAAATGACCGTGACAGCTCCACATTTCAAATTGATTCAGGGCATTGAGGCAGCCAGGACAGCACAACAAAAGGCACTCAGGAAAGAGAACTCCAGAACTGCTGCAGAAAGTGACAGGAATGGTGGGATGAGTGTATTAGGACTAAGGGGAAGAATTTTGAGGGGATTAATTGCAATATATCTTTTACTGCAATAAATTTTTTAAAATTTAAATATTCACCGTACTTGTCCATCACACTGCCTATGCTCTAAATGGTTCACATGAACCATCATCTAGCTTTGGTTCCAAACTAACTGACCCACCTCTCACCCTGCTCACCTCCTTGGAGAAAAAGACACCATAGTCCCACACATGGTTCTGAAAATGTGGCCTCAGCCAGCTTCTCCAGTGCCCCAGAGATGGCAGGAACATTGAGTGAGGTCTCACCCCAGCTCGGCCCTGAGGAGCTGTGATGTAGGGCACATTCCTCAGTCTTCTAAGCTTCGCTCCACCAACCAGTGTGTGACTCTGGGCATATGACTGCCCTCTAAACTTAGCAAGTTAATGCGTCACCGACCTCAGCAAGGTACCTGGTGACCACTGTGATGACCGCACAAAGCCATAAAGATGAGGAGCCTGTTCTGGGCCAGGCACAGGGACAGCACAACTACTAGTAGTTTCTCCTTTCAAAAGGCTTGAATTAAAAATTTTTAATTATGTTAAAAAGCACATACCATAAGATTTATCATTCTAGTCATTTTTAAGTGTACAGTTCAGCAGAACAAAGTATAGTTTCCTGGGTGTGCAACAGATCTCTAGATCTCTTCCTTTTGTAAAACTATAGCTGAACACCCATTAAACAGTGACCCCTGTCTACTCCTTACCCAAGCCTTGAGCAACTACCTCTCTGCTTGATCAATCTGACTAATGTAGGTCCCTCACACTTCTGGGATCACACTCTGCATAGTATCCTCCAAGTTTATCCATATTGGAAGACATATCAAAATGTCCTTCCTTTGAAAACTGAATAAGATTTGATTGTATGTGTGTAGCACAGTTTTGATATCTATCCCCCATCATTAGACCCTTGGGTTGTTTCCACCTTTTATCTATCATGAATAATGCTGCTATGAACATAGGTATGCAAGCGTCTCTTCAAAATCTTGCTTTCAATTCTTTTGGGTATATGCCCATTTGTAGGATTGCTGGATAATATTCTTTACTAGTTTTCCTGTTGCTGGGCCAAAATGCCTGACACCCACAACTTAAAGGAGGAGACTTTTATTGGGCTTGTGGTTTCAGGGGATTCAGTCCATGGTTTTTCTGGCTCCAAGGCAAGAAGATCATGATGGAAGAGTGTGGTAGAGCAAAGCTCCTTAGTTCATGGTGGCCAGGAAGCAGAATGGGAGAACAGTGCTAGAGAGAACCAGATATAGACCCCAAGGTTGCACCTCCATGACCCATCCAGACACACCCAGAAGTATACTTTCCTAATGCCCTGGCCAGCTTAAAAGCCAATCAAGTTGACAGTCCAGTTTAACTGGCACATTATGATAATACTGTCGTCCATTTGTAATTTATTTCTATTTGTATTTTATTTCTATTTTTTCTGTTTTAAATTTTATGAGAAACTTCCGTACTATTCTCCATCATGGCTGCATTATGTTACATTCTCACAACTGGGCACAAAGGTCCCAGTCTCTCTACATCCTCACTCGTACTCATCATTTTCTGGCGGGGGTTGGTTGCCATGGTGGCATCCTAATGGGTGGTGGATGGGGAATACTCCTCATGGCTGGGATCTGCATCTGGTGTGATCAGCGGTGTGAAGCATCTAACTCACGCTCCATGCCCACTCACTGATCTTCTTTGGGGAAATGTCTACTAAGTGCTTTGCCATTTTCAAATCAGGTTATTTGCTTTCTTCTTGTGGCATTTTAAGGTTCTTTACATATTCTGAATACTAGCCCCTCTTTAGGTGCCACAGTTATGAACCGTCCCTCCCAATCTGTAGGTTGCCTTTCACTCTCTTGATGGTTTCTTTTGCTGTGCACAAGTTTTTAAGTGTGACACGACCCCATTTACCTGCATTTACTTTTGTTGCCTGTAGCTCAGTGTTGTATTCAAAGTAATTGTTGCCAAATCTGCATCCTGAGGCTCTCCCCATGCTATCTCTTAGGGGTTTTACAACTTCTGTGCTTATGCTTCAGTCTTAGGTAGCAGTTGTTATTAATGTAACCATCATTACTACTCTATAATTGTGGCTGCCCACCGAGGGTGCCTGCCATTGATATGGAAATTTAAGTGCTTTCTATGATGCATTTTAATCTATTAAATACTGATTGTGTTCACTCATTTACAAATCTGTCTACTAACCTTGGTAGCGGGAATATAAAAGAGGTAGGAAGGTGTGATGCCTTTCTTCAAATAAACTCCAGTTCCCAAGAGAAAACACCCACCTTGCACAGACTCCAGCTGGGGTGGCTGTGCCTCCTTCCACAGTTGTCTCAGTCCTTGCTTGTTCCTGGCTGGACGTCCTCCCCTGTCATTCTGTGCCAGACACAGAGGTGCCACTGCATCGATTTTAATGTAAAAGACATTCCCATTGGGGATTTGAGCAAAACGAAAGGGCTCTGCAGAAAACTCACCAATTGCAAAGGTTTGTGATGCTGGGATGGGGCCTCAGCTTTCTGAAGCAGTCGGTGGGGACAGAGAAGCCACTGTCCCCACTGCATGTGTGCAGGTGCCACCTGCAGAATCCTGTCACAGAGCTAGCCCAGGGCATTCCTCTAGAGACCCCTCTGGAGTCTGCATAGTCCAGGAGACTGCAGGGCATGGACCACAGCTGAGGTCCTCCTGTTCCTGACCCCCTTGCTTTCTGGGGCTTTTCTAGACCAGATGAGGATATCTGAACCCAGAGGAGGAGCAGTACCTTCCGGCAGCCCACCAGGGAGAGCTTAGCCGGGGACACTGACCGCTTCCTTCCTATAGGGGCCTGGGAGGGGCCTGAGGTATGCTTGCTCCAAGACCAGCTCCTACATGCTGAGCTCTCGGTGGCCATTGGGGACGCTGCATGCAGAGCTCAGGTCCTGGCTGCCTGTTCACTGGGTAGCAGCCCTCAGGCTGTACCCTTCTCCAAGCCATAGTGGTGACCTCCCAGTTTTCCCAGCACAGATCTACCTCCCTCTGGAGAAGCAGCTATGAGTGCTGTCCCTTCCTTGGCTTCTCTCCACGTCAGAGTGTCCAGACGTACTGGGAAGGCAGGCTGGATGTCCACCGCCCAGGGCCCGTGTCCTGACTTCATTAATGGGCAAACAAGGGATGCCCGGCCCTGGACTCACAGAGTGGCCTGAGTCCCCTTGTTTGCTGGGGACTCGAGAACCGTTTTGACTCTCACTACACAGATGTCAGTGAGACGGTGCCCACCCACACCCACAAATGCCTTGGGGAGCTGACATGATCAGCTGCTTCTTACAGTGACACTGGGGACGGCAGGTGTTTACCTTGTCTTCCAGGGTCCCCCAGAGACAGAGCCAATGGTGTGTGTGAATGGGTGTGTGTATGTGTGTGTTTGGGTATTTTATGGAACTGCCTCCTGAACAGGCTGGAGCTGCAAGGGTGAGGTTTCACGGCAGCCACCAGGCCAGGGACACAGGGGAGGCTCAGTGCCCCAGCTCAAGTCCAAAGCCAGTGGGGCGGGGCCCTCCTCCACAGGGGCTCAGTCTTTTCTCCTAAGGCCTTTGCTGCCTGTGCAAGGCCCAGCTGAGGGTAGAGTCTGCTGAAGCCAGAGCCCACTAAATGCGAATCCCATCTGGTCACCTTTCCAGTGACATCCAGGCTGGTGTTGGACTAAACACCTGGATGCTGTGACCCGACTGAGGGTTCTCCTGTAATTACCATCACCCTTGCTTGGTGAGCAGGACTCCTTCCCTACAGTCCCCTACAACCCATTCTCCGGCCCCTCATGCCTCAGCGGGAAGAGCCCAGCCCGTCCCTGGTTTTCACAGATTTCTCACAGAAATGGCCCAAAGATCAGCTTCTAAGACTTTCTCTGGAATGCACACCCCCACCCAGTGAGCCTGACCCATGCACCAGCTCACTGGCTTTCCGTGTCTGGAGAGCGGCTTAGCCCCAAGTGGTTTCCTTTAGCGTCCCTGGAGCCTGGGCTGCTCTGAACCAAGGCACTGAGGGCCCAGCTCCAGGCCCAGAGGTCCTCGCCGTCTCTCTCTTTTCCTGCATTTGCCAGCCCAGCAGGACATGGGAAACAGGTGTCCATCTCAGGGTGCTCCCAGGCGCATTCCCACCAGAGGACCAGGGCCGGCAACACAGCAGAACAGCTCACTCCTCCTGTTAATTCCTCAGACCCACAGTCACAGAAGGAAACCCTGTGGAGTGAGGTGTTCACTGGGACAGAGCTCACCTTATGTGAAAGGGAAAAGAACCCTAAACTGCCCCCAAAACAGGCGTTGCAGAGCCTGAGGCTTTTTAAATCTCTCTTTATACCCTAAGCTCTTAGTCCTGGACGGGGTAAATTTCACCCCAGCAAACAGGACTGGCACTGCTCTGTGCTCCAGAATTTTTGACAGGTGCCTGATCCTGTCCCCACTCCACCAGGCAGGGCCTATGGAGAGTCTCAGCCCGTCCCCTCAGTCCGGAGAGCACCTTCCTCCCTCTCCAGCCCTGTTGTCCACACCCTTCTGACAAGACAGGCAGGGCAGAGATCTTTCTGCCTCTCTGAAAGGTCAGGGACAGTGGCCCCAGAGATTAGGTGCCCCAACCAGGGCTCTAGGAAGGCAGGGGCATTGTAGGGGACAGGGAGAAGGGGTAGGATCCAGAGTGGTGATAGGCAGAGTGGGGCAAGACACAGGGGCCAGTGACCCCAGGCCCTGCCTTTCTCCACCCGCTGAGACTGGAGAGGTGTCTGCACCTGACCCAATTCCTTCCTTCTCCCTCACACCCTAGTCCGCAGCTGCCATTTCCCACTCCCTCCCCTCTGGCCAGCAGGTCTCAGGGTAAGCAAACTTCAAAAAGTGAGAGCAGCATGTGCCAAGGGCCAGCAGCAGCAGGGAGCAGGTGTTTGAGACTTGGTGTGGCTAGAGGAGTTGAAGATGGAGAGAAGCAGGGAGGGGCCTGGATGTCTGGGCTAGAGTGGGTAGTTCTTGTCTACAAGTGTTCATCAAAGTATCTTCAGTGCACCACAGTAAGAGATGACTCCTCCTTACACCACACTCAGGACCCATGCAAAAGCAACATTCCCCATGCAGTGCACTGAAGACACCATCTATGCCACTCTGTTTGAAAAGTGCCAGCTAGGATAGAATCAGTCGATTCTGCCACCTGTTCACACATCTTTACATACCTGTGTATATCATGGTAGAGGCTGAGCTAGATCCAAGGTCTTGGGAGCCACTGGTGGGTTTCAAGCAGGCAAGGGACCTGGTCTCATCTCCTCCATGGAAGGGCTGATGCTTCAGCTGCAGCAGAGTGGACAGCAGTGGACATTTAAGGGGAGACCCTGGAGCCCTGGGTGTTGGGTCTGGTGAGATGAGTAGACCCCAAACAAAGTGTTGGCAGTGTGGACAGAGAGAAGCAGGTCAATTGTTTATGATGCCTGAGATGGAGAATGGGTGCTTGGTTGGGGCTTGGTTGGGGCTTGGTGGGGGGGCGGGCAGAGAAGTCAGAGTGACCCCAGTCTGCTGTGGTCCGTGGTGCCTGCTGTGGAGACACAGAGTGGTATGGGACCCCCTGGAGAGGAGTCACTGAGCTCTGTGGACTTGGGGCATAGCAGCAGCCTGTGGCCTTGGAGGAGAGAATTGTGGAAGACACAGACAGACTCGGCCTCTCTAAGGTCCTTGTTCAGAATGAACTTCGCCTCCAAATGCAATCCAAGCTGTTGTTTTCTATGCAGTCCAGACTTTCGGGTAACATGACTCAAAGGAGGTTAACCCAGAACAGGTGTGTGCTGGAGCTTGCTGTCTCCAGAAACCTGACCAAGCCAGCATCATGGTGGACTGCAGGGCCCTGCCTCCTGTGATCTAAGCTGCTCACCCTGCAGCAGGGCCTCGGGTTCAGATGGTTCCCATCTCTGCTGCTTTGAGCTAATGCACACCTCATGCCGAGGAAGGCAGCGTGCAGTGTTCTGTGGTATTGGGAGCCAGGCGATAAAATGTGTTGGGAATTATTAGAAGTGGGAGCGGCTGGTGCTGAGTATTCTGGCCCTAGGTTTAAATTAGTAAGCAACTTCCTTGATGAGGAGTAGTATTGGATTCCATTCCCCAGATTTACCAAAGGCCTTGGCTGCTGTCCAGACTCCGCCTGAAACAGCAGGCTCTGCCTATGTCCCCCCACAAGCCCACCATGTCCCCTGCTCCCTTCCTACCCATCACATCCAGTAAATGGGAACCATGTACATAAAATGCTCCTTTTTTTTTTTTTTTTTTTTTTTTGGGTAACAGGGATCAAACTTGGGACCTTGCGCTTGGGAGGCAGGCAGCGGAAGCACTGAGCTAAATCCCTGGCCCTATCCTTATTTTTTAAATAGACCTTTTTCTTATTAGAAAAATAAGACATGTTAATGGCAGAAAGCATCCAACAGGCCAGTTAGCAAAGGAAGAAAAGTAAAATAATTCATCTGCTCAGCAAATGTTCTCAGAGGGGTCACTAAGTTCCAGAACCTGGGATTGGGGCAGAGAGGGCAGTGAACAGAGCCCACAGGACCTGGTCTTTGCAGTTAGCCCTACACCCCCTGAGGGAGGAGGGTGCCGCCTTGTGGTGGCTGGGTGTCCACTTTTGAAGCAGGACTCACAGGAAACAAGGGGCCCAGGCCCAGAGGGCAGGGAGAGCAGGAACAAGGTACTAAGGCAGGAGCTGGCTTCAGGCCCAGGAGGAAACCCAAGTGCAGATCAGAGTGAAGGGCACGGTGGGAGCAGGGGAGATGGCACAGTCAGTGAGGATGCCAAGTGGAAGGCACTCAGAGAGCTGTTGGCAGTAGTGCCAGCTTCATGCCTGCTTCCAGTGAGTGTGGAACCCTCAGGGACTGGAAGGCCAGGGTGATGGAGCGGTCTGTGTGCTAAGGGCAGTGGGGTTGTCACTCCTGTGGTGTCCCCCAGCATGGTGCTATGTGAGGCCTTCCAAGGCCCTGCCAGCCCCCAGGCAGCCAGCTGTGCATCTGTCCTAGAGGAGAAATCACTTCTGTCCCTGGGTCTAGGACACTCAGCCACATATAGACCTGGCCTTGGGAACTGTGGCAGCCTCAGCTTTGCATCCGGCCCCTCTTTGCAGGCCTCCTGTGCCCTCCCAGCCCGCTGCCTCTGGAGTCTGATCACAGGCTACTGGGCAGCAGGGACACCCTCTGGGATGTGTCACTAAGCAACCATAGCGTGTGTCCTTGCACAGACAGTGCACAGATAGCCAAGGTTCCCGGGCCACCACCGTGCAGCTGGCTCAGGCACTGAGTGACTAGCTGACACTGGCACGACAGGAAGCATCTGAGCTGGTCTACAAGGAGGAGAGGGACAGGAGAATAAGGTAGAAGTGGAAAGAAGGTACTAAATACTGTACTACAGGTACAAAACTAATTTTTCTTTCTTCAATAATAAGTTAACCTTAGCTTACTGCAAACTATTTTGATTTATAGGCTTTTTAATTTTTAAAACTCTTTTACTTTTTAAATAATAACAGCTTAAGTCACGAATGTGTCATACAGCTGTACCAAAAGATATTCTTTCCTTATAACCTTATTTTGTAAGCTTTTTCCTATGTGGATTTAAAAAAATTCTTTTAAACTTTTTGGTTAAAAATCCAGACACAGACACACATGCTGGTGAGACCCATGCAGTGTCAGGGTTGGCCACATCACCGTACCCCCTTCCTGTCTCATCTTCTGGGAAGGGCTTCTGGGCAAGGACCCCACAGTGCTGTCCTCTCCTGCAATTCCCACCTGAGGCTCTGCATAGGTGACCTTTCTCAGCAAGCAGAGGAAGCTCTATAGTAACGATCAAGGCACAGCACAGGAAATACGCTAACAGTCACTGCACAATTGTCATAACCCAGTACTACACGACACCCACTGTGACAGAGCTCTCCATTTACACGAGCTATGTGCCGGGCGTGTGTTCACACCTTCACACAGGCGTGAGGGGCACGGCTTCCACAGCACTGGGCTGTTGACAGGAAGATGTGGGCTACGTCATGATCTTTGGGGTCACCACGGTATAAACGTGCTTGTGTCACGGACCTGGAGCAGTCATGGTTGTGGAGAAACAGAAGGTGGTCAGGAGGGCGGGACAGGGAGGAGAAGGCGGTGGTCTGATGGGTACAGAGCTCTGGGTTGAAGGAGGAAAACGTTCTGGAGGTTGCTTGTGCAACAGCGTGAGTAAGGCTTACAGGACTGAACTGCACAAATGGGTAAGATGGTACATTTTATATCCATTTACCACAACATTTTATAAAGTAAAAAAATATTTAGGACATTTCAATGTGCCTTGTCAGTTTGAGTGTCCCTTCCCTGAAATGCTTGGGACCAGAGGTATTAGGGGTTTGGGAAGATTTGCATGTACACAATGAGATATCAATGCTGCAACCCAAGTCTGACTATGAAATTCACTTATGCTCCATATACGTTTTATGCACATAGCCTGAAGGTCATTTTATACAATACTTTTAATAATTTTGTGCATGAAACCAAGTTTCATGGTATGGAATTTTGTACCTGTGGTGTCATATTGGTTCTCAAAATATCGCCACTTCTGGAAACTTACAGAGGTCATGGGGCATGGGCTCCGACTCTGTGCCCTCGGAGCAGTGAAGCGGCACAGTATGAGATGGTGAGAAGTTTCACAAAGCATTTAAATGCCATGCCTTTAAAGTGCACTTGGTACCTCACACCTTAGGACCTGTGTACCCAAAGCTGGTTCAGACGCCCCCCAAATCCAGCATGATGTAGGACGGGGACAGAAGCTGCCCTCTGCCCTGTAAATACCCCTGCTCACCCTTGATCAACCCCATGATTGGCAGGATATTTTCTCAATAGTTAATCTCCAACTCCATGTCACAGAAGGAGAAACTGAGGGTGAACAGTTCGGAATGTTTCCCAGGTCACCAGGCTAAGAAGCAGAGCATGCCCACAGTCTGGATCCCAGTGGAGGCCATGGGGCTGACCTGATTCCTAGGGCCCCTTGCCTCCGCATGTCACTGGTTATTGTGGCTTTGTGGTTTGTGGTTGGTACTTTGGTGGTTTACTTGGGCAAATGAGTCAAGCTTGTCCTGTTCCCTACCCACCGATACCTGCTACCTGGGGATTCTGAACATCAGCGCAGGCCAAGGCACGAGGACTGATGCAATCTCAGCAACATTTCATCTGTCTCAGGAAGGTGGCCCCTTCCTCACCTTTCCTCCATATGTCCCAGGGACCAGTAGGAAGGTAAGGGTTGTCAGTGGAGGGTGCTGCTGCCACAGTCCCAGGCCACCATCAGAATGGTCACATTCTGAGTTGGTATTAGGAATTCGTTTTTGGAAAATAAGTTAAATCCACTGTTTAAACAATTCAGTCCATTGACTGCAAGAAGATATTAGGGGTCTTTACTAGATGTTGGAAATTTCCACCAGGTGGGTTGTAGTGATTGTTGCATAGCATTTTTAATGGATTAAAAGTAATTTAATTAAAGATTACAGTAGGAAAATGTTGATAACTAAATTTTACCTCAATAAAGGTGTTAAGTGTTAAAACATCATCAAAAATAAGTTTAACGGGCTACATAAGCTGTGTCTGAAATAGCATATTTTTTACCAGACTTAGATAATGTTTTTAGTTTGGTTTCCTTTTCTCCAGAATTAGGATATAAAATGTTAGGAAAACTGCAAGAAACAGAAGTTTCAAAATCGGGGCCAGGGATTTAATTCAGTGGTTCTGTCGCCTGCCTGGCAAGCATAAGGACCCGAGTTTGATCCCAGTACCAAAAAAAAAAAAACAAGAAGAAGAAGGAGGAGGAGGAGAAGGAGAAGAAGAGGAAGAGGAAGAAGAAGAGGAAGAGGAAGAGGAAGAAGAAGGAGAAGGAGAAGGAGAAGGAGAAGAAGTTTAAAAATCGGTTTTTAAAGAATCCAGGTGAAAGGAAGGGATGTGCAGCAGGTGCGACCTGGGGAAGGAGAAGGAGCCCCTTTCTGCTGCCTGGGACATGCAAGGTGCTGGTGTCAGGTTTTCTCCTGCGGGAGCCCCAGCTGTGGGAACTGCTGGCCACATGACTCGGGACGCCAGGCGGTCTATGGGAAGAACTGCAACTTTGGCAGGTCTTCTCTTTCCTAACCTCTTGAAAATGTGCAAATTGTCTCAGATTTTACTAAAATACTGAGCTATATCCATTTTTAAATGTGTACATATGCTGCATGTCTGGAGCACAATCTTCATAGATGGTTTAGGAACTTAGAAACCTATGCCTTACATACAGCACCTCTAAATTAGTCAAGTGAGGAGATGAAAAGGCATCTTTTACAGTGAAGTGCACAGAGGAAAGTAAGGACCTCTGGACACCAATGCCCAGCAACTGTGTCCTGATGGAGGCTCCCAGGACAGGAAAGGAGAGAAGGCAGAGGGCGCTTCCGGCTGCTTTAGAAGTTGCTGGACTCCCTGCTTTTCCCTCTGCCTTCCTTCAAGCACAGAATTTAGATGTGTTGTTGCACTTGCTCATCTGGAAATGGGAGCAACAGGACAGTGCCCTCCATGTCTGCAGGTGGTGTGCACAATCTTGAATTGAACCAAGTGTGCCTAAAAAGTATTTGGAAAACGTCTCATAGGTGTGTATGGACTATGCACAGATCTTTTTCTTGTCATTGTGCCCTAAACAATGCAGAATAACAGCTATTTACCAGCCACTGGTGTTGTACCAAGACTCACAGGAAGATGATTGGAAGTATATAGCGGACATGTGCAGCAGTGTCAGGGTCACACCCACTATGGGGAGCTGGAGCATGTACCTCCGTAACACATCATGTCCTCCCTCCTCCCCAACACTTTGTACACTTTTAGGTGATGTTCAGATTCTAGGTATTCTCTCTGCGTCTTTGTTCAGTCATCACCTTCTGTCTAAGCAGAGGCCTAAAGGAAGGGTTCAGGTTAGCTGTTTGGGGTGAGTCTCCCCACCCACGGCCCTCAGCCCACAGATGGGACGCTGGTGTCTGAGCCCTTGGCCCGACAGCTACAATCTGGTCCTGTGGTCAGTCACTCTGTTAGGCTCTGCAAATCATTTCCTAAATGGTTCTGGCTTGCAAAGTGTGGGCAAGTGCTGCAGTTGAACAAACTGATGGGTGGTGGCCGAGTCCCCACCTACCCCGTGCCTCCCAGCCTCGGATCCTGCATTCTCTGCAGTTGGCAATTTTGATGTCGGTGGGGACAACAGGCCCGGCCATAGCCTGTGGTACTGATGGGAGTGGGGGGCCGAGTGGGAGGATCTGGGTTCCTGGGGACAGGGCCACCCTTGCAGGGGACCCAGGACCTGACCCCTCCTCTGCTTCTCAGCAGCCAAGAGGCAAGCGGTTTCCTCAGCCTTGAGCTTCCTGCTGTGATTCACTTCCCACCTCAGGCCCAAAAGCACCAGGGTCACTGGCAACAGAAAGCTCCTAAACCGGGAGCTGAAGTAACCCTCTCCACCTAAAAGTTGATCATCCCAGGTGTTTGTCACAGTGAAAGGGCAGCTCTTCCCCATTTGGTTTAGAAGTGGCTGCGAAAGCCCCACAGGCCTGAGGGTGGCCGTGATAGTGATACCGTGTCCTCACACCCTCCCCCACATGGTCCTTGCCCACTTCCCTTGTTTTTACCTTTCCTGCTCTGCTGAGAGATGTCCCTGCTGCCATCCACAACCCTAGCTCCTTCCTGATGTAAGAGTCAGAAAGGATCCCACTACCTTGGCATCATTATTCTTGGCAGTTCTTGGGTTTCTCTCATCCCCAGTAAGTGACTGAGGTTGAAATATCCCATCTGCTTGAGGGTGTGCTTCAGAAAGGCAGATTAAGGTTCCAGGTGAGGACAGGGGTGAGCTGTTCCCACAGCACAAGGCTGGTCCTTGCCTCCCCATCTGCCAAGATCAACTCCCTCGATTTGGCATTTTGGAGCCAATATGTTCTTCTGGAGCAGGAATTAAAACCTGGCATCACAGGCAGTAGCTGGTTACCTGAGGCAAAGTAAAGACGAAGGAGAAAGAGCCAGCAAACCCACCACCATATAGCAGAAATAGAGAAAGCAGAGAGGGAGCAAGTTGTACTGGGTGTAGAGACATAGATGGATGATAAATAGATAGATAGATGGATGATAGATAGATAGATAATAGGATAAATAAATAGATACAATAGATTGGATGGATAGATATAATACATACAATGGATAGATGGTAGGTTAGATGGATAGACAGATAGATAGGAAGGATGGGATGGATAGATAGATGATAGATAGATGCAAACTTATATGTGTGCATGTTATTCTAAACCTGATCACTGAGATCACTGGACCTGCTGTTGTGAAAAATAGTTCCAAAATAATCACATGGCGCCTGTGAGGGATTTACTCCCCTGTCCATGGTGGTGGCCACCCTGGGAGCATACTCCACACCCACAGGTGGTGCCCTGCTCCAGGACACCCCAAGCACAGCCTCAGTGGGCCAGCAAATGCAGAGACCCCTGCACACCCCAGCAGGCAAGTCCCTGGTGCTCCAATGTGAGACTAGCCTGGGGTGACTCCCCAGGGAGCCCTGGTGGCTCCACATGCAGTTTTGCCTGTTTAGGGAGCAGAGTAACAGGTTGCTTGACTCATCCTCCAGATTTTGAATCACTGAAGCTCAAGTTTTAATTTTCATCTTGCTTTTTATTTTTGCAGTGCTGTCAGACAAGTGCCCCACTACTGAGGCACACACTGGCCTGAAACTCAGGTTCTCAAATCCAGAAGGCGCATATGTGTGATTCCAATTTAAGGCTGTTTGTCCCTCCATTTGTATGGTGGGGCCAGGGGACTGTCCTTGTGTCCATGCTTGCCAGTACCACAGATATGACATCATCCTCCCCAGCTGTGACTCTAGCCACACACTGTTCTCCATCTGGAGCCTAGGACCAGGTGCTGGTTGCAGCCTCTGCTCTGCTTTCTGCTGTCCTGATCTGGAGCTGGTCAGGGATGTCCCTTGGCTTTCCTAGCATACAGTCATGAGGATAGTTCTGAAAGACTGGCTCATGGTACAGAGGGAGGCAGCAACTGCACTGGAGCTACTTAGAAACCTGTTATGCTTAGATCTAAAATGCTTCATCCCCAGTCTCATAGGTTCAGAGGTTGGGCTTCTGGAAGACCCTTGGATTATAAGGGTGGTAAACTCATCAATAGATCAATCCACCAATGAGTTCATAGCTGAACAGGCAATACAAGGTGAGACCCAGTTGGATGAGATGGGTTACTGAGGTGTGCCTTTGAAGGGCACATCCTGTCCCTGACCCTTCTCCCCACTTCTGACTTCTCCTCTCACTCAGTTTCCTGGCTACCACGAGGTGAGCAGTTTCCCTCCACTATGGTGTTTCTGCCTTGGAGTCAGTTAACTGTAGACTAAACCCTCTGAAACTGTGTATCAAAACTGTAGATGTCAGGTATTTGGTCCCAGTGATAAAAAAGCTGACCAATACAAAAAAATTTGTTCCAGGAGTAGTGTCATTGCTGTGACTACACCTGTAGATCATGTAGTTCAGAAGCCTTTGGAACAGGCTCATGGGAGGAGTTTGGGACATTCTGGAGAACTTGGCTGGAGAAAACCTACAAAGCTGTAAGCAGAGCCTGATGACTGATTCTGGTGGGAATTCAGATGACTTTCAGGCTGATAGGAACACAGACAGTAAAGACTGCCTTCATGAAGTTTCAAATGGGAATGAGCACTCTATTGGGAAGTGAACTAGAGGCCATGTGCATAACATTCTGGCAAAGAACTTTTCTATGTATCATTTATGCCCTAAAACTCTGTGTGAGGTTGAGTTTAAAAGTAATGGACTCAGTTATCTGGTGGAGGAAATTGGAAGACAGCACAGTGGCTGTGGCAATGGTATTGTGGCTTAACTTTTATGTATTTGGAGCAAAAAGCAGAGGAGAAAGATCTGAAAAACTTGCAGTTTGGCCAGAAAAAAGATGTGTGTAAAATTGCAGTCAAAGAAAGTGTGGCTGCTAAAGACATTAGTGCCATTAAAAAGAAGCTGGGTACTTTCCACTAAGACTATAGGAAAGGCTTGAATGTATCTCAGAAATTGGCCAAACCCTACCCTGGTATAAAAGGGTAAATACCATTGAAAGATTTTGCTTTGAGAAGGGCCCCAGGCATCCTGGTCACTCAGCATACCTAGGGAAGCCTATCCCCTAGTCCAGCCATCCAAAAACTCAGAGCCTATTGTGACTGGGGTCCAAGTAGACCTGGCTATTGCTTGAGCTGGTGGCAGAACTTGGTGTCATCTATGTGATGCTGGTCTCATAGGTGTACAGAACACAAGAGTTATGGTGTCATGGACACTAATTTCAAAGGAAGGCCCCAGAGGCCAGGTTATGTGTGACAAGGGTCAGAGTCCCTGCCGTGAACCCTGGAAAGAGTGATGCTTGAAGCCATGGGAGGGAAGTTGAAGCTGCAGTGGAAACTCCAGGAAGTTGGAGGTGCCATGAATGTGGAGCATCTATCAAGGAAACCTTCAGGCAATGAGTGGAGTCAGGTCAAGAGAGGTCAGGTGGGCTGCAACCAGCAAGACCATAGAGGTAGAGCTGCCCACACCCTCAGGAGTTAACATGTGACCACCATATGACCCAACTGCTGGTCATGGGGCTACAGGACTTAAGGACTTACCCTCCTGGATTTGGGTCTTTAGCCTACTCCTTTCTATTCCCCTATTCCTCCCTTTTGGAATGGGAATGTTTACCCTGTACCATTGTACTTTGAGATTATGAAACTTGTTTTTTATTTTTACAAAGGTCCACAGCTAAGAGTTTGCCTTGAGTGTCAAAAGAAGCTTGAACTTGGACTTTTGAAAAATGCTGAAACTGTTGAAATTTTGGGGGAAGGGGTTGTTAAACTTCTGATAACAGGCAGGGTAGTTGTGTTATATTAAGCAGAATTACAAACTTACTATTGTCTGTATTTGAAAATTGAGTATAGTTTAAGGAGATGTATCTGGGTATGAAGCTGAGCAGGAGTGGGATGTGGTGCTTAGGGAGGAGTGTCACCTTGATTGGCTTTGGGATCTGCCCTGGGGATTGCTGGAGCACACATCTAGGTGTGTTTGGGTGGGTCATGAAGGCCTGGCCTTGGGATCTGTCTGGTCCCTTGTGCCTTCCTCTCTAACACTGATGCCCCAGAACTAGATGCCACTGATGCCACAAACTAAGTATCTTTGCTCTGTCACACATTTGGCCATGATGCTTCTGCCTTGGAGCCAGCTAACCATGGACTGAATCCTCTGGAACTGTGAGCCAAACTAAACCTCTCTTCACTTAAGTTGTGGGTTTTGGGTATTGTGTTGCATCAAAGGGAAAACTGACTACTACACTATGCCATTGTATCTCTGAAATATGTATTTTGCTTTTTTATTTTTATAGCCACTCATAGCTAAGAGTTGCTTTGAGTTTCAGAAGAGACTTTGGACTCAGACTTTTGAGAAACACTGGAACTGTTGACAGTTTAGCAACTCTTAGAGATGGATTGAGTGCATGTTGACATAATGAGATGAACATGTGCCTTTGGGGGCCTGGAGTGGAATGTTGTGGCTTACATCTAAAATGTTCCCCAAAAGTCTCAAGTGTTCAGACGTGGGATTTTTGGAAGGTAGTTGGATCATGAGGGCACTATACTCATCAGAGCCAGCATATAACAGACGTTGGCTTATCCCAGGCTTCAGTCAGGTTGCGTAAAACTTGAGTTATTACATCAATGTTTAGTATATAGATGCAAATTACAAAGTACATACTTTCTGAGTCCATAAAAATACAGTGTGGATTACGTTTTCCTGGACCAATTGACAAGGAATAAATGACACATATGAATATCCTCTCTCTGCTCCAGTGTCCCTAGGCTACCCCAGGGATGGGTCCAGGACGCCCTGCAGAGAGACCAAAATCCCTGGATGCTTAAGTGCCTTATGTAAAATGGCATGGTATTTGCATAAAAGTTATGTCACCTTGTTGTGTACTCTAAAGCCTCTCTAGAGTATTTATAATACCTTATATGTTGTAGATATTGTGTAAGCAGTTATTGTATCATTGAGAGAATGACAAGGAAAACAGCCTGTAGATGATCAGTTCAGTTGGTTTCTCTGAATATCTCCTATCCTCTTTGGCTGAATCCATGGATGTGAAATCACCTAGCAGTGTGTTGATTTCTACCTGTCCAGTTTACACATTGGCCCTGCTCAGCACAGCTGAGAAAGACTAACCCCATCCTCTTTCTCTCCTGCCTGCTCCAGGCTGCAGAGTATGCACACAGGAAGCAGTGGACACAGTCTGTACCCACAGAGGGATATGACCGTGATTGATGAATTGCAGCCTCCAGCTGCTGAACCCAGTGGAAACGGCTCTTCCTGACCAACCCGACTCCCAGGAGATCCACGGACATCTGAGAGGACAATGCAGCCAGTGGACAGACAGCGGGAACTCCCCAAGCGCTGAAGGGTGGCCCTGCAACCCTCTCCATTCCTACCCTCAGGCAGTCCCCACAATGGCCTGCAATAGCACCACCTTCCAGCCCTATGAGCACCTGAAGCTGAACGTGAGCAACGCCTCGGACTTGGGGGCCACGACACTGTCTGCCCCACTCAGGATCTCCCTGGCCATCCTGATGCTATTGATGATGGTAGTGGGCTTCCTGGGCAACACAGTGGTCTGCGTCATTGTGTACCAGAGGCCAGCTATGCGCTCCGCCATCAACCTGCTGCTGGCCACCCTGGCCTTCTGTGACATCATGCTGTCCCTGTGCTGCATGCCCTTCACTGCCGTCACCCTCATCACTGTCCACTGGCACTTCGGGGACCACTTCTGCAGGCTCTCAGCCACGCTGTACTGGCTCTTTGTGCTGGAGGGCGTGGCCATCCTGGTCATCATCAGTGTGGACCGCTTCCTCATCATTGTCCAGCGCCAGGACAGGCTGACCCCACACAGGGCCAAGGGCATCATTGCCGTGTCCTGGGCGCTGTCCTTCTGCATCGCTGTCCCCTCGCTATGGGGCTGGACAGTGGTGGAGGTGCCTGCTCGTGCCCCACAGTGCGTGCTGGGCTACACCGAGCTCCCGGCTGACCGCGCCTACGTGGTGACACTAGTGGTGGCTGTGTTCTTTGTGCCCTTCGGTGTCATGCTCTGCTCCTACCTGTGCATCCTCAACACAGTGCGTAAGAACGCAGTGCGTGTGCACAACCAGTCAGACAGCCTGGACCTGAGACAGCTGACCCGGGCTGGCCTGAGGCGGCTGCAGCGGCAGCAGCAGGTCAGCTTGGACTTGAGCTTCAAAACCAAGGCCTTCACCACCATCCTCATCCTCTTCGTGGGCTTCTCGCTCTGCTGGCTGCCACACTCTGTCTACAGCCTGCTTTCTGTGTTCAGCAGGAGCTTCTACTACAGCTCCTCCTTCTACACTGCCAGCGCCTGTGTCCTGTGGCTCAGTTACCTCAAGTCGGCCTTCAACCCCATCGTCTACTGCTGGAGGATCAAGAAGTTCCGTGAGGCCTGCATTGAGCTGCTGCCACAGACCTTCCACATCCTCCCCAGAGTGCCTGAGCGTATCCAGCGGCGGATCCAGCCAAGCACAGTCTATGTGTGCGCCGAGAACCAGTCTGCAGTCTAGGGCATGGGGCTTCCTGCAGCCTGAGTCTTCGTCTATGTTTTGTGGTGCCTGTTTAAGCACAAAAGTACTCATGTGTCACCTGACGGGCTCTGGTACCCAAAGTTCAAATTCTGGCAAGGTGAATTCATTTTGTTTCTCATTGCAGAAGAACCATGGCTGGTCTGGTGGGAGCTGCAAGGTCATCAGGAACATGGGGAGAGGGCTATGGGTGGGCAAAAAGCTAGGAAAGGGCAAAAGGGAGGTGGGCAGGGGAGGGTGCTGCTCGTGGTGTCCATGGAGCCCCTCACACCCCCTATGCCAGTTTCTGACCCCGGACACCCATGGAGGGTTCAGCCATGTCCTGGGCCATCATTCATTCCATTTGTCACCAGCATTCTTCCGAGTTACTTAAGGTTGTGAGGTCTGAGGTTTCACACAGGACTGTTTACATTGGTCAGATGATCGTTCCTGACAGTGCCAAACTACCTTTCCTAAAAAAGGAACACTGGGAAGCAGAAGGGGGGAGCCCTGCACTTCAGGCCCTGGTGTGACATGGAGCCTGGAGTGGCTCCACATGTGGAAGGTGCTCTGGCAGCTCAGCTGCAATGAGAAGGCTTCCTGAGCACTCGCCTGGTCCGTCACCTGGCCATGCCCATCCCTCTGCTCTCTGCTGCTCCCATCCTTCCCAGCATTCTGGACACCATACCCTGGGACTCACCCACGAGCAAGTGTCCACAGTGACTCGCTCTGTTTACATGTTTCTTTGCACACCCCGGGGGCTCTAGAGCCTTGGAGATGGCCGAATCCATACCAGCAAGGGTACTGCTGCAGGGGCAGGACAAATAGAGCCCATGGGCTGGGCGGCCCCAGGTCCCCATGGTCTCTGCTTCTCCTACCTCACTTACACCCACTGCTGGCTACTGTGGGGCCCCGTATGGGTTGGGATCCAGGAGTGCAGCTGCCCAGAGGGTACCTTTCTTGAGTTCTACACTCAGCCACCCATTGCCACTGCAAGCTTCTCATTCTGGGTGGTGACCCCTTGAGCTCTCTGCCCAGAGTCAGGTCTGAAGAAGGTGAGACATAAAGGAGAAGCCCAGAGAATGCGGCACCAGGTCTGACTCCATCAGGAACTAGTTGGGGTGACCATGTTTTTTTCACCTCCTTTTTCTAGGTCTCAGTGTCCCTATTTGCCAAGCAAAGAAGCTAGTCTAGATGACCTCAAACTGATTCTAATATGGATTATTTTTTTTACCATCACCAGACCCCTGTGTTCATTTATTCATCCATGCATTGAGCATGTATTAAGCACCTTCTGGATGTAAGGCAATCTGGGGGCAAAGGAGGACTGGGGTGTGGACTGAGTCCAGGGGCAGCATCGAGAAGTCCATCCTGCTCCCCTACCTCTTTCTTTCCAGCTCCCCATTCTTACAGCTGTGGTGGTTGAGGACTGGTGGTGGAGGCAAGGAGGGTGGGAGACAAAGACAACATGATTTACCTTACTCTCCACCCAGGCAGGGCTCTCAGGAAGTAACTGATGCCATCCTCTATAGCCAAGATGGAGGAGGACCAAGATCTGTCCTATAATTCTTGTCCCAAGGGCCCTGGCAAAAGCAAGGTTTGCCTACAGCTCTTGGGGACCAGGTTCCAGTGCACAGCGGTGCCAGGAGTGTAGCCAGGCCCTGGGGGACCACACCTGGGCACTTCCCCTCCTGACAGCATTGCAGAGAATTGCTTCAGAAATCACAAAACTGAATGAATGAAGGTACCAAAATTTACATCAATCCATGTCTTGTGATCTACGTTGGACAGTATTATATATGTTTCAAAGTAATAATTTTGTATATATTTTAAATAAAGTATTATTGCCTTTTCGGTGTATAAGATCACATTCTTGCCAAAATTTGTACCAAGTCCATGAAGAATCCAGTGCCTAACACTCCTTTAACGGTTCACTCAGGCTGCTATAACAAAATGCCTTCAACCAGGTAAATTACAGCCAGCAGAAGGGTATCTGTCACCTCTCAGGAACCTGGGAAGGCCAAGGTCATGGCAGCTGCAAGTGTGATGCCTCAGGGCAGGGGCTGCTCCCATGTTCACAGGTGCTTCTGTGTTTACAGGTGGTGCTGTGCTCACCGAAGGGGCTCCCCTGAGCCTTCTCAAGGCCTGGTCACCTCCCAAACCCCATCCCTTAGTATGATGGTCTTGGGATTGGGTTGAGCTCGTGTATCTTGGGGAAACGCCAATACCCTCCCACAGCCACTCCTGAGACAAAAGGACTCCAGGAAGCCTAGATGTTATGAGTTACCAGCAAAGCCAGAAAGCCCAAAAGATGTCATAATGCAGGAACAACTGGAGACCAAGCGCAGGGTCACAACAAGGGGCCACATTTCATTTTGTTCCTTTTTGTCTCGGCCTGCTATGGAACTTGGGCAGTGAGCTGGTCAGTCTTCATGCCTGCCCACCGCCTGAATACTCTCTGTGATGCACCTGCATGACTTGGGCTTCCTGAGATGCCAGCTGGTGCCAGTTCCGGGTTAACTATGGCCCCAGCCACCTGGTACTTCACCCCAGGGTTTACCCAAACCCTGGGATCTGTGCGAAGTCAGGGGGCCTCACACCCAGCTTGTCCCTGTTGGGGCCAGGGGTACAGGTGGAGGACAGAAAGCTGCCATCATGGAGATACCCTGTCCTGCACACAGGCAGGCACCCAGGTTCTGGGAAGAGCCTCGAAAATGAGACACAAACAGGGCCACACGCTGGAGGGCTCTGGAATGGACCCTTGGCAGATAATATGATCTGCAGGTGCTCGGACCTTTAAAGTGGTGTGGTCTTTGCAGAACTCAGGCTCATCCTCTGGGACACTTTAAATCATCTCCGGATAACTTAGCCCTAAAACAGTGTAACTGTGGTCCAAACACCTGTCACTCTGCAGTGTAAGGCAACAACAGAGCCTGGACACATTCAGTACAAAGAAAATGATTCTTGAATAGTGTCTCCCATCCCTGCCTGGCTGAATCTGCAGATTCAGAACCAGAGAGAGCACAAAGAGGGCTGACGGTAACTCTTAGAGGTGTTGTGCTAATTCTAACAAACCCCCAAAACCTGCCACCTTTTTCCCTTGAATCATGGTCTCCATGGTTGGGACAAAATAAAAGCAAAGGTTCACTCCTGTGTTCTGAAAACCAAGACCAGTAGTGGAGGTCTAGATGGATTCCTTACTGCTCTGAGCCCTGGTGGCTCTTGCTACTCACAGCTCAAAATGCTCGCTGCTTGGGGCAGGAACCCTCCACACAGAGTGTGTCTGTCTTGCCCTGTGCCATGTGCCTTGCACCCCAGTCCTGCAGCTTTGGAGAGCCCAGGGGCCAGGCTCAAGGTCTTCTGCAAACTCAGTGATCTAGAGGGGCTACTTTGTGCTCTCATAGGGCAGTGCTGCACCCGCCTTCCTCGCCTTTGAAACAGTACAGTCCTCCCACCCAGAGCACCAAGGAAAGAATAAACTGAGGGCTGGGGTGTGGCTCAGTGGTGAGCACTTGCCTAGCATGCATGAGGCCCTAGGTTCCATCCCCAGCACTACAAAAAATTAAATAACACACAAACTCCTTCTGAAAGCCTGTGTCATCTGTTGGGGGCTGGGCATGGCTCACATGGGGCTCACATGAGGCTCACAAGGGTACAGCACTTGCCTCACATGTGTGAGGCGCTGGGTTCCATCCCTAGCACCACTACACATACAAGAAATAAAATAATGTATGTACAAGATTGCGCCCAAGGCTAGGCCCCCAGCAGATGCCGCAATTTTGAGGCAGTGATTACCACAGGTGTACCACTTAGCTGCATCACTGCCAGCATCTGTCCTCTCTGGGCAAGGGTGGAATTTGGAGTTTAATTTACTAGAAGAGTGCCCAGAACTTGGAGGAGCACTTTACTCTAACATAGACCTATTTATTAGAACGGACATTACTAGGTCTACAGGTGAGCAGCCCAGGGAGGAGACGGGCTGGGCGAGATGTAAGGGAAGGAGCACTGTGCTTACTGGCCTCTCCAGGGCCCACCCTCCTGGACCTCGCCTGTTCAGCTACCTGGAAGCTACTGAGGCCAATCCTTCAGGATCTATGGAGGCTTCAATGCATAGGCACAATGGATTGCTTCACTGGCTCTTGGTGATCAGCTCAATCGTTAGCTCCTCTCCCCTCCCTGGAGGCTGGAGAGGGGCTAAAAGACATCCTGTAATCTGGCCCTGGTCTTCTAGGGTATCATCCCAGTCCTGAAGCTACCTAGAGATCCAGCTACCAGGCCCCGGCTCCAGCACACAAGGGGTGCTTTTACTGTTCTAGAGAGTCCCTGTGTTTCAGGAGGTGTGTTCCAGGAGTAAGGGCAGAGACAACTATGTATTGATGAGGTAACAGTACCACCGTCCCTCTCCTCATCCTCGTGTGGCACTCAATCTCAGGCTGCAGTTGACAGAATGGACTGAAGCCAGGAGCATGAACAGGACTCCATGGGACAGACTGTGCTCACTAGCTCTGCTGTGCCCCACTCCACCCATAATCTGCTGGTTGGAATTGCCCATGGCAATAAAGAGAGGAGCTGGTGCACCCATGTGTGAACTCTACCTGGCCAGAAGAAGGAGCCACACACAGACTGTTCTTCTGTGGGCATCCTGGGTCATAGCATCTCTGTAAAGCCAGGAGGCAGGAAGGAGTGGGGCATCACTTGGATGAATGAGAACCAACACAAGAGTGACTGGACAGAGAGACGCTAGAATCCTACCGAAGCCAGGTGGATATTCTGCTCTACATGGCTGTCAGGACTGACTCCTCATTTGAGCTCAGTCACTTCTATGTTCCTATTCATGAAGGAGGACAGGTACAGAGGAGCAGGTCCTGCAAGACAACCCAAAAGATCCAAGCCAGCCATGGTCACATGACCATGCATAGCTGCAAAGGAGGCTGGGAGATGGGGATCACTAGTGTGCTTAGCCATAGCCAGCTCACACCAAAGAAAAGAGACTCAGTGGATCTCTGCAGTGTGCCAGCACCTCCCACAATTAAAAAACAAATAATAACAAGAGACCCTAGGACACATGGGAATTCTGTAGTCCTACATTCAAATTTCTTAAATGAGCCTTCACCAATGGTAACAAACATCTCCACTGCATCAGCCAAAGATGGCTGCCTCTCTTTTCACCTCCAGCCCTCACAGATAACAGTCTTAGGTCCAAAAGCAAAATATGCATGCATCTATGCCTCTCTAAGAGAAAAACTGCCACATTAAACCCTCCAGACCCCAAAGATGGAAGACATAAACACTAAACTGTTCAAAATTTGCAGCAGAAAAGGATGAATTTTGCCAAGACAAGAAAAAAAATGACTATTTGAAACAATAAGCCAGCAACATTGTCTGAGATAAAATCTGCCTGCAGACTTGATTATGGTAAGGAGAACAATTTCAAAGCCATGGCTGTGGAATGGTAGAGAGGTTGTCCATGGTAGTGTGGAGCAGAGTATGGACGAACTTGGTAACTTAACTCTGGAAGGAAAGGAAGGGCTTGGGGACACTGGCCAGGAGGCTGGCATCTGGATCCTGTAGGGAGGAAAGGAGGTTTGTAAGCAAAACCTTGGGGTGTGCTCTGCTCCGGGCAGCCATCCAAGTTTGCTTTAGCAGAGTCAGACTCCCTCTCTTCTCTGTGCTTCGTCCTGGAGGATGGAAAACAAGGAATTCCAGAAGCAGTGGAGGTCACAGAGAGCACCACAGCGGCAGCAGGGGATGTGAGCAGTGGCTGTGAGTGTGGGTTTCCCTCATCAGTCTGATGGGAACAGAAAGCGCTTATCTGCAGGCTAGGAGGGCTTAGCACTTAGAACTTGACCTTGCACATTTGCAAATCTGAGGTCGGATGTGTAGGCTCTGTGTAAACAGAGGCCCACAGGTAAATATCAGCATCCCTGCAGCCTCATTAATAACAAACCACTTGCCCTGGATCTTCGTGTCCTGTTGGGCTCTGGGCTACAGCCTCTAGTGGCTGCTGTCCCTTTGCCAGTAACTCAAGTCTAGGAAACAATGGCCATGCTCATTTGGGATTTTTTGAGAGAAAGGCTTGCTATTCCTTATGCATGGCCCTCCAGGGAATGTGCTTCTCATTTCTTCCCTCACTGAAATGCTGCTGCCCTCGTCCTGAGATTCAGGGATGCGTGGTGGCATCAGGAAGCCTCAGGGTGCCGTATGAGGGTTGCCAACTCCTCAGGAAAGACAGACAAGGCAGAACACTTTCAAAAATGCGAAAGCAATAGTGGAAAGTTAATTTGCTTTCATGGGTGAATGCAAATAAGAGAGAAGTGTTATCTGAAACTTGAGGCTTTTTCTCTCCAGGGCCTCCGAGGTCTCTGGGTTTGGATGGACCTGCACTACTAGCAAGCATTTTCCCCATGCAGAGGCCTGGGACCAGGATCCATCCTCCAAAATGACGCAGGAGGCTGTGGATGCCCTGATTCTCTCCATCCTGGTCTGGCCCCGCCAGGTGCCCTGGCTGCTTCCCACATCCTCCAGAGTCGACGCAGTGCAACGCTTTTGTCCCCTTCCTCTCGAAATCTCTGCTCTCCTTCCTGGGAGTCTCCTCCCACCCACATGTCTTCTTCACTCCCAGCCCTCCTCTCTGCTGTCCTGTTTCTGTCGCTGTAACAGGACACCTGAGATTGGGTAGTGTGTAAAGCAAAGTCTACGTGGCTCACGGTTCTGGAGGCTGGAGGCCCAACAGCAAGGCATCCTGTGGCTTCTGCTGATGGCTTCTGCAAGAGGACACACAAGGGGTGAGGACACGGCAGCCCTGATTCCTTACAGTCTGCATTTGTGGGGACTGAGCTTGGCCCGTGGCAGCACGGACTATGGCAGAGGAAGGCATTAAGCGTCCAGGGCTCGAGCCCTCCACAGCCGCGCCACCTGGTACTGCTGCATGGAGGACCAGGTTCCCATACATGAACCCCGTGGACTCTCTCAAACCCTCACACCTGCTCCTCCTCTCAGGTCTTCTCCTTAAGCAGTGTTGATCTGAGATGGTGCCCACTACCAAAGCCGAGGTTGTAGATTGGGCACAAGAACTTCATACACTGATTCAGTTCTAGGCTTATTTGCTCCTTGTAGAAACAAAGGCAAAAAACTAATGTGTTTATTGAATGCTTTTAAAACCTCAACATGAAGACCACCCCTCCTCAAGCTAGCCAGGTCCTAGGGGCAGTGGGCGATGCCCAAGCACACTCCCAGCACCCACCATCTGGGGCCCACAGCCCGGCCACCTCCTCTCTCAGCCTCTCACACCCCGGGTCACCCCAGGCAGGTACCAGACAGTGGGGACCTTCTGTGCCCAGAGGCCTCGAAAAGATTCAAAGCTGCCAGTGCTCAGCTGCCCGCCCTGCCTCCTGGCTCCTTCGCAGGCTTGTGTTTGTGCTCCCCATCTTCTGCTGCCCCGGATGGCCCCATGTGTCAACATATTTTACAACAAAGTGTTCTCCAAATGAGCCAGTGGGCAAGACCATTCTGCATGTGGTCCTCTTTCCCATCATTAAACACCAGCTTTGTGAAGATCAAGATGAGCAGGCCAAGCAGCAGATGGTGATGCAGGCAGTGGCTCCCCTGGGTGTCGGCTCCTTGTTCTGTCTGCAGCATAAACACTTGTTTACTCTTCTGCATAGGAGCAGGACAAAGGTCTGCCCCCAGCTGACCCTACTCCCTGGCTGCTCTCTGGGCTCTGGATCCTTTCCTCTCATTCCAAGGGGCAGTGATCCCACCTGCTCCCTGCCTGGCTCTGCTGTCCCGACCCAGACTCCTCCCCCAGCCTCTGGGTTCCCTTTTTGGTGGCTCTCAGCCTTTGTCCTGCCCTGTTGTCACCTTTCCACTGCATCAAGTTCAGCAGGTTCTAGACGGGAGGTGCCCTCTCCATCACTCACCAGGAACTTGGCATCATACTGGGCATGTAGCAGTACCCACACACACTGTGGCATGAACAACGGCTGAAGGCAGGAAGGAAAAAGGAAACCCGTCCCTGCTACGGGAAATCCAGTTGTCAGTATGGCGAGTCCTTCCATCTGTCCCCTGTGGTCCTCTAGAGCAGGGTCCTCCCAGGCTGCTGCCAGGACATGACAGTGAGCATGGAGTGGTCGTTGCTGCTATGATATCCTGGGGGAGCACAGGCCTGGACAGACCCCACAAAGAGACCCTTCCTTGTTCCTGAACGCTAGGTGTATGTGATGGTTAATTTTGTGTCACTGTTACTGGGTCATGGGCACCCAGGCCAGACATGACTGCTGATTGGTGGTGTCCACACTGGTGGGCCTCATGGTTGAGGCCCTTGCTTGTGGGAGTGGGATTGTGCCATCCAGTGAGGGCCTGACTTGGACACTGGCAGAGCGGGAGCATCCGCACCCTCTTTATACCCCCCTCAGTGCCCTGCTGAGCCAGCTGTCCCATCTTCTGCTCACAGACAGGGTGCACAGCCTCAACCTGTGGCTCCCAGGCCTTATCTCCAGACTGAGCTCCATCACCAGCTTCTATCTCCAGCTGCCAGATGATAGTGGGACAGCATGGCTTTTATAACCATGTGGGTCAATCCGGATAGTCTCTCTCCACCTTACACAAATACACACACACACACACACACACACACACACACACACACACACACACACACACACCCTCCCTCCCAGTAGTTCTCTTGCTAGGAGAACCCTGACTCAGGCAGTGTGAGTCCCAGCTGGGCCACAATGGACTGGGATTGGCTGACCTGCTCTGTCACTCCCTTTCCGGGTTTTGCATAAACAGGAAGTGTTTGACAGTGACTGAGATTGGTGTAAATAAAGCACTGATAGGACACTGGCACCACCCCTGCCTGCTTCTGGTGGGTTTGCAGCAGGCCCTCCAGTCCCCGTGCCCTCCCTTGGTGACTTGCTGAGGCCGGGTCCCTGCTGGTCTCGCACGTGAACAAAGGGTGAGTGTAGCACCCGAAGGGTGAGTGCTGCTCCCAGAGCCCCACAGTCTACACAGCCGGTAGCCAGGTCTTGGTCTCCCAGCAGGCGAGGCAGGGAATATCCCTCCCAACCAGCAATCAGCTCATCAGGCCAGCAGCGCCCCGTGCCAGTGTCAGAGTGGTGACCAACTCAACCATGGGACAGGAGTTAGAAGAGCTGGACCAGCGAGCTGGGAATGGGCACACCTTCCCTCACCAAAAGGCTCCACAGAGGTTTCTGTAACAGAGGCTGGGGAACCAGGAGCACATGAACACTCATTAGGAGACTGACAAGGAGGCTCAGCCCTCCTGCTGCCCTGCAACTTGGCCTGCTTCGGAGTTGGCTTCGTGCAAACCTCAGCTGTCACCACTGGGGAAGGATCCTCGGCCTGTCCTCCGGGCCAGACCTGGTATCACAGCAGGGGTGGAGGATCCTTGTATCTTTCCTTGGGGACAGATCTTGTGTCACATCAAGGGTGGAAGATCCTTGTGTGCAAAAGACCAGTTTGAAAGCGCACTGAACAGGCTTTAGATATTATTCATGTGGTTTATAATTTGGCTATTGATTAAAATTATAAGTCACTCCAAGACCTAAGTGTGAACTGCTAATTGACCTTTCAGCTGGTAAACGGAGATAGACTTCCCTATGCCAACGGTCACAATTGAGGTCTCAATGATTGATGAGGCTGTGACATCTCTAACAAAAACAAACAAACAAAAACCACTGTAGCTGAGGAATTACGACTCTGTGCAACCATTCTCTAAGATCAAATGTTAGCTAAGATAACACAGGTGGCTCACTAGCTATGACCTGCAAGATAGCACAGGGAGCTTGTTAACCATGACCTGTCTTCACAAGTATATATATTATTCCACTTTTTATGGCCTAGCTCATTAAGTACATTAGCTCTGCTATTCCTGACATCTACTTTCACACACCCTTGCTATGTTGTATAATCATAAATACTGACTAATCCAGAGCTCATGGTCTTAGCCAGGACAGAGCTAAGATCAGGCAGTCTTTAGCCAGGAGAGAACTGAAGATCAATTCCCGGCCCCCCAAGTAAAAAACTACTGTTCGTTATACTTTATTCCTTCCTTGTTCTTTGGATTTTTTTCTTTCATCCCCTGCTGTCTCATCAGGCAACTGGGTATCCCCCAGTGACTGGCCAGGCTATCACCCTGACAACTGGTTGGGCTATCACCCCGACACTCATATCTGTCCCCAAGGCCAGACCTGGTGTGACAGCAGGGGTAGAGGATCCTCATGTCTTTCCTTGTGGACAGACCTAGTATTATATCAAGGGTAGAGGATCATCATGCCTCTCCTTGGGGACAGACCTGGTGTCACAGCAGGGGTGGAGAACCCTTGTGCCTCTCCTCGGGGACAAGACCCTGCTCTGGTTGGAGCCCATTCTCAGGGCCTGCTTTAGGCCACTCTCAAGCTTCATGTGTTCATCTGTTTCAATTCCATAGAAGAGATCAGGACAATAGATGGATGGCTATAGCAGGGCTGGTAGGGGTTATCCTGTAAAGTTTGTATGAATACATTAAATAGCAATTCTAACTTTATATAAAACATATACATGTAAGTAGTCTATGCAACCCACTCTGTTGGTAACTAAATACACTATGTTAAAGCCATGAAATGGAATGCGATTCCACCATAGGAAGTTCTGACATCTGCTATAGCACGGATGAACCTTGAGGACACTGCCAAGGGAAAGCAGCCAGTCACAGAAGAACATGGCCGGAGTCTACTCACATACGGCACCTGCAGGAGTCAAGTTCACAGATTGAAAGTGGATTGGTGAATGCCAGGGGTTGAGGGAGGGGACCCAGGAACTTATTGCTCCCTGGCAACAGAAATTTTTTGGGAGGATGAGAAAAGTTCTGGAGATGGAGAACGGTGATGGCTGCACACGTGAATGTATTTTTACCACTCACTGTACATTTAAAAATGGTTGCAATGATAACTTTTATGGTGTGTATATATAAAAATTTGAAAAACTAGTACAAATTAATGTCAAATGTAGGAGTATTAGTAATATGCTAAGTTGTCTTTCTGGTTGTTTTGGACATAATATTGAACTTCAGACTTTATTCATATAAAGTGAATATATTCTTAAAGATTAACTAAAAACAAATAGACTCAATCTCTTTATAACTGTACACTCTTGTAAATCACAACTGAAGTAGTGCTCTTTTGTGGTCTATTCTCAAGAAGGCTGAACATTTCTCTCTACATATGCATGAGCTGCAGTCATTGGGCATCTGTAAGTCAGCAACGTGCTGGCAACAATTTGGAGACAGATACTGGGGATTTCCTGTAAGTGCCAGACCACAGAGGTGGGAGCCAGGAGGGCGTGGCCAACCCCACTGCCACTGCGCTTCCGCTGCACCAGGTAAGTCACAGTACGTGTGGGAAAGACACTCGCAGCAGCAGCAGGATGAGCTGGCTTGCCATCTTAACCCCAGCCGCTGAGATCAGCCTGGGACACAGAGGAAACCAGAAAGGGAGAGACTGGTGTCTCCAATGAGAGGGGCCCAAAGTGCTGTAGAGAAAGATAGCAGTAAAGGTGAACATCCACGGAAGGCAGCAGAAGAGCTAAGCCGGTTTCACCGAACTAGAGGAGGCTGGAGAAAGAGGGCTCTGGATGCAGCTACTGAGACTGTGTGTGTGGATGCTGCTTCTCCCGTGTCCTGGAGGGAGCCACAGGGGTGGCCAGAGTCATATCCCCACCCTGGACCATGTCAAGGGTGCTGGGACTTGGTGGGGACCCACCCAAGTGACACTGTGTAGGAGTGCCTGTGCTGGGTGCTGTTGGGCTACCTGGAGACTGCAGGACCTGCAGGGCAGCCCTGACGTCCACAGCCTCACCTTGCCTGAGGGGGCCACAGATGCCACCCAGATCCACGGCTGCTGAGGTCCACAGTCACCAGTGTCATAGCCCAGGATACTCAGTCTTCCCAGCATTTGCACCTCCCAAGTCACATTTGGCCCACAGTTGCTTGCGTTGCTTTCTAATCCTGTCTTGCCACGTGCTCTCCTTTAACTAATTTACATCTCAGACTGTGGACAGAATTAGTGTTTTCCTTCCCTTGGCTTCAAGGTGAGAACACACAGGCTTCATCAGCTTATATGCTGTCTTCCACCAGGCTCTCAGCCGGTCTCTAACTGGCTCCTGTGAGCGTGTGAGGCCCCTGGTCCATCTGACCCCAAGTCCTGCTTCACTTCACGCACTGAGGCTGACAGATGAGCCAAGAGCAAAGGGCCTTAGGTGGTTTCACAGCTCAGCTACCTGAGGCAGACCATCTCTGCCCGTGACAGACACTGAGGACACCAAGCCACATGCCCTCGGCCAGTGGCCTCATCTCCTGCTTTCAGGACAGCTGTGAAGTCAGCATGGATCCAACCTTTTCTTTCCAGCCAGGTTTACACATCTGTCTCTCCCCTCCTGCAGCCCCACACTCTGCTTCCCCATTCCCTAAAATACGTGAGCAGACCATAGGCTATCAGTGACAAATGACGGAACTATCATGCTGTTGCTTCATGGCTCCTCAGGGCAGCAGCATTGCAGATACTGTGCAGGGAGCCCTGGCTGCTCTCTGGTTGCCTCCTGCTTCTGGCTGGGAAATGCAAGCACCTCCAGGCAGAACCCATCATGCTGGCTCACTGGACAAAAAAAGACCTGAGTTTCTCCAGGGCTAGAATGGCCTGATGTCACCCCAAATCACAGACCCTCTCCACAGAGGTACCTGGGATGAAAGCTGGTGAGGAAGTGCTGGGAGCTCCAGTGGACAGCTGAGACAGCATCTGCATTGCTCTCGGGGAGAAAGTGGGGTTAAATGCTGAGCCCTGGCTGTGCTCCTCGAAGATGCCCAGGACTAGATGTGCAGGCTGTGGCTCACCCAGGAGCACCTGGCTGCAGGCCTCGGAGCATGACTGCTTGGGTGACTCCTCTGAAGACCACAGTGGGCCGGCCAGGAGCGAACTCAGACCCACAGTGGACAGCTCAAAGGAGGAGGGTTAGAACCCGAGTCTGGGGCAGGTGTGGAGGAGCTAGGACATGCAATGCTGGAGCTCCAGAACTCCTTGCACTGGTGATGGCACATGTGGACGCCACCACTTCACCAGGACAATTTTTATTTACCAAAAAAGAAACACACAGAGCAAAGAATTAAAAGAATTTTAATAAAATTAACAAGTTTACATTTGTACAGGTTGTGTAGGTGGGACCCAAGGGAACGAAGGATAAAGTTGCAAGGACAAAAGTTCCCAGGGGACAGCAAAGACCAGGCCAGGGCCACCCCCTCTGCAGCCACCACCTGCACCCTCTCAGACGCAGGGCCCCACAGCCTCTGAGACATGCCTACGTTAAGACCTGATAGGCGACAGCAATGAAGAGTCCACAAAGCTGAGCAGTACTGCCTGCAGAGTAATCGTGCAAGGACAGTTGCGTGGAACTAATGAGAGAGTAGGTCTGAGTGACAGTTCTAACTGCTCTGTTCAACAGCAGTCACAAAACAGCAGGCCCGTTAGAAAGAATTCGTCTTAAAAATAGGATCTGACAAAAAGACCTTGTGAGGGTGTGAGAAAGGGTAGAGAACAGTTTTTAACAGACGAGATGACTGCACGCTGTCACAGAATCTGCTTGTGTCGGGATTTGGTAGAGACGGAAACTGCTCAACTCCATTCTCATTCTTTGGAAGGATGACACTTGTCTCAAAATAACGCTGTGTTCAGAGATGGACTGGTGGCCCCACATTAGAAATGGGCAACCACAGGCCTTTTGCAAGATTGCACCCATTGTGTGTGTGTGGAGGAAACAGTGTTTTTCAAAGTGCAAAGTCGCATGAACAGTTAACTTGCTCTCCAAGGAATTCAAACCCCACTTCCTGGCCATGACAGCAACATCCGGGCACAATGAGTGCTCTGGAACAGCGGTTCACAGGGAGCTCGCAGCTGGGCCTCAGAGTCACACTAGTTTATGCAGTACAAAAGAATTTCCTCATCATTTATTCTTTAAATAACTGAAACACAGGAAAAAATATTGCCAATTCTCCCAAATAACACAGGGATGCTTTTGCTTTTTGGCTCACTTGCAACCTGAGAGGTAAACCTAGACTGATCATTTGAAGACAGCAAATCTTTTTACAGCCTAGGCAGTGAGTGCTTCCTTGGCTCTGAGAGGCTTGGGTGGATGGAGAGAGCGTGTGCTCTGGGCCCTCTCATCCTTCATGCCAGCTGATGACAGCTCCCCAAGGCTCCATCATCCCAGGGAAGACATTCACAGGTTCACAGGTGGGCAGTGAGGTGACAGCAGCTGCAGCACATCACGGATGAACACAGAAGCAAGGAACCCCATGGTGATGGACAAGAGGCTGCTTTCTGGGGGTTCAGAGACCCTCAGGGCAGACACAGAGGAGCGGGAGGTAAGGCAGTCCGACCTGACATCCCTCAGGGCTCTGCAGACGCCCCCACAAGCCAGGGCTGGCCCAGGCAGAGGCAATTTCATCCCCGTCCCACTAAGTGCATGATGTGAGCAGTCCCACCTGTGAGGCACAGACCTCTTTGTGCACTGTGTCTCCCTTTCGATTCCCAGGTCTTCAGGAGGAGGTATGTTGTAAGGAGAAAAATCATCCCTAGTGAATTTGGCAGGTCAATTTCCAAACAAGAGAAAAACTCCAAAGCTGCTGCAAGTTCAGATAAGAACACCTGGTTGCACAGGCTCATGGTGGAGTCTCCCGGAGCCTGCCTGGGCCTCGCCCACCTGGGTCCCCTCCCACCGTCTCCTCAGGATAGGCAAAGCAGCTTCTCTGAGGCTTCAGCAATTCCCAAACACATCCCTGTTCTCCAGGCAGTGAGAAGCACAGGAGTGCTTGGGGAAATGAGGCAGGAGCCACAGGAAGCAGGAACACACCCCACATCCCCAAGGCCAGCTCTTCACCGGGCAAAGGCAGAGTTGCCTGGATGGGGACACTGGGCCTTGGCCACAGAGGGCTCTGCTGCAGGTGTGAGTGTCCCAACTGCACAGGAGACCCCTCGTCCTTGGCTCCAGGTGACTGCAGTGCACAGGGAGCCTTGCTCGTCTCCATCACCAGGATTCTCAGGGATTCACATTCACGTTCACACAGAGCGGTCCGCAAGGAGGTGGCCTGGTTCATGGACACAGATATCACCTGGCACCCAATGGCACCCTCTGTGCTGGCTGGCACAAGGCGTGCGGCCGTCTGCTGTATCCAGCAGACCTCAAGAGAACTCAGAGTCACCCTCGCGCCCCAAGCCCAGCTCTTCAAGTCCGGGTGCCAGGGGTGGGGGAGCTGTGTCTGCTGGCAGCACAGTGGGTGTGCACAAGCCCCCCGTTTGGGTACCGGATGAAGACAGGCTCCGAGAAGGGATGCTGGCACAGCTGGCAAAGGTTTCGGTCTGAGAGCTGGATGGCGCTGCCTTTCAGCCTCATCTGCAACAGAAATGAGACTGAGAGTGTGGCCGGCAGTGGCCTTGAGGGGCCCCCTCCCTAGAGGTGACACATGGCCTCACAGTCACAGCACTAATGGGGACAGCTTTCATGGGGGCTTCAGGCAGTATGCAGAGGAGGAGATGAACACCATTGTCCTTAAGAACTGGAGAAGGGAAAAAGCTACAAACTCCTCTTATTGGAGCAATCATCGTGCGCCTGGTATCTCTATCCTCCCTCAACCTTTCTGGAGCTCTGGCTGTTCCAACCCAGGGCTGTCACCAAGTCACATGTTATGTTGGAGTCCCGGGGGCCCTGCACCTCTCACTGGTGAATGAGGAAAGAAAGGCACACAGAAGCAACTTGGTCACAGCCACACAGTGAGGAGTGGCATGCTCCTGACTGGTCCGGGAAAACACAATGCCCATCTTCAGAGGTCACGGACGTGGCCGAGGCCGAACACCCTTGCCCACTCTGACAAATAGAACCTGAGCCTTGCAGTCTTTCTGCACAATTCACTAGAGTCTACCCAGGCAGGGCCGCTGGCAGCAACCTGGTGGATCATCTCATCCTCACCCTTGTACCCCTCCATCTACAAATGTGTGCCCAGTGCCTCCAGCACCCTGGGCTTAGCCCTACGGAAACACAAATGCATGAAGCCGCTGCCCTAGTGAACTCAAGGTCTAAGAGGAAGACTATTATGACCACATACACAGAGCATCTAAGTGGGCAGCAGAGGGGTACTTGGTGGCTTTGCCATAGGAAAAGCAGGCTGAGCTGGCTGGCAGAAGGGAAGGTAGGAGCATCCCAGGCACCGGGGAACACATGTGTAAAGGCTGGGAGGAAGGTGACAGCATGTGCCCCCTGGGACGGCCCATGTGGCCAAGGCAGACTGTGCACTGGAGTGACAGACCAGAGGGGCGACTGCAGCTCCTGGCCGTGGGGGCCTTGTTGGGAAGGACACCTCGGGTCCCTACTTGGCCAGCCATGTGCAGAAAGAGGCCACCTGAGGGGGAATATAGTGCAGGGACAATGATGTGTGGTGGGAGGCACCTCTGCACACTGTCATGTGACTTCCTGAGCCTGTTTCCTGTCCTGAGCGATGATACCACATGATGAGATGACATGGTGTTGAGGACCACAGGGTGCGTGGTTTGCAACAGGCGCTCAGTGAGCACTGCTGTTCCAACACCTCCGCCCGTGTGGTTCTGTGTCCAGAGTGGGCAGCCTCCATCACCCCGGCTGTGCCAGCCCTGACTCAGCCTCTGCCCATCAGACTGCAGCGTCTGCTGAGAATGAGACACTGTGCGTCCAGCCCATACCCACCTTGTCATATGCATGGAGCAGGTTTTCCGACCTGGCCAGGCCAAGAGCCACCTGTGCAGTCCTCCTGGTGTGGATGCTGCCCCGGACGGCCCCGGTGAGGAATGGGCGGAGCAGCTGCACCGACCAGGAGCCGGGTAGCAGCTGCAGCACCTGGGTGGCATCAAACTCAGAGGTGTGGCGGTTGAGCAGGTCTACGGCAGCCACAGTGAGCTCAGGGGCCAAGGGCCCGGCCTGCAGGTACATGGTGAGCAGCGTGTGGAAGAGGCGCTGGCGGCAGGGCGCATCCTGGCCCTCGGAGCTCCACAGGCAGTAGTCCTCCGCCGCCGCTGTGTCCCCCAGCTCATGCACCAGGATGCGCAGGGCCTGCTCGTGCTCACCCAGTTTCCCGTGCAGGATGGCGCGCTCCACAGGCAGCCCAGCGCCCTGGATCCGCTCTGCAGGACAGAGGCCGCTGAGGGTCAGCCAGTAGCCTAGGGCCCCACCCGGCCCCTCCACAGCTCTGGGCCTCGGAGGGGATGGCAGTCACCGCCGAATGATAAGCTTGGTCACCAGGGCCACTGGATGGAGTGGAGGGTTCCTGGGTCTCAGTGAAACAGGAGACGACCTCTCAGGTGATGGCTAGAGAACCAGCAAATCCAACAGTCCAGGACCACAGAGGCCCGAGATCCTGCTCCCCGCCTGATCATCCCAATCTGCCTTCCCAGGGCCGGATCCAGGATTGAGGACAGGGCACCTCATGCCCTGGGGTACGTTCCAGGACTCAAGAGGACCCCGACTCCCCAGTGCTCAAGCCCCATGGAAAAAAGTCTAGAGTTTGTACAGAGCCTGCACATGTGCTCCCGGACACTTGCAGGGCCTGTGTCACTCACGGCTCCTGATAAACTGTTACACTATGTTGTTCAGGGAGCAATGACAAGGACAAAGGCTACCATGTCAGCACAGACACTTTTTACAAAATATCTTCCACTTGTTGCTGGTTGAATTGCAGATGCAGAACCCGCGGATAAGGAGACAGACTGTGCATCCCCCTTAAATCCAGACAGACACCTCCAAAACATGTGCTGAACCCCTTCGCTCTGATTTCTAATCTGCTCCACTGAAAGGAATATGGGCTCATACTATTAAAAACCCACATCTACATTAGCCAACAAAATCTGAAGACAAACAAAGTTTTCTTTTCTTTTCCCAGCAATGAAGCTTCCAGGACAAAAGAAAAAGATAGACCCTAAGACAGCGTCAGTCCTGACCGAGGACCTGCTTTGGTGGGCTGACTCACCCAGCAGCGTGCCTCTGTCCCTGGGCTGTCTGTAACAGGAAGACATCACAAGCGCCCTCCCTGCTGTGAAGAGCATCCCAGGGCCACGCCAAGGTCAGGGGCTGGGGGACAGCACACAGTGTCAACAAACGACTACCCTGGGGCCCCTACTGGAGGCTTGGCAGAGGTACAGGACAGTTCTGAGGGCTGTGGCAATTTCCACCTTCATACTCATCTTACCTGTAAATTCCCAGCCACCCCAAGCAGACAGACAGGGCAGGAATCATTACTACAACCTCCACAGCCCAGCCCAGCCCCCAGTCACTAACAAGGGGGCACTGCCACAACGCGGGTGACGTGTCCCCATGGCTCTCAGGCTGGAGGCGTGGTCCTTAGTGTGGCAGTGTGAGAAGGGTGGGGGCTTTAGGAGATGGCACCTAAGGCTGTGTGTGTGTGACAGAATGCAAAGCATCTGCCCAAGGTGCAGGAGCCCTGGTCCCACCCCAGTACTGCAAAAACAGAGAGAGAGGGAGAGAGGGGAGAGAGAGGAGAGAGAGAGAGAGAGAGAGAGAGAGAGGGGCAGCACAATATAAGCAGGTCATGTGGACACTGCTCTGGAAGAGATTAAGGTAGCTGGCCTGGGACCCTGGTCAGCTCTCCCTCTCCGAGAGGACGCCATGCTCGCCCTCACCTATCAGGAAGTGGACTCGGTACAGGTCAGATTTTTGGAGCAGGTGCCGCAGCTTGGTCTGCATCTCGGTGGTTGCAGCATCACTGCTGCTGGTGGCCACCCTCTGCTGCAGCAGCTCCTCCAGGTAGAGCATGGCTAGTTGAGTGTGGTACTCTTCCTTCTGCAGAAGCGAAAGTGGGGCGGCACACAGACAGCGTTTGCAGCAGGAGCGTGCAGGTCTTGTACCAGCAGGGCTCCCTCGACCAGGATGCACTGAGCAGAGCTGACTACTTTCAAAGATGCCACACCCAACACCCCACCGGGCCGGGAGCCTCCTGGGGACAACATACACAGTGGGAGTTTGCAACCTGTGTGCTGGAGTCAAAGGCCCATGTGATGAGGCAGGGTCCCTGGGTGTTGCCACGGGGAGATGGGGGGCCTGGTGGGAGGTCCTAGGGTCACAGGGGTGTGGCCCTCCCAGGGACCGTGGAACTCTGGCCCCTTCTTTCTGGATGTAAGTGGTTTTGTTCCACCATGCACGCCCACCACGCTTGCTGCCATGTCACAGGCGCAGAGCAACAGGTTGACTGAGCATGGAATGCAACCTCCAGACTGTGAAAGAAGCTTTCCTCTGCAAGTTAACTGTCTCAGGTGCTTTATCACAGTGACAGACAACTAACACATGGAGAGCATGTAAGAGCTTACTTCTCACTCTCAGGAAATAAGGGCCACAGGACTAAAGTATTCTACACAAATGTACAGCTTCTCCCTTTCCCTTTGAGGGTACTAAAGAGGGAAAAGAAGGATGCAAGTGGAGAGGACCTGACACTGGACGTGAACAGCCTCAAGCTCCTGTGGGCCATCAGTATAGAATGAGCAGCCCATGGACCTGACCCTGGTCTCGGTGCCATCCACCAGGAGTAGACAGCTGCAGCCCATGCCCCAGGTGGCTCAGAAGTGCTCACCTGCATGCTCCTGTCTACTACCAGATGCTCCAGGTACTTGACCAGGGCTCTGGGGTATTTCTTAAGGCAGGTGATGACATTGTCTGGATTAAAGCTGTTCTGCTGCTGCTCATCCACAGATCTCTTGGTGAAGACCTGAACTCCAACCTGAAGGAAGAGCAGAGGTTCATTAGGAGGAGGCGCAAGGTCACACTTCTCGATCTTCACTCTGTGCATATGTGCCTTAGACAAAGTTGTCACGGAGAGTACAGTGACGGAACATGTCACATGGCCACAGTTTCGCTCTGTCAATCAGAGTGCCATGAAGTGGCTAGGAAATATTTTTTTCAGGAGAAAAACAGTTCAACAGGAAGCACTGGCAAAGGGTAAAGAGCAAAGTCAGAAAAGCATCCTACACTTGGAAACACTCTGCTGGAAGTTCTCTTAAAATGCTGGAAACTAAAGAAAGCAGCACTTGCTGGTAATGGGTTTTAATGGCCCACAGGGGAACGAACCACTTACACTGTGAGGGTCAGGTCACCCCACTCAGAGATGGTGCTGGCCTAGGAGTAAGTGGACCATCAGGGACAGTGGCGAAGTCTCAGTATTACAGCCCAGGGCTTGGGCCACAGGCGATGAGTGGGTCCCCTGGGCACTCCGGTGTCACCTCTAGCACAGGCACACACCTATGAACTCGACAGGAGTGTGGATTTTGAGTCCTTAAGCTGGGTCTGTGCATCACCTCCAGCACCTCCATGACCTTGGCCAAGTGTCCCAATCTCTCCAGCCTTCAGTAATGTCCACCTGCCTGGTGGGGTTGTGTGCTGTTCAGAAGAGATGACAGAGCAGGGTGTGGACTTGTGCACTTCTGCTATCAACCTCCCTAACCTCGGGGAGGGTGGCGCCTGCTAAGGCACGAGCTCCACATCACAGGCATTGCAAGTGTAGCAAGGGCAGCTCTGGAGGAGTGCCCAGGGCAAAGGGTGGGTGGCAAGAGAGCACAGGCTCCAGCCCAGGCTTTGGATGGGCAGAGGTAAAGCCCAGAAGGTTCTCGTTGAGGACAAAGGTTTTGCCTTACAGAGCCAACTGTCTCCCCAGGGAGTCAGGCCAACATACAGGCATTCAATGGCAGGAATGGAAGTGCCTGCTCTCCCTGTCCCTGTCCTTGGTGGGTGCCACTCAGGACTTGGTCCCTCTATCCTGACCACGCTGGCCTTCTCCCTCTCTAATGGCCAAGTTCTGCTCGCCACACCTCCTGCCTCCACCCACAGCCTGTGTCCAGGGAGGGACAGAGAAGAGAGGACACTGGCGGCCTCTGCAGGCCCCAGATCTGGGCTGTTTCTTCTCAAGGACTGCGCCCTGCAGGCAACAGTGGTGCCAGACTTCAGGTTGGATGGCCAGGGGGGAATTAAACACCAAGGCACCAAGAATGGGGGTGGGGACCAGGCTTCCTGCTGGAACGAGGGTTCTGAGCAGCACAACTCAGAGACACAGAATGCAGGCGCTCCTCTAGACTCAGAGTTCAGAAGGTTCTAAGGAAGGCATTAAAAGCGGAAAAAGAGCCAAGTGTGGTGCTGTGTGCCTGTCATCTCAGCACTCAGGAGGCTGAGGCAGGAGGATCGCAGTAAGTTTGAGGCCAGCCTGGCCTATATGGTGAGTTTAAGGCCCAAATCACACAGCAAGACCCTGTTTCTAAATGGATAAACAAATAAATGGGCGGCAATGAAAACAGAGAAGCTGGGCACGGTGGTATATGCCTGTAACCCTGTACTTGGGAGGTGGAGGCAGAAGGATTGCCACAAGTTCAAGACCAGCCTGCGTTACACAGAGAGTTCAAGGCCAGCCTGGACTACATAGCAAAACCCTGTTGCAAAAAAACAAAACCAAAAGCAAAAAAATAAAGAAAAAGAAAACAGAGGAGGAGGTTGAAATGCAGCTTTTGATCCCTTCTAGGATCAAGGGATTTGAGGTCTGTTTCTATCAGCCACCTTGAAAAAGAAATCACCAAGGAAGCACAAACCTCCTCGCTTTTCTGTAGGACCCAGTCGGCATAGGTCCACACCAGCTGCTGGTCTGAGCAGTAGGTCAGAAAATCGACGACGTATTCATACAGGTCAGAGCGCGTGGAGTCCTGGATATCTCCATTCACAATGTTCACCCACAACTGGACAGGAATGGAACATTACGTTATATACCCTCATTCATAAGAATTAGCTTAGAGAGGCCATGTGTTCACTTGGCCTTTTAAGACTTAGAAATACGAATATCTCTAACCCCAAAACCCCAAATCTGAAACTTTTTAAAGCATGTTGACACTGTATTTTGGATTTCAGAGTTTTGGATTAGGGTGTTTCTACCAGTAAAATCTAGGTGAATATTCCAAAATCTGAGAAACTAAAATCTGATACACTTCCAGGCCCAAGCATTTTGGATAAGGAATACTCAACCTGTAGCAGGACAAACTGTAAATGGTGAGCTCAAATTTAATTTTTTTTTGGATGAAGAAATGTAAAAAGACAGTTCAGAAGACCAAGAAAAGAGACAACCGAGTTCCTTCCTTTTTCCTTCACTTCCTTCTTTCTTCCTTTTCCTGTCCCTCCCTCCTATCCTTCCTTCTTCCTTTGTGCAATACAGTAACAAAGCAGCAGATGACATTTACGGGGAGAGATGAGGGCATTTAACATGTTTCTTCATAAATTATGCGATCACTGCGAATGCCTGAGCCGGGAGGCAGCTCCCCCGGAGGCACCAGCTCACCTGTCTCCCTTCTCCACCACAGGTTCTGGATCCTGGGGTCCTCTTTGGGCAGTGATAGGTAGATGCTGTGCTTTTCAAAAAGCTTTGGTGACCATCCCCAGGGGCTCCCATTGTCTTTTGCACAAGGACCCTGGGGTGGATCCCAATGATAAAATCCTTTTGCAATTACGGCCAAGATTACCCCCTCCATGATAACTGAAGCTCACTCTGGGGACCCACATGAGGCAGCAGCACTAGGGCAGGGAGGGATGGAGGCTACACATGAGGTCCCTCCATCACCTACCCAGTGAGCCTCAACCACATCCACCTGGCTGCACTTCTGAGCCCCAGCTCCCAAGAGAAGCTTGAGAAACAAGGCAGCAATGCGACTCTGTCATTCTGAGGCCAGCACAATGACCTCCTCCATCATGGTTGAATCTCCCTCACCCAAATGCCTGGGAGCCTGAGATCACAAGGCTTTCAGAATATATGCATATGCATTATGAAATACTTGGGACTGGGACCCAAGTCTAAGAATGAAATGTGTGCATGCTTCATATAAACTCATGTATGTAGCCTGGAGTGAATCTGATGCTTTTTATGTCATTTCCTGCTTGAAACAAAGTTTCATGGTGTAGAATTTTCCACTTCTGGCATCATGCCAGTATTCAAAAACTTTTGGATTTTAAAGCATTTCAGATTTTCAGATTAGAGATATTCAACCTGTATGAGCTTCTTTATCAATGAGTTCCCCCAACTAAATAACTTAATACTATGTACATTCAAAAGTGCTTTTGTTAATAGAATTTTGCCACATATAAAGATTTACTCAGTATTATTTCAAGTCTGCAAATTTCTTTTTCTATTTAGTTTTGCTAATATTATTGCACTTACATCAAGCTGTAATTCTGAGAAAACCATGTTTTAAAAAACAAAAAATGTAGAGCACAGAGGAGGTGAGCCGCTCCCAGTGCACAAGAGGAGGCTTCCGGGCCACCATATCACCCCCGCCAGCACAGAGGAGGTGAGCCATTCCCAGGGCACAAGAGGAGACTTCTGGGCCACCGTATCACCCCTGCCAGCACAGAGGAGGTGAGCCACTCCCAGCGCACAAGAGGAGGCTTCCGGGACATTGTACCACCCCTGGTAGCACAGAGGTGAGCTGCATGGGTGCCAGCAGCACAGCCCCTCATCAAAATGAGAAGTCACGTAAACAAGTCTCAAAACCAGACTTCAAGATCACCTATAGCAACCTCAAAGGGAAATGAGATGGAACACTCTGATACTCAAACACCTGGACTCCCTGAACTGGCAACAAAAGAGGATCTGGAAAAAATGAAATCAGAAATAATTCCTCAGATGACAACAGAGA
>NW_004624749.1:9398609-9525491 GCF_000247695.1 Heterocephalus glaber
ACTATTCAAATTTTGTATTTCCTCCAGAGTTAGTTTCATTAATTTGTCTTCCAAGGTACTTCTTAGAAGTTGTCAAATTTATTTCAAAAAAGATTTTTCTAATATGCTTTCTACATCCTTTTAAATTCTGTAAAATCTGTGGTAATGTCTTCTAGATCTTGATATTATAATTTTTAAAATGTATAATTGATATTGTATAATAGGAAAAGGTCTGAAGCGGTAGGGGAAGTGAGAAGGGTAGGGGAAAGGAAAGAAGGGAAAAGAAAAAATATGAGAAAAGGAAAAAAATGGAAACAACGTCTTTTTAAATAGGGAAGCGTGGAGGGGGTGAAGGGAGGGCAGGGGAAGGGGAAAAAAATAAGAACCAAGATACTCATGTAAAGGTACAAGATCCCAATGATGAATGTAACTCTATTTTATACCTAAAATGTACCAATAAACTTAAAGGGGAAAAATAAATAAATAAAAAATGTAAACCGGGCTCAGTGGCACATCTGTAATCCTAGCTACCCAGGAGACTGAAGCAAGAAGAATCACAAGTTCAAGGCCATCCTGGAGAACATAGCAAGATCTCATTTCAAAATAAAAATTGAAAAAGGGCTGAGGGTGTAGCTCAATGGTACAGCACTTGCCTAGCATGTATGAAGCCCTGGGTTCAATCCCCACTACTACAAATAATAAATAAATAAATAAATAAACAATCTGTGATATGCAAATCTACTTTTGCATAGGGGTACATGTGCATGGGAACCCATTCTTTGTTTTATTCTGCTCAGTAATCTTTTTATGTCTTGTTATCTTCAAAGCTATTGAAGACAAGGAAGAGCCATGTTTGGCTCCACTAATGTCATGGACTTGATGTTAGTCTGGTGAATGTGGCTGATGTTCTTGATCCCTCACAAAATTAAACAAGACACACAAGGAAAGCATTACACAACGCAATGCAGGTGGACAGCAGGGACCAGCAGAGGAGAAATTCCCTGAGAATGCAAGACATGGCTTTCCAGGGTGAGCAGACTGCTGCAGAATGCTAGAACAAGTCCATGCTAGTTTCCATTCAGGCACAGCACCTCGCTCACAACCAGGAGCACTGGCTCTACACTAACCACACCTGGCCCTGCCCAATCTAATCACCATGATGTGGGGACAGTCATGACTCAGCTCCTTCCAACCATTATCATCACTGACAGTGAAAACTATAAACTCAGCTGCCCTTATTTTCTGATAAGTAGTGATGTTGTATGCTTTGCTGCTCAGTAAGAAGTCATATTTTTGGGCTGGGGATTTAGCTCAGTGGTGCCTGCATCTGCCTCGCAAGTGCAAGGTCCTGAGCTCAATCCCCAGTAACCCCAAAAGAAGTCATATTTTCAAGTTGGTTTCATGAAAGTAAAGTGAATAGTGGTTATTATTAGATCCTGGGAAGGGTGGGGGGCCAGAGGGCAGTTAGATAACACCTACCAATATACAGTTAGGTAGGAGAAATACACCCTAGTGTTCTCAGCTCAGCACAATAATTTATAACATACTTTAGAAAGAACTAAAACAGAGGAGTTTGAAGGTTCCCAACACAAAGAAATGACAAATTTAAGGAGATAGCAATGCTAATTACCCTGATTTGTTCATTCCACACTGTATGCATGCACTGAATTATCACACCATGCCCCATAAATGTGCACAATTATGTGTCAGCTAACATTTATTAAAAAAGAAATCTTTAATACTTTTAAAATTTCTTCAATTTTCAAAAGCTAAATTTTGATAATGTTCTTTAAAGAGATGTAAAGATAAAGAAAAGAAGACTCTTGGGCAATAATTCTCAAAAGGATTTACTTCCTAAAACAGTATTATTTTTGTTCTATATAATCAAGGTTATGGATCAGGCAAACATGCTCTCTTTAAAGTAATACTAAATTAAATGGTACTGACTGTCAAATGATGCTAAAATGCCTTTAAGCTCACCTGAACTGCAGCAGCATCTTGCTTATTGTAGTGGTAGAGCAGCCCCAGTGCAAAATACCTGGAAGAGACAAGGTGGTGAGCACAAGCCCTGCTTACCACAGAGTAAACTTGCGCCACAGCCCCGGTCCCAGAGTCCTGGCTTCTCCTGACTCAGTCATTAGGTAATTTCACATGACCAAAGCACCTCAGGTCTATTCATTTCGTTTATGGTATTAGAAATACATGCTCTATCGATCTCCAGAAAGTATCTGACTCCAGCCAAAGATGAGCCAAAAAAGAAAGCTGTAATGTTAGTACTTGGAAAATCATATTGGGAAGTGCTTTACAATTTGCTTCAAGTACTAATATAATTTCCTCTCTCTTCAGTAGTGGCCCATCCCAAGGTCCTGAGAGTGGCACAGACATGCTGTCTGCTCCTGCCTGATGGAGGGCTGAGGCATCCTTACTGGACCACAGTAGCAGGCGCCCACAGCATCCGGGCACTGCACACAATGCAATTCGGGGCTGCTGGGGGAGCCAGGAGCTCAAGGGCCTGCCTTTCCACTCAGGCTTTATGACCAATGAACTGTGGGGCCTGGGGCAGGCAGGTTAACTTCCCTGCCTCCCATGTCCCCACTTGTAAATGGAAAGGACAGCAGTTGCCATGGCACTGCCTGGGCAGTATCCCTCCCCACCCTTCAGCAGGTGTGCCAGGCTCCTGGCCTCCTCCTGCGTGGCAGGAACGAGGTCAGCTCACCTAGGGAGAAGTCAGATTCTATCTCTCAAATGGCAAGCTCTCAAGACACTGAAGAATCAGGTGAGGGAAAGTCGTGCTGCCTGTAGACCCTCTCTCCCACGACCTCACCACACAGTGTCAGCGTATGTTCTGGGTCCTAAACAGAACACAGATCAAGCATCCCTAACCTGAGAATCTGAGAGCCAAGATACTCCAAGATACTCTAAGATCTGAAACTTTTTAAGGACCATCATGACCCTCAAGAAGTTTCAGATTTGGGAGCATATCAGATTTTGAAGCATTTTAGATTCTAGATTTTCGGATTAGTGATATTCAACCAGTAAAGTCCACATAAACAACCCTGTTATGGCTTGTTCCTATGTCCCAAAGCCTCATGCAGTCATGGGGGAGCTTTTCAGAGGTGGCTGGATCTAGGGTGTGTGATACTGAGATCAAGGGTGTGTGGTACTAAATTAGACCACTGATTGGTTTGACATAGTGTGGATAATGGGAAGGCCCACCCTGGGTGTGAATGTTACTTGCCCTAAAGGCGGTAGCCTAGTTAGAATATAAGGGATACAAAGAGGGTTGCTGCTTATCATCTGCTGCTCCACTACTTCACTGCTTTGCTGCCTCCTGCCTACCTTGTAATGGACTGTTTCTCCTCTGTGATGCCTCTCTGCCACGCCACCCTGCCTTGGAGCTAGCCACCTATGGACTGAAACTTCTACAAATTGAGCTGAAATAAACCTTTCCTCCTTTAACTTTTGGTGTTGGGTATTTTGTCTCAATAATGAAAAAGTAACTAAGACAAACCCAAAATCTGAAAACTTCATGTGAAACACTTCTGGTCCCACAATTTTAGACAGTCACCCTGTGACACTCACCCTGTGAAGTCACCCCACAGCACATTCAAGTGCTGATGGGAAGTGGTGGAAGCCCATGTAATCTCAGGCACTGAATTTGATCTAGCACTGTGACCCACAGTCTCTGTGGGGATTCTGTCAGTATTGCTATTTCAAATTCTTAACAAAAATCATATACAAAAAACCGTATTGTTTACATGGAATCAAGGGCCCACCTGACAGTCCTTGTTTTTTAAAAGAAACCTGAGGCCTAGCAAGTGGGCTCCATGACAACCTGCCCAGGGTGGGAGCTGTTGGCCCACACCAAGCCAGCCACTGCTCACTTACTGCCACTCACCAGCTCCTGGTCATGATGCAGCAGTCTCCATCTATGACCTGGAATCACTGAGGTTGAGAAGTCTCCCCTCTCATCTATTGATCTGGACAATGATCTAACCCTCTCTCAGGTCAGTGACCTCAGTGCACTACTTTACAACCCTGTGTCATCTTCTACAAGCAAGTCCTTAGCAGACATCTAAACACATCTCCATTTATTAACAAAGCCCACGGCTAGTTCCACACTGTGAAGAACGAGCATGAGAGTGAATGCCCTGCAAGACCCCTTAAACTGTGACCTGCGTGATGTCACTGGGATCTCATGGTGGTCACCGCATGGCCCTGTTGGTTGAGGGAGCTTCCCAACAGTGTCCCCCCAAGGGAGCACAGAAAAGGGAGTGCAGACAGACTGGGAGGGATGCCCATCATGCTGCAGGAGGACACTCACTTTCTGTGCTTCTCCAGCCAGGCTGCACTGTCTGTCAGAAGGCAGAAGTTCTCAGTGACCAGGAGGTCCAGCAGGCTGTCATGGTCAGCCTCCGCATACAGCTTGAGTAGGGCCGTGTCAATGTCCTCCTTGTAGCCATTGGCCACCTCAGTGCTTCGGACCTCATTCAGGTAGCTCATGAGGAAGCGCTTGCACTTGGCCATCTTCTCCTGGTCGCCCTGCGTCAGCTGGTTCAGGTCTGCATACTCATGGAGTGGAGGGTGACAGCGGGTGAAGGAGGAGGAGGTGGGCAGCAGGAAGGGGTGCAGGGAGATCAGTTCCCGGACATCAAGGTGCCCGCTTCTGCAATGACAGCATCAAGCCAGATGAGGGGCATGCAGAGGGCCAGGCAGGGCAGGGCTGTGGGTGGGCACATTATAGCATAGGGTAGGTAACAGGCATGTAGAAAAACCATCCTAATTTGTAAGTACACAGGAGCACTACCAAATCAGGAGCCACCCTGGTTCTTAGAAAGTACAGGGGCGACAGTGAGAGGCAAGTGGAACCTCAAGACACCTGTGCTGCTGGGAAGACCTGAGTGTGTGCTATTGCTCAAGCTGAAGCCAGTGGTTCCCGAAGCCAACATTTTGCCAACACTTTCTGGACACTAAACTGCACACAGACCACTGAATAGTCTTGAAAGAAGGGACTTCATGAGCCCTAAAGCTAAGCTAAGATGCTAACAGGGAGGTGCAGGGGGAGCTCTGTTCCAGCAAGACAGGCCTGGCTTGCACTCTGGCCAGATGAGGACACTTCCCTAAGAACGCACCTATAGCATCCATGAAAAAGAGGGGCATCAGGAGACACCCAGGATGTGAATAAGGGGGTCTCTGACATTGCTGGGATAACAAGACATGGCAGGAAAGAGCTGAGATCTATATGGCAAAGAATGTATTGAAACTGCTAACCTGCCCCTATGCCAGGGCTGGGGTGGGCAGCACAGGTCCCTAGTGCAGGGGACACTCAGTAGTAGATGCAGCACCTCCAATTACCTGAAGAGCTCTTTAGCTTCCAGGAACTGAAGCTGAGCAAACTGGATGAAGCCAGCCTGCTGCAGAATCCTTCTGTACATCACCTGCAAGCAGAGACAGAGTTCATATCCCTGAAACACCTTGAACCATCAGATGGGGAAACAGAATTTCTAATCCACACAGACATGTGAAGTTATAACTTAAAGAAAGAATCAGGTGCATATGAAATTTATCACAGTGGTCCCTTCCTCGGTGACAGGGGTCACTAGTTTCAGGACTGCACAGATACCAGCCTCTGACAGTGTTCAAGTCCTTTCTAAAATTGCATCATGTTTCCATAGAACCCGTGCAATCTTCTTTACATTATCTTTACATCTCGTATAATACCCAGTGTGGTATCAGTACTATGGAGATAGTCGTTATACCATGTTTCGAGAATAATAATGAGAAAAAAATCTGTACACGTTCAGTACCCTTGCAACTGTTTTGATTTATTTTCAGTGGTGAGCACTGACCCAGGCCCTCATGCAAGCAGGGCATGCGCGTTCTCAGAAGCACAGCTGCGGTTTGTTCCTGGGCCCCAATGGGAAGATATCAGAAACAGCACATGGCTGAAGCCTTTATTTCCCTTTTCCCCCACCAGCCACCTCAGACCTAACATCTGGTCCAATTAATTACCTCACCCAACAAGAAGCAGAAGGCAGTGGGCCCAGGGCTGGGGATTTAGCTCAGTGGTTCCACCACCTGCCTCGCAAGCACAAGGTCCCAAGTTCAATCCCCCTTACCAAAAAAAAAGAAGACAGTGGGCCCAAGTAGGCCCAAGTTGTTGCCAGGGTGCTAGTTCCATTTCTGAGGGTGGAGATGACAGAGGCCCTCCCCATAGCGGAGAGGACAAAAAGGACCCCTCCACTGCAGGAGGACACATCACACCCAGCTTCTCCAGGAGAACTGGGAGCAGCAATCTGCCCCTCATGGCTGCTGGGCCCCATCTACTGAAGGCAAGGAGAAAGTACTCCTTTACCTCGCTCATCTCCATGGACGAGGATTTGACTGTGCCCTGCATAGCCCTTCTGTAAAGTAAGGGCAGTGGCATCAGTTACTGCTTACTACTAAATTCTTTTGAGGATGAAAAGAGACGGTTTTTAGGTATAATCTTAAATTTACAGATTCTGCACAGAGCAGTTGACGCCTGACCAGCCCACCACCTGCCTCTGTGGCCACCTTGGAGGTGGTTTGCAGGCCTGAGCACACGCTACAGGAGCATCTGGAGCAGCCAGGCCAGGGAGGTGGTGGGCTGGACCACAGCACCCTTGGAGGATGTGCTGGGGCCGTGGTATGCGGAGGGGCCCAGGGTGGCTGTCTGGGGTGAGGCAGTGGAAGCTGTTCGGTGACTCAGGAAAGAGCTGGCTCCACACACCCACCGCTTAACGACAGCACTGAGAACAAAGCCCGGAGCCCACAAAACCCTACAGCTATCTCTCTGGGCTGGACTCGAGTCTGCAGCAATGCAAGGGGAAGGCAGGGACAGGTGGGGAAAGAAAAGGAACCCTGAGATCCCAGACTAGAGAACAGGTGACTCATGATTTTATCAGGTACTGACCGTGAATCTCCGCTCTTGGCAGAGTAGGAAAAGAAATCAGATATAGAACACTGAAAGCCTCTATAAGAAAATGTCACACTGCAAGTGTGCATGTGCATGTGTACCAGGTGGAGACCTCCCCAACTGTGAGTGGCTGGCACAGCCCCTCCAAACCTTAACATTGTACAGACGGCCCCGCACAGGAAGACAGAGGAGCCGAGAAGGAGCAGACTGGAGACCGGCTTTGCACCTGCTCCTGGCCCATTCACGCAGACGCAGACACAGCTGCAGCCGCAGCCACAGCCGCAGCCACAGCCACGGCCATGGCCATGCAGGAGGTAGAAGGGAAATGAGGTAAAGAGCCCAGCACAGGACCCTGACAACAGCTTTCTTCTTTTTGCTTCTGCTGCCCCCTGCTGAATGCAAATGGAACTCACCTAACCAGAAGCAATAGACAAAGGGGAAACTGAAGAAAGACAATCTCCTGATCCGTCACATCACTGGAAGGACCAAAGGATGGGCCTCTCTGCAATCTTCACATGGTACTCCTCATATGGGCACCAACTGCAGCCACAGCACAGTGCTGCCTAAAACCTGATGGACATTATTTGTGACCGAGAACACTCCCTGATCCATAGGGTCCCAGAAGAGCACTGCACATGTCAGCATCCTGTTTGTTACTCTCCAGGGAGCAGAGGAGCCAGGATGCCCAACAGCCGATCATCAGCCACCTGATCACAAATTTCAGGGAACTTGATTTATATCGATTACCCTGATTATACCAACTGTGTTTAGAGTTACAAACTCTGAGTGCATGAAATGTTTCCTCCTAAAGGAATCAACCAGATGTTTCTCCAAGCAGGAGGACTCTCAATACAGTTAGTGGCACTTTTCCCACAGGTGACAGAAAGCTAAACTTGAATCCAACCCTCTCCTAACAGATGCAGATTCTAAAACTAGAGCCCAATTAACCTGGCTTCCCTCTTCTGGCTTATAAGAACCATGTTCTTGATTCTTCTCGGAAAGTCTACTGAAGAAGAAAGCAATTAGAAATACAGCCCATGTACCAAGTACTGGAACTAGACCATGGTCAGAAGCTCCATGGAGCCATGTGACTGCCCTGCACACTTTCTTACCTATAAAATGTGGTGTGCTGAGGAAATTAAGGAGTAGAGTGCACAACACCAGAGCCCTGTGCACGTTCTGATGCAGAGCAGAGGAGGGGGGTCCACACCTGGGGGCTGAGCCCATGTGTTTTCTACCTGGTGGCTTATAAGCATGCTTTCTGGTGAGCAGTTCATTACCAACCTGAAATTTTTCCCTTGGAATGTTCCTCCGGGCTCCTTTCGCCAAGACCAAAGCCTCCTCCACTCTGTGGCTTGCCAGCAGATCCTGTATTTGTTTTTCCAGAGGTAATGGGACCAAGATGTAGACTCCTTTACTTGTGGCAACGATCACTCTTCCTGGGAAGGAATTTAACACTGTTGGAAAGGGAAGGAACACTGCCTGCAAGAAAACACACTGCTTCCCCTGCCTGGATCATTATCTGAGTTTTAATCAACTGCACCAGTTTCCCCACAGAATTCCTACAGGAATTACACATTCTAATGCTCTCCTTTTCTTCTGCCCACGCCAACAACTGTAGGAAAGGAAAGGCGGTAAACCCTTAATACTACCCTGCCAAACAACAGGGTTGGCTGCTCTGCCTTTTCCATCAGGAATGCTGTGAGTCAGGGCAGGTGCAGAGTAAGAGGCCAGGGACATTTCACAGGGGAGTGGGCAGGAAGAATTATGCTGTGTTTCACACACGATCTAGTGAAGCTTCATTTCCTTCCAAGCTAGACTGACTACAGCGCAGCATTCTGACCAGAGGGTTTCACCCTCACTCTCCTCCCACATCTCTCCACTCACCTGCTCCTCACCCATGGTCCAGCCAGCTCCCCCTCCCAGGGTCACACCCTGTGGACCTCAGACAGCCCACAGGCAGCTCAAGTTGAGTCAGGACTGGGGTCCCAGACCAGCTCCTGTTCCCAAGCTTCAGATTAACTCAGCTTCTCCTCTGGAAGCCCCCAGCTCAGCAACTCCTGTTTCCAGGAAGCAGCGGGTCCCCTGCAGCTTCTGTCTTCTGTGGCCCAGCCAGGGAGGGCAGTCTTTCTCATCCCTCCCCAGACTCTGTCCCTCTCTGCTTGACGTCACCTTCTTCACATCCCTGACTCCTGATTTCATCCCTCACTGCTCCTCCCACACAGCCAGCAACACCGTTATGTAGTCGGCCCCTGCGTCCGCGGGTTCCTCATCCAACTGCATGAAAATCGGAAATATGTGGGAAAAAAGGCAGCATCTGTAGCTCAGTGCAGTTGTCCTGGGATCAATCCCCAGAATCACAAAAAAGGGCAGAAGACCTGTGTCCGTACTGAACACATTCAGATTTTGTCTTGTCATTTTCCTTAATCAATGAAAAGAACAACTACTTACACGGCATTTACTTGCAATAGGCCTCACAAGCCACTAGAGATGATGGAAAGTGCGCAGGAGGATGTGGTGAGGCTCTCCCTGCTGTGTAAGGGACCTGAGAGTCTGCGGGTGGTGGCACTGAGGGGCCCTGGAACCAGCCCGAGGACACTGAGTGAGTGAATACAGACGCCAATCACACCTCAGCTCCCCGGCAGAACTAGACATACTTCCAGTGGGGACTGTGTTTCCCATTCAATTTAAATTCCCAGCAGCTGAGATGTTTCTATATGTCTGAAAATGTTCAAAATAAAACTGACAAAAGAGCTGGGCAAGGTGGCGCAGGTCTGTAATCCCAGCACTCAGGAGGCTGAGACGGGAGGATTGCTGTGAGTTCACGGCCACAGCCACTCTGGGCTACATAGTGAGACCCTGTCTCATCACTTCCCTTCCCCCCCCCAAAAATAAGCAAGTGAAGCAACTCCTTCAACTGGCACACATCACACAGAAGACGATGCCTCTCTACCCTCCATTGCCCGTGGTCGCCTTGAGCAGACCCTCATGTATGGATCCACACATCCTTTTCCTCTATCAGAGGGTTCTTCACAGCACAGCTGCCTGGCTGACTGCTGCACCTCCTTAAAGCTCTGGCTCAGATGCCAGCTCCTCCAGGGGCCCCCAAGTCTCCCAGGAGCACTTCAGCCCTGCTCTCCCAATGCTCCCATCCCCTGCACCCAACTCCGAGGCTGCTATCACTTGTGCTGCAGTGCCAGACTGGACACACAGAGCCTGCCCTGTCCCTGTGTGCCCTCTGCTCCCCATGGGGCCTGATAGTACTTCCTGAGGAAACACTTGCTTGGGAAGCAAATCTCGTGATTTCAGCAGTACCTTCGAAGTCCTGCAGGATGTGGCCTTCCTTAAAGGGCAGGGTCTGCTTCTGCTGCTGGTCCAGCATGCTGTGCACTGTGATGAACTCATTGTCGAGCGCGATGACGTACGGGAAGCACACAGCCGCCCCGATCACGTTCTCCGACCAGTGCACAGGAGCCCGCTGGGATATCCCGGCCACAGTGGCAAACATGCCTGAAAAGCAAGAGGGCAGAGTCAGGCAGGTCTTCAGAGAGCACTCTCTTGACTTCCTGCAGCTTTGTTTCAAGAAAGGAAAGCTAACAGAATTCACTGCACATGTCAGGAACCCTACAGGACTTGGTTCTGGGGAACACAATCGTGTCTCAGAAGTGATCATATCTACTATACATATTTTTCCAATCAAACATGAGGTTAAAAAAAAATGCTTCCTATTCACTTGTGTGCACATTTACAAAGCACATGTCCTCCTGTAGGAAAAAGCTACTTTTCAAAGTTTCCCCCAGACCACTCGCCTTGCCCCTCTGCTCTGCATGTCACTCCATATATATTTGCTGAGCACCTACTATGTGCCAGGCTCCCCACTAAATGTCCTATCAGGGCCCTGGCCAGCTCAGAGCAGAAGTCTCATTTCTGACAGCTGGTTCTGCTCCTTTTTATAGAGCATGCATATACTCTCTAACAATCTACAAACTCTGTAGTACAGAGGTAGAACTAATTTTGCAATTCATGATAGATTGCAGAGAAGTTTTGTCAACAATCACTTCCTCATTAAATGAAAGATTGTCTATCTTGTATACAAGGCACTAATTCTGAGGTTTACTACAACAAATAGGTTTGCCAAGAGGAGCTAAGCCATTTTAACTTGTTTTCAAGGGCGGTGACATAAAACAGCTTTGAAAACACCCATGACTCTAAGTGGTTAGGTGCTGTTTCTGCTGCTGTAGATGAGCCGGGGGCCTCACAACTCAGCCTGGGAATGGACTGGAGAAGGGTCAAAGGCCTCCGCAGGGCAGTCAGCTTGGGGGCTCACAGTCCTGGGCTGGGGCCAAATCACAACAAGGCATATGGATGGGAGGCTGGTGAGAAGGCGGTGCTGAGGCCTCAGAATGGAGGCCAGAGACTTCAAGAAGGGGTGATACTAGGGTTCTCATCTTCCTCAGGAGATGGCAGAGTTCTTCCCTAACGGGGACAGATATTCTGTGAGCATACAAAAGCCCAAGCAGAAGATAAGGTTGGGCAAGAGAGACCATTTCTACAGGAAATACAGAAAAAACATACTGAGAAGATTAAGATCTAAAAGGTGAAGGTAAATAATGGGCATTTCCTTCTGCCCCAGAGCTGGGGCAACATGAAGGCAGAGAGCATCATGTCCACCAGCATTTCACATTAACAGAGCAGATTTAATTAAACTGTGAGTGGATCCATCAGTAGTGTGCTAAACTGCTTCCCACCCTGATAACAAAATACCTTCGGCGATTAACTAACAAAGAGAAATGCTTATTTTAAGCCATGGTTTGGTAGCTCAGTCAATAGTGCCCACATGGCTCTGGTCCTCTACGGAGGCAGCGATCACAGCAGAAACAGTGGCAGGAGCAGGTGGCCGAGTAGATGCCACAGTCAGGGGCCAGGATGCAGTCAGGTAGGAGGAGGAGGAGGCTCAGATCCCATAGTTCCCTTAGGCCTAATGACCTACGGACCTTCCACAAGGGCTCACAACAGTACCAGCCTGGGGACCAAGCCTCTGTCACACAGCCCTTGGAGGACACTCATCCAGGCCACAGCAGAGCGTAACAGCCAGGCATTCAACACAGATTCCCCAGGCAAGAAATGGTGTGTGCAGAGCTATGGACGCATCGGGAGTCTGAAATGAAGGCTGATCCAGGAGCAGGAAGTCAGGTTAGCGTTGTCTTCAATTCTTCACGCTCTAGACATAGCCAGCGAAGAGAGCCAAGGGAGAAAGGAATGGCATGTAGAGACCTGCGCCATTACACAGCCTTCACCCAGGCAACAGGAGGGTGTGACCCAGTGCAGGGATGGGCACAGAGCAATCCTGGGCATCCTGCTGAACTTCCAGTCATACCACCTGCTCTATGTGGCACAAGCCCATGGCACACAGGCCCTGCCGTACTGTCCAGTCCTGTCCTGTATTCAGACAGCATCACCACAGTCACCTACTTCCGGCTGGACAGTCCACCAGGGAGCTAGCTGCGCAGTGCAGAGGCTGATTCACATTCCTGACATAAAAGGACAGAAACCAGAGGCCAAGAACAAAGGCTTCCACAGAATAAAAGAGCAGAGCCGTAACTGGCTAATGGGGAGGTCAGGCCAGGCCACAGCAGGGCCTGCAGACCCCTGAGGAAGAAGGGGTGTACTACCAACACCCCCACCTGCTTCCATGCTAGGGAGGGGGTGATGGGGTCTCTCATCTCCAGCTTGCAAGAGAAGCCCCAGAGTTGTCAGTGTGAGAATGCAACAGGTTGGTAATGGGCACTGCTAAAAACCATCCTCTCCAGCTTGGCCCCTCTAAGTTTCAGTCCAGCCCCTTAGCTGAGCTAAAGGAGGAACATCTGGGCTGAAGAGCACCTGAATCCTCTGTCTTCCTTACGAACCAACATCCAGGGATACAGTTAAAGCTGCCATAAGCAAATGTACTATGAAAATTTGTTTGCAAAAAGTGAATTTCCCATGACACAGGAGTGGTCAAGAGTTATATTCGGGGAGAAAGGCAGCAGACAATGAATACAGCTTTGATGCTAACAGCACATTCACATTCACCAGTCATGTGTTTGAACTGCCGATCTCTGAAGCCATGGAATGATTCTGGTGATTACTGCACTGAATCAGTACCCTATGGATATGCAGCAATGTGTAAGAGACCTTACAAATGACCTCCCAATTTGCCTGTATTTGTGCCAGTTACAAGGAGCATGCCCATCAGGAAGGTTGGCTTACTAAGCATGATGCCATGCAGTGTAGACAGCGTGTTCCTGGGGAAAGGGTACCCTAAACATGCCCATCACTTCCCTTCCATCCCAACACTGCAGCCAACAGCAAATGCATTCGGCGTAAAGCAGGCAGGGACTGGCACATGAACAGGCAAGGGAACAGAAGGCACAACACAGAAAATCCAGACACACCCAGGGAAAAAGGAAATTCCATGTACATCAAAGGCAGCCATCTAAATCAGGGCGGAAAAGGTGGACTCATCAAACCACTCGCTCACTGGTAGAACTGGGAAGCTTTATAAAAGCTGCAGTTGACTCTATTTTTCACATGCAAGGACTAGCAGAAAACACAGGTGGATTTGTTCAGGCCAAGGAAGACAGGGGAATCATTTCTAATTGTGACTCAAAATCCAGAGACAGGAACTGAAAAGGCTGATACATTAGGTTACTAAGAGCTTTAAAAAAAAAAAAAAAAACCTTTCAATTTTTGCCTGTCAAAAGCTAGAAACATATTTGAAACTTATACACCACATAAGCAAGTATCTTAAATATACAAGGAATAATTTGAAAAGGCTGGTGACAGCTGATGATTTTGGGTTCAGTATATACCTCAATTGTAGGGGATTTGCTAGTGTGCATGAGGCCCAGGTTCCATGCCTAGCACCAAAAAGAAAAAAAAAAAAGATTTAAAAACAGAATAGAATAGATACTCAGCAATACCCATTTAAAGAAATATAAATGGCTCCTAAAGATGCTCAACCCTGCACATAGGGAAATGCAAACTAACAACACTAGAAACCATTTCTGCTGCACCAGGCTGGTAAAAACATAGAAGTTGGACAACATACTGTGTTGGCAAAGCTAGGGGAAACTGCCACCATAGTACATTCCTGGGGAGAATATAAAATGGGACAACCCTTATGGAAAGGGGATACAGTCATACTTAGCAAAGGTCATGTGTGTCTACATGGAACTCAGCAGTCCCCTAGAGAAAGCTTTCCCAGAGATATGCTGAAAACACTCACATATACACACTTGTACACACAGTAAATTCTGATTAGTAGCCTAAGACTGGGGAAAAAAATCACAAATATCCATCCACAAGAGACTAATGAATAAACTATGGCACTGCCACATAGCTGAGTGACATGGCAGGGGAAGGAGGGGGGAGCCAGGAACAGTAGGGCACACCTTAGGAGGATGAGGCAGTCTTGGCAACTTAGACCCTGTCTCGAAATCAAAAAATACAAAAGGATGGGAATATAGATCAATGTGAAGGCCCTAGGTTCAATCCCTAATACCACAAAACCAAACAAAAAAGACTAAAAAGAAGGGGAGGGCTGCAGTAGTTCCAGCTACTAGGAAGGCTAAAGCAAGAGGCTCTCTGGACCCAAGTCTGAGGCCAACCTAGGCAACACAGTGAGACCTCATCTCAAACAAACAACAGAAAAGTAACCAATGAAAGGTTTTTATTTTATGCCACACAATGATCACCATAACATATTACGGTAAAAAGGCAAGGTGAAGAAAAGTAAACTACCATTTATCCAAAAAAAAAGAAACACAAACATATACATACTTGTTTATAGGTCTCAAAAGTGAATGTATAAGCCTTAAAAATAAAACCTACCAACAGCAAGGAGAGATGATGAGATGCAGGAATACACTGATCCTCTTTGGCTACAGCCTGCCACACCCACATGCCTTGGAAATCTGTAAACACTTACCTAACAAAAAAAAAACAAAACTAAAGCAATTTCTTAACATCCGGAAGTAAAATGACACCAACCAATGGCACCATACACCCAGTTGGTGGCATAGCCCCACAGAGGGAAACTCTGCCAAGTGACTCTAACAGTACTTTCTGATTTCGGATACCCTGAGGATGGAAGGAACCCTCAGCAATTAGGCTTTTTCCAGTAATTACACAGCAGTGTTGTACAGCTCCACTGTTCAGAGCACCAGAGACAAATCAAAGGGACGGTTACAGTGGGGACACCTGCACACAGGCAGACTGGCCCATGGCCCATCACCACTGTCCCTCAATGGCGTCACCCTAAAGGAATACAGCCCAGTGCTTCCTCCCTAGACATAGTGAGCACCCAGAAGGTGGTCTGGAAACAGCTAGCTCCTTAGAAGAAAGACTGAAACCAGACCTGGGGCAGAAAGTACAGGTGAGCAGGTACAATTGGAAGGCCAGGGAGCTGCTGGGTTTACAGGGATAGGTCCAAGGGGTTCAGGGTGGCCACCTGAATGAACCCCCACCTGGGCAGGGCAGAACTGGCACATCCCAGCCGTGGGAGCCCACACGATCATGCAAAGTCACTGCCAGAGGACAGGTGAGGCCATCTCAGGCTGCATCCTCTCTCTCATACAAAGTGCCTGGTGTGAGCACATGGGGATCAGCTCCCTGCATAGGAGTCCCCATAACACAGGAAGGAGGGCTGGACAGGAACAGAATGTCACGGGCTGGCTGTCCCTCGTGACTGAACAGATGTAGGTGACAATCAGCAGCAGCTGTTATCATCACAGGGATGACAAAGGGCACTGTGGAACCCCACAGCAGCACCCCTCCACTCTGATGCAGTCCTGCTTCACCTGGAGCACACAAATTAAGAACCCCTGAATCTCTTGATTCCTCATTTTTAGGAAACAAAAGTCAGAGCACTAGATTTCAACAACATAGGGGATGAAATCATCAAATCCAGACTGGGAAGCCAGAGGTGAAACCATCCAATTTCTTCAGCAAAAATCAAGAACGGAGAGAAGGACATCTAAAGAAAAAGCCTTAACAGAGCTATTAACCAATTGCAATGTATGGGCCTTGGCTGGAAATACTTCAAATGAACCAAGAAGCAAAAATAATACAAATACTTAAACATACGCTAGGTATACGTATTTACGTATATCTCGCTATGATGTATGCTAACAGGAGGAATATGCCACGCCAAGATATATTCATAGTAGCAGGGAATTCCTTGAATTTTTTTAGGTATACAATAGTGTCACTGTGTGTGTGTGTGAACACAAGTATACACTGGAATATTTACCAATGAAAGACTGTGATGCCTGGGACTTGCTTCAGAACAACAGGCAGAGGGAGTGGATGGGGGATAAAGGGACTGACAAGAGCTGGAGCCAGGTGATGGCTGCACCAGGTTCCTACACCATTCTCTTTACTATGCTTATGTATGCTTTCTAAATGAAAAATAATAAAAAATTTCATCACAAAATATCTTTTTCAAGAAAAGGGTGGTTTGGATAAAGAATTTTTTCTTCAAAAACTAAAGGTCTGAGCTAGCAAATCACAACAAGACATGAAGAATCTTGAACACACATTCCTAAGGAAAGAAACCTATGTAAAGCTCGGTGTGGTGGCACAAGCCAGTGGTCCCAGCCAGGCAGGAGGCTAAGGCAGGAGGGCTGCAAATTCAGGGCCAGCCTGACAACTTAGTAAGACTCTGTCTCAAAATAAAAAATAAACAGGCCAGTGGATATCGTAGAGGGCAAAGTTCTGGGTTCAGTCTCCATTACTGCCAGGAAAAAGAAGCCAGACTGAAAGGCTGCATCCTGTACAACTCTAACTACTGGGGAGGAGGGAGGGACCAGGGCAAAGCAGGGGCTGGGAGCTGGGTCGTCACTCCATGTGCCAAGGCAAAGGTGGCCGGCTGCCACCATGCATCTGTCCAACCCACAGTACGCATACCACCAGCAGGGGGCACCGCGTGTCCATGCGGGGTCCGCCCTGGGACAACCACCCGCAGGGGTGCTGAGGAAGGGAGGCTGTGCAGAGGAGACGGTGACACAGAAGCCTCTGCACTCACCTCTGCATGTTGCTGTGTGCTTTGAGGAGCTCCAAAAAAATAAAGTGTACTCTCAAGGATAAAATATAAGAAGTGTTCACCAGCTGGCTCACACCTCGAGTTTCTGTCATTACCAAAAAGTGTTTTCCACTCATCACTCTGAAATGAGATGTCCACACAGAAACTCGGGCATTAAGAAACAGACCAGGAGCTGCTGTGACAGAAAGAACAGGTCACCACTCAGTCCTTGGCCTGCTGTCACCAGAGGCCCCAGAGGATGGCTGAGGACGCATGGGAACAACCCATGCTCCTTCTGAGGGCCAAGCCACCAAAGTACAGAGCCAAGAGGACATAAGGACACTGTGATCTGATCTTCAGTGGCCCCCAAAGGCCTGTGAGGCTCGACTCTGAGGGGGATACTGGGGAGGTGGCAGGACCCTCTGGAGTGCGCTAGAGGGAAGTCTTTGGGCCACAGGCCTGGCCCTTCCTCCTCTCTCTCACTTCTTGGTCAGCATGAGGTGGGCTGGTTGCCATCAGCACCCCAGGCAGACGGCCCACCTGACCAAGGACTGGAACTTCGGCCACTGTGGCCAACACAAACCTTTCTACAGTGTAAGGTGACTATGTCAGGAATTTGTCATAGCTATGGGAAGCTGACTGACCTAGACACATGTGAAAATGGTTAGTGAGCTACCCCCACCCTTTTTCAGAATGAGGAATAAAAACAATCAAGGGACAAGTCAGGTGGGGTGGTATATGCCTGTAATCCCAGCACTTGGGAGGCCAAGGCAAGAGGAGCACTGTGAGTTCAAGGTCAGCCTGAACTACATAAGGAGACCCTGTCTCAAAAAAGAAAAAAGAAAAAAGAAATAAATAAATAAAATCAAGGGACAAACTTACCCTTGTGGGAAAATCTTACAAGGGAGTCTGCAGAGTTTTATTTTTGTAGTTAAAAGAAGTAAATATAATTAAGATGTCATATGTATAGGCACCAGTTCCTCGAAATGAATGTAATTATAATGTATCGCAATACTAATAAACACTAATAAAAAACAAACAACAACAACAAAAGAATCTCCCACCGACTCCATTTTGACACAAAATAAAACTAGTTTTAAGAGCAGTCTGTCTTTGTTCTACTTAACCACATTTTAGTGCACATTGGTTGGCAGAGCCTCCTCCCCAGTTGGACTTACACTGTGTAATGATGTGTGGTCTGCAATGGACGACATGTGAGAATGTGACCCAAAGATTATCATGCCACCCAGTGACGTCATGGCCATCTTAGTTTACGGATGTTTGCTCTATGATGATTGCACAATGCCACAATCTCCTAACAATGTGCTTCTTCCTTCTGCCTCAACCTCCCGAGTGCTGTGATTACAGGTATGCACCACCAGCCCTGGCTGAAATGCCTTTCTTAGAGTGCATCCCTGTCGCTAGGCCACACATGATTGTGCCCCTGCAAGCCCACCCTCTCCCACTGCCACAGGCATGGGGTCCCAAGAGCACACGCAGCCCTAAAACCCTGTCCTTACCCAGGCCACCTGGGCCAGCCAGCAGGAACTCCTGCCTGCCGATCCTCTTGACAATTGGCCGCTTCTCCTCACTGCAGTAGGGAAACAAGTCCTGTGAGAAGCCTGTGTTGTAGTTGAGGATGATGTACTGTGTGCTCAAGGCCAGGCATAGGAAGTGGCCATCCACAGCCACAGCCAGGGGCTGCTCCGGCGTGGACACCTCCTTGACAATCTGCACACGATCCTCGTACACCAGGAACACCTGGATGGTCCTGCGCTTGATGGAGAGGATGCAGACTTCCACGCAGAATGGGTCCCCACCCACGGGGTTCTCGTTGAGCGCGAAGGTAGAGGCCCCTTTGATGCGTGCACCCGAGGGCACGGGTTCCAGGCTGTGCATGCTGACCAGGGAGATGCAGCTGTCGCAGAGCACCAGCAGCCTGTCGAGGGCCGAGGCTGCCCGTAGTTCACTCACAGGCTTCTTGAATCCCAGGTGTCTGTGTAGCTGCTTGGTGGCTGTAAAGGCTACGGTCCCTGAGGGCAACACCTTCTCCTCCAGTAGGAAGTGGTAGATGAAGCAGTCACTGGTGCCCACGTAGAGGTTCCGGCCACAGCACTCCACACACTCGATGTTGACGCGCTCCTGGTCATTCATCAGAAGCTCCCGCTCAACGGCAGAGACCAGTGTGAAGGCCTTGATGCTCATCATGTCTGCTGTGTGGCCTGTGGAAGAGAAGGGCAGATGTGACTCTCAGAAAGACCAGGAGCAAGCAGACACATAACTGGGCAGTAAAGAGCCACTTATTCCCCACGTGTCATTTCAGTTGCAGAATATGTAAGGCTGTTAGAAAAAGGGAAGAAAAGGTTTCCCCACCAGGCAGTGGTTGCCCTGCACAGAGAACACACACATGTGCTTGTGGAGAAAGTTCCACCCCCTCCTGACAGAGGAGCATTTGCCACAGGGAGCATTTGCCACAGTGCCAGGAGACACACCTGTGGCCAGGACCCCAGCACATGTGCTCGTCTAAGGAGCACAGGACACAGAGACTCCTGAGAGGTAGAAACAATCCTCGCCCACCTTTCCCGAGCTTCCACGGCTATGTGAGCTTGCATTCCCTCCTCCTCTGGCACCCCAGCAAGGCTGAAACACCCCAGCAATGTTCAAAATCCATGCATCTGTATCAGGGAAGCAGGAGCTTAGACAACTCACATAGTTCAGGACTCCACAGTGTCTTGGATCCCCTGCCAACTGGGTCAATGGTGGTGACCCAGGAGTGAGACTCCAGCTGCCCTCCCTGAGCCAAACGAGTCCCCAGAAAGAAGCGCACTGGGCCTGAGCAATCTGAGTCTCTCCTGTCCTTTCTTATCTCGAGAGCAAGTCCCTGGGGCTGTGGTCTGGGTGTCAGTGTGCCATAAGCAGACTGAACCTCCCAGGGTGGTGTGGGGCAGTAATACTACAAAATACTTCTTTCCCTGGGTGATCAAGCAGGGCTGTCTTTGAAAATGGCAGGAAAAAAGCAATTCTGCTATTTACAATTTGAAGTGTATCTCTCCCTTTACAGGAAGAATAGAAAAACAAGCTTCAGGCACCTACACTCAAACTCCTCCTATTTAACTTCGTAAAAGCAGAATGTCTGTAATTCTAGCCTCTGCCTTCACTTAGCGTACAGGACAAACTAGACACATTTGCTGCAAATATAAAATACTCTGCATTTAGTCTAAGTATCAGGGTGAAGAGAAGGGAGGGAGAGAGAAGAAGTTGTAAGAAAAGCATGTGGCTTATTAAAAGCTATAATTCTATACAAAAAATCCAATATTGTTTCATTATCTGCTAACTAGTTACTCAAGTCTTGCTAATAGTAAGCTTCCTAGTTAAGGTATTTAAGTAAAGGACCTGCTTTAGTAATTAAACAGTAATTTATAAAAAGCAAAAATTAAAGGGAAGTAAGTAAAAGCTGATCTTAGTTTATCTTAGACATAGTTTATCCATTTAAGCAGTAGGAAAATTCTCTCCATGTTTCAGTTCCATGATATACTTAGGTAGTTACAATATGAATCATGAAAAGATAAGACTTAATCCACAACTCTGCATTATCATGAAGTCCAACTTCCTGGAGTCTAACTTAGAGGTTTCAACATGGTAATAAAGTTAAAAGTTTCCCTAAGGTGTTGGGAAAACTGGCTATCAACATGCAGAAGACTGAATCTAGACCCATACCTCTCACTATGTACCAGACTAAAATCAAAATGGATCAAAGAACTGTTAAGCCAGAAACACTTAACCTGTTGAAAGACAAGATTCATAAAACTCTTGAAGTCACAGGCATTGCCAAGGACTTTCTGAACTGAACCCCAGTTGCACAGGAAGTGGTTCCAAGGATCAACAAATGCTTCTGCACACAGCAAAAGAAACAACCAACAGAGTGAAAAGGTAACCTAAAGAATGGGAAGAACATTTTGCCAGTAGACAGAAGACTCATATCTAGAATATATAAAGGGCCGGGGATTTAGCTTAGTGGTTTCGCCGCCTGCTGTGCAAGCAGCAAGAACCTGAGTTTGATTCCTGGTACCGAAAAAAAAAAAAAAAAAAAGAATATATAAGGGGCTGGGGATTTAGCTCAGCGGTGCCGCCGCCAGCCTCCCAAGTGCAAGGTCCTGAGTTCGATCCCCAGTACCCTCCCCAAATTAGAATACATAAAAAATTTAAAAAATTAGACCCCTCCAAACAAAAAATAGGCAAGTGAAATGAATAGACACTTCACAGAAGAAGCACAACTGGCCAATAAATACATGAAAAAATGCTCAACATGGCTGATCATTAGAGAAATGCAAATTAAAATAAAACTGAGATTCCATCTTAGCCCAGAAAGAATGGCTATCATCAAGAAATCAAATAATAGCAAATGCTATTATTCTCTGGAGAGTCTCCAGTCTCTGGAGAGACTATGGGGGAAAAGGAAGCCTTCCATATTGTAGTGGGACTGTAAATTAGCACAACCACTATGGAAATCAGTATGGTGATTCTGCAAAAAACTGCAACTAGAAATTCCATCTAACCCATCTATTGTCCTTCTAGGTATCTTCCTGAAAAAGTTAAAAACATCATATTATAGTGCTCCATGCACACCTATGTTTATAGCAGCATTCACAACAGCTAAATCTTGGAAAAGACCCATCAACAGATGAGTGGATAAAGAAAACATGGTATTTACAATCAATAAAGTATTCCTCTGCCATAAAGAAAAACTTGAGTCAACTGTAGGAAAATGGCTGCACCTTGAGATCATAATGTTAAGTGAAATAAATTAGACACAGAAGCTTAAGCAAGTACCACACGGTTTTACTTATATGAGAAACCCAAAGCAAAAATAAAGAGCAAAATAAAAGATAGATAATGGGAAGTAGGGAGATAGATAGTTCTCAAAGGAGAAGGAGTTCAAGAGATGGAGAGAGTGGGAGGAAGGAAAGGGATAAGGGATGAATTACTGGTATTGGGATGTGTATATAAGCATACTACCTGCACACACAGAATGTAAACATGTACTGCAAACACATAAAAAAAGAAAATGAAGGGGATCAAGGGATGGGTAGAGGGGGGAGGGAGGGAAAAGAAAGGGATAAAAGAAGGAATTAAGATGCGTTATGTACTTGTACCAACTTCCTACAAGGAATGTAAACATTAGGTACCACACACATGTACTAATAACTAAAATTTTAAAAAGTTTCCCTAAGGTACATAAATATTCCTTCACTCTCTGTCTCCAACTGATCTCAAATTTAAACTTTTTGTTAGAACGTCACATTAAAAGTATGGTTGGAATTTAAAAGATTAACATTTTCATCTCTTATCAAAAAACTTCAAAATGCATACCTCATAACACAAAGAAATTGCAAAATGTTAGTATCTTCATGGACCACGATTTCAATAAGGAAAATACTATTAGGCAACAAGTATCTCTCTGTGTGCAAAATGAAACAAAAAGTTACAAGGCATTGTCTCATTTCCCTAGGGTCTCCTCATCTCCTTAAGGAAATGAGACTAGAAATTGACAGCCCCCCCCCAAGACCTCCCCAACCCAGAAAGAAAAAACCCCAAAAGATGCACATTGCCTGCAAGAACAGCAATGACAGGAAGCCAGCTACCACCTTGCTCCTTCACACCTGCAAGGAGACCGATTCTCTGAAAAACCACAAGGCATCTAAAGGCATCTGCTATACCTTGCTGTACCTGCCATTGCCCTGCTACCCTCACGCTGTCCTGTTCACCAGCTTCAACCCTTTCACCCAAGACTCCCCCAAATTTTCCCCCCTTCTCTTTGAGCTGACAAGCCCTCCCCTACTTAAACTCCCCTATATAAATATCTCGCGCCCTCCTTCCTATGCCAACAGCCTTTTAGCCCTTGCCCCATCTGCACCCAAGTGGCAATAAACTCATCACATGTTGCTTAGATTTTGCCTGCCTCAGTGGTCTCATTTGTGCTCCAGTTGAACCTTACAAAAATATAGACAAATTATGGAGCAATGTGTGCCAAAGGCCAAACTAAGAATACCAGTAATTATTTTCTACCAAATTGAGAACATGACATTGTCCTTTTAGAGAAATGGTCGCTAATGGTAGTAAGAATCTCAATGAGCATTTTTGCAAATGAGAAGGCAAAAGTAGTAATCTTTTTCTACAAGTGGACCCAGAAACATGTCTTCTGGTGAGCACTTGCAGACACAGCTCACAGCTTGCTTCATTGGCCTCGTCCCGGGGGCTCCTTAGCTTGTCCAAAGCTGAGCTCCAAAGTGACAAGTCCATTCCTCTGGCACACACGGGCTGGGCACCACAGGTGTTTATGACCCTGAGTTTCCAAAATCCCTAGAATTTGTTTGTTCTTTCCTGTCCAGGCAGCGCGGCAGGCTTCTAGAGGCCTTGACTTCTTTTCCTGGCCCACAGCACAGCCAGAAGAGCTGGCCCAGGAGAGGTCCCTATGTGGTCTGTGTCACAGAGACAGCACCAGCCCAGAACACTGCCCATCAAGCCCTGCTAGACACATGGGAGTCATGGAATCCATGCTCTGCAAAATAAATTCTCCTGGGAATAAAGAAGAAGGGGGGCATATGCCATTTTATTTTGTGAAGCCAGTGTAAAGCATAACTTTGATATTCAACCCTACTAAGGATGCTGAATAGGAAAAGAAAATAATGGGTCATTCTTATCACTGAATAAACATGCCTGAATATGAGCAACCAATATATACTAAAAAAATATAAAGTATGAGTAATGTGGGGTATGATATTGGTTTAAGGTAATAAAATCTATAATGCAAGAAAAAATAGCTATTTCAACAGATGCAGAAAAGTATTAAAAATTTCAATATCCACTCAACAAAAATGTATAGCATATATCATCCTGCTATCTTAAAAAAAACTAAACAAAACTCTATTAGAATTATCCCCTTTTTAAAAAAGGAACAATACAAGGATATTTACGATCACCATCTGTGTTGGTTTAAATTGAATCCCATCAAAATATGTTGAAGTCCTAATACCAGTACCTGGAAATGTCACTTCATGTGGATAGAGGGTCCTTCTACACGGTATGACTGAAAAACACAATAAATGTTTACATTTAAAAAAATGTTTAACAGTAAAAGACACATTGCCATGAATCCCCTCAGTAACCTCCCCTCACTTCAAACACACATATCCCACCATTATTGTCACTTTCTGAAGCCGCTCTGGAGTCCTCTTTTGTGAGTTTTTACTGTCATGGCGGCCTTGGTGTCCTGAATTGATTCAAACTGTCTCCCTTTCATGGTCATTTCGACTTTGGGGAAGAGCCAGAGGTGGCATAGTTCCAGATCTGGTGGATGAGGTGAATAAAGACACATTGTCATGTTTTTTCAAGCCTGCCTTTCTGTCTGATGGCACCCAGCAGTAGCAGCATTCACTGTGGTTTTAATCACACCTCATAAAGACACTCAGGAAAAAGGACTTAGACAACTGCTTCAGAAAGTGGCAAGAACAACAGGATAAGTGTGTTGAAGCAAGGGGGTATCTTGAGGGGGATTCATGGCCATGTATCTTTCACTGTAATAATTTTTAAAATTTAAGCACACACTATTTTTTGATCAGCCCTTGTAGATGATCAAGTTAAGATGTGGTCATTAGGGTGACTCTAATCCAGTATGATTAGGTCTTTACAACAGGGGAAATCTGGAACCAGACACAAAGGAGCTGAAGGACAGATAAAGACATGGGGAGAAGAAGCCATAGGAATACCAGAAACCACCAGAAGCCACGAGAGGGCCTGGAACAGTCTCCCTCAGCCTCAGAAGGATCCAGCCCTGTGCACACCAGGCCCTCAGACTTCTGTCTCCAGAGGCAGAGATAGCAAGTCTCTATCAGGAAGGCACCTGGGCTATGGTCTCGTTAGGGTGACCCTACTGAACCACTTCTGCCCAACACTGGTTCTGTTCAACACTGCACTAGGGGTCTTTGCCAGCCCAAGAAAACACACACACACACACACACACACACACAAACACACACACACACACACACACAATAGTTACAAAGAACACAAAGACAGAAAACTGATGACACTATATTATTCAGAGATGACACTTTTATGTGGGAGCCCACAAAAAAAAATCTATTAGAATCAATGAGTTTAGAAATATTTTTTAGGCCAGGTGTGGTAGTGCAGGCCTATAATCCCAGCACTCATGAGGCTGAGGCAGGAGGATCACCACAAGTTTGAGGCCAGCCTGGGCTATATAGTGAGTTCAAGGCTAGCCTGAACTACATAGTGAGATCCTGTCTCAAAAAGACAAAATCAAAGAAAGAAACATTTCTTAAAAATCAATATACCAAAGTAATCTGCATTTCTACACCCATACAATGATTAGAAACTTTAATCTTAAAAAAGGATTTAAAAAATAAGGTATAAGGGAATTATCTGACAAAGACATATAAGATCTGTTTGAAGAAAATCATAAAATCTTATTTCTAGACATTATGGAAGACCTAAACTATACTTCACCAGGCTTTTCTGCAGAAACTGTCAAATCAGTTTTAAATTCCAAATGGAAATCAAAGGACCTAGGGATCTTGAAAATGAACAAAACTGAAGTGCCCATGCCAATAGATTTCAGGAACTTCTATAAAACGACAGCATGTGAGCAAGACGTAAGGATAGAACAGTAGGTCAAGGGCCAGGCTGGGAGAAAAATTTGCAATGTATACCCCTGGTGAGCTCTTCACATCCTCTGTATAAAAACTCCTATAAGCCAATAAGAAGAAGATAAACTTAAGTTCTAAATGTGCAAAAGACTCTAATAGACACTTCACCAAAGAAGGTATGTCAATAACCAAAAGAACACGAAAAGATGCTCACCATCATTACTCATCAGATAAATCTGCTTTAAGCCACAATGAGGAATCACTGGACACCTGCTAGACTGGCTGCCACAGAAAGACTGGAATCCCAAGGATGGGGGACACAGAGCAACCAGAAACCCCAGACTTGGTGGGTGGGGATGTAAAATGGCATAACACCATGGAGATCTGTTTGGCAGTTTTTAATAAAGTTAAACATACTATCCCATTCTTTCTACTTCCACTTCTTTCACATATACATGTATATCCGTAAAATGACTTGCACAAGATATGCACAGCAGGATTATTGAAAATAGCCCCAAAACAGGAAACAACTCAGTCTTACCCATCTGTACCTATTTCACTGTGGCATTTTCAAACAGTAGAAATAAAAAGGAAAAAGGAACAAACAGATGAATCTCAAAGACATTGAGTGAAAGAAACCATGTACATATAGTATATTTCCATGTACATAAAGTTCAGAAGTAGCCAATACCCACCCGTGTTGACAGATGTCACAAGTGTTTACTTTGGGAGGAACTGGGGACCAAATTGAAAGGAACAAAGGGAACTTTCAGGGGTGATAGAAATAACTGACACCTTGCTTGAGGTATCAGTCATGCAGGTATATAGATTCCCCAAAGGTCCCTGACCTGTGGACTTACGTTCCATGCATTTTACTGCATGCAAATTAGTTCTTATGCCAAAAAATTCCCCCTTACTGGCCTGGAGAAGGGGGTATCATTCCAAAAAAATTGTAACAGGTACCTGTGAGCATGCATGTAACTCAACCAGCAGATTCTAAACTTCATGTGGCAGGGATTGGAGATGTTGCTCAGTGGTAGAACACTTGGCTAGCATGGGCAAAGTCCTGGGTTCAACTCCCAGAACTGCAAAATAGAAATTAATTAATATAGCAGAGAAGGGTTAAAAAAAGAAAAACCCTTTTGAAAAAGACTGTCAGGGACCTGACTCAACAGAAAAGATATGAAGCTATGGTAGCTCAGATAATGCAGGGCTGGTAAGAGGCCCAACCGAAAGAACACAACATGGGCATCCAGGTGAAGACCACACATACACAGAGGCTTGAGACACAACAGGGAGGGGAATGCTATGTATCAAAGATAAATATCATGTATATCCACGTTTATAAACAGTGCTGGGACTCCTGCACTGCTACAGCAGAGAGGACAGTAGAAGGAAGAGGGGAGGGGAGGGCTATAAAATAATCTCAAACTTGTGATCCTCTGGCCTCAGTCTCCCAAGTAGTTGGGATTATATAGCATGCACCACCATGTCCAAATGAGTATTCCTTTTTATAGGAAAAAAATGTTTCTCTATCAAGGAGTCTCCAAATTAATCTGGGTAAGCCATGTTAGAAGTGATAGATACTAATACCTGTTATTGGAGAGAATCGTTGAGCAAAGTGAATTTATCACGTATTAGCTCTAAAAACCAAACGTATAAGGCAAGCAATCTTCAGAAGCATCCTTGTGATAACTTAGCAAAATAAAGTATTAATGGGAGTCTAGGAGTTGCATACTAATACAGCCAAGACCACTTCCAATTCCTCCAGCTCCTATGAAGGATTGAAGACTTGTGATCACTTTCAGTTTGTAGAATAATACATCTGACACCCTGCCCACGTACTGGGGCCTTGTGTGTGCAGGGCAAACGCTCCACCACCCAGCTACATCCCCAGCCCAGTAACACACTTGCTACAGGCATAGGAGCACTGGACAACGTTAAGTTGCACCAACAAGGTGTATCAGGCAGCTTTGTGGGCCAGTTCTCTCTCTTCTTAGGGAATAAGCTGACTAATCAGTTATAACTGCAATGGCCAGCATCCCAAGACGGAGAAAGATTAACCACCTTAAGGAACACCCTAAAGTCAAATGAAGGCTGGTTCGACTTAAAGGCTCAGCATCGACACACTGTTACCTCTTCTGTGACAAGAATTCAGGGCATTTTTACCAAGCTGCAGTTGGCTTCCTATGGGGAAAAACTCTTTCCTAAGTTTACCAGTGGGGCCAGGACCGGCCGGGGCAGAAACAGGGAAGCACAAGGACAGAGGGCAGAGATGGCTCCCAGGACCTGGGGACAGCAGGGCCACTGGCATCTGAGTGGCTCGAGCTGCTCAAGGGGGAGGTGACTCGCCATGCATCCAGCATTAAGTCATGGTGTGAACTGTGCCACGTCACCCCCCCCCCAGGGTTCTTACCAAGATGACACCATCTCCACCTAATCATGAGAAAACATGGGGACTTTCCAGAGAATCCCTGATGCCCCTCAAGAGTGCCACGGTCAGGAAAGAAACAGGAAAGACCAAGGAACTGTGTGGCAGGTGAGAGGCCAAGGGCACATGAGCACCAAATGCTGGTGAAGAAGTTGGATCAGGAAGGGTCCCACAGCAGAGAAAGGCTGTGAGTGGAGAAAGTCAGGGAGGAATACAGCCCGCAGATCGGAAGGGTGCTGTGCTATGCTAATGCATCACTTTGCATCATTACACAGGGTTAAAGGGGAAACTGGGAAAGGAGTACTCTTAACTCTGTACTCTTGCTCAACTCTTTATTAAGCTCAGAATTACTTCAACACAAAAGTTTAAAGAAAAATGTACTCAAGCCCAGCATGGTGGTACATGCCTTCAGTCCCAGCTACTGCAGAGATTGAGGCAGGAGGATCACCTGAGCCAAGAGTCAGAGGCCCTGTTTCATAAAAAGAATATGACCAGTGTATTGCTTAATTAATTATTTTGATGTAAGAAGACCTCTGCATGAGTAACTACAAAGAATGAGATGAAACCTGATGTCCAGATGTCACAGCGATGCTCCCTTAGTGTCCTTGAGGCTACCAAGGCAGTTACAATCTTTTCTCTTTTTTTTCCTCTTTTTTCTTTTGGTATCAGGGATCGAACTCAGGACCTTGCACTTGTGAGGTAGGTGGTGACACCACTGAGCTAAATCCCCAGCCCTGGGCAGTTATGATCTTTTTATTAAGTCATCTGGGAGGTAAAGTTTGTCCAAAGCCCAGCTTAACTTTCCAGGTATGAATAATAGCGTTGCATTAAAAGCTTTTCCTCCTGAAAATGGATTTCAAAGAGCAGAGTTTGGAGTCGGCCTGGTAGCATATGCCCAAGGTACTGGCCACTCCAGAGGCTGAGGCAGGAGAATCACTCGAGCCCATGAGTTTAAGACCAGCCTCAGCAACCTAGCAAGATTCTGTCTCAAAAAAAAAAAAAAAGGAGATCTTGGATCTTTGCCCATGTAAAATGTTTCTACAGAGGGGCTTGGGCTGGGTTGGGCTTGGGGTATGGGCACCACTCTTGCTAGGGCTGGGCCTGGAAGAACTGAACATTGGGGGAGAGCAGGCAGATGAAAGGCTGGGAGGGTGGAGGCCTCTGCCATGGTCAAGGCTCAGAGCTGCTGGGGCCACACCCACAGTGAGCCTGGTGAAGATGGACACAGCACGTGGCATAGCCCCAATAGTAAGCTGTGAGTCCTGAGTTCGGGCTGTGGCCTGGCCAACTCCTTATGACCCTGGCAAAGCACCTCCTCCTCCTCTGTACCCAGGGATCTGGGTGTGACAGCTTCCCTACACCAACACCCAGCACTCTGGGCCAGGAGGACACAAATAGGGGTCTGGGAGAGTTGGGTAACCATGCCAGGGGGTGGAGAGCTGGGGTTCTGATCCCGCAGCTCAGCTCACAGTGCAGGCCTGAACCAGGTGCCACACCGCCTCCCTGGCAAAGGCTGCTCCCAGCCTCAAATGCACCGCTGAACTGCAGATACTGTCGCTGCCCTCAAGTGCGGGGCTTGGCCAAACTGAGCCCCGATAAAGATTCCTTTCTTCCTTCCAACAACTCTGAGAGCTGAGGACTCTGAGAGCTGACATTACTATGGAGAGTGCAGGGGTCTACCTAAGGTCAAATAGCTACCTGGTAAGGACACGGGACGTAGCACAGGCTGTTTCTGACTCCAAGGCCACTGTTCCCACTGTGCTGAGGGGGACAAGTACGATTTCAGATCCTCCCTCAGCACACAGTCCTCCTGACCAAAGCAACCTGTCTAAGCGACAGCCCCCAGGGTCCTCAAAGGTGGCCGATAGTGGTGCTGTGGCCCAGCTCATCCCAGGGACCCTGGGGTAGGCAACCCCTTGCTTCTCCGCATGGGTCTAGAAGAATTCTATTATTCTACCCCCTCAGTGACACTCAGACACAGAACAATGTGTTTATACATTTCCTATCAAAACAGGACACATGTCTGCATGAAGTACCTTGCTCTAGCTCAGTGATGGCGAACCTTTCAGAGACTGAGTACCCAACTGTAACCCCAAACCCACTTATTTATTGCAATGTGCCAACACTGCAATTAAACCTGAATACTGAGGTTTTAGATTAGAAAAAACAACTCGTACATCTGGCTCTCACGCCAACAGACAGGACTCTGGATACCTGCTGTGGCACCCGTGCTGAAGGTTTGCCACCACTGCTCTAGCTGATCGGACCCCCTGTGTTCTTTAGATTTCCTCAGCCATCTGTCCAATGAGTCACTCTTGAAATTTGCTGGGAGCCAGTAATATATTTTTTGGCTTCTACGAAAGACAACTTTTCCTCTTTTTGAAAATTAAGGCAGTTCTTTAACACCATGTCAGGTTATCTTTTATACTCATGATAGAAAGGGCTAAAGACTAGTTACAGTGCAATGGACCTGTTTCAAGGACCTGGAAGAGGAAGGAAGGAAGGAAGCAAGGAAGGAAGAAAAGAAGGAAGGCAGGGAGGCAGGTAAGAAAGACAAGATGGGTCAGTTCTGATGTCTACCTTGTCATCTTGATGACACTGTCTCATGCTCACTTCTGTGTAGTCATAGTCGATACCCTTTTTCCTGTGCAATACTAATCAAAGCTATTTAAACATATGCAAACCTATGCAGATTGCCATTCTTACTCATCAGCCCCACATCTGTGGACTTAGCCAGCCACAAATCCAAAATGTTGGGAGAAAATTGTATCTGTACTAAACATGTACACTTTTTTCTTGTTATTATTCCCTAAACCACACAATCTAACAACTATTTGCCTACCATTTCCATTGTATCAGGTACTAGAAATAATCTAGGGATGATTTAAAGCACATGGGAGGACATATGTAAGTTCTATACAAATGCTATGCCACTGTGTGTAAGAGACTTGAGTGTCCAAAGATCTGGGTATCTGAGGGGTTCCTGGAACCAGTGCCTATGGGTACAGAGGGAGTACTGCATGCACACACACACACGTGCCTATAGACACCTGCATATGTACACTACACAATACCACACTGACACACACATGTGCTTACACATATGCACACTGTGCGTGTGTGTCAACACATGCATGTATAGGGTAACATCAGCAGTTACAACTTGGGTTAGTTAACTTGCTACTCTGACAAAATACCTGAGATAATCAACTGACAGGGAGGAGGGGTTTATTTTGGCTCACAGTTTCAGAGGTTTTAGTCGATGTTTGTTGGATGGCTCTGTTACCACCTTATGGTGGCAGGGAATCAAAGAGGGGAAATGGTGTGCCTCCAGCAACCCAACTTTCTCCCTCAAAGTCCCACTATCTCAAGGTGCCAGCATCTCCCAGTAGCCACAAGCTGGCAACCAGAGCTTTAGCACATGGACCTTTGGGGACATAACCACCAGGAAGGTACATGCCAGGCAACTCCAATTTTTTGCTGCTCTTTTCACATCTGTAAGTGACCACAAAAACAACATGAGTATTGATCTGCAGCTTACAAATAAGTTTTAGAAAGGAAATGATTTTGCAAAAACCACAACAACTGAAGAAAGGATCTGGGGAGAAGTGGAGTGGTGGAAGAGGAGTAAAGTGGGAAGAGGGGTTTCTAAGGCATCTACTTCCTAACATTTTCCTCTACATTGAACTTCCAGACAGCCACAAAGAGTGATCCTACATCGGTGGGATGCCAGGCAGGGTCCCTGCTCACACACATACTCTCTCAAATCTGATCTACTCAACAGCAGCCATTTGACAATAAAGAAAAGACCTTGATCTCACATCCTTGGGAAGACTTCCCAATATATCTCACAGGAAGCACTCAATCTCATTTGGGATTAGCCCCAAATTGAGTTGTTACTTCTACACTCACTTAGTAGTTATGCATTTTTTAATACAGAAAAACGGGTCAGGTTTGCCACTGAGGAGACTAGTCCTGAATTACAAGCCAAATTACTCGGCAGAACCCAAACAGCTGGCTGCCATGAGCGACTAATATAATGTACTTCTAATGAGGGCTGGATTTGGACCAAGACCCTGGTGCTTCACCCATTAAATAAAGTTTCCTTGAGTTTTCTTCAAGGATCACAATTTTTTAATATTAGCATGAAGGAATAAGCTATAACAATTTCTTTTTTTTTTTTTTTTTTGGTCCCAGGGATCAAACTTGGGTCCTTGCGCTTGCGCAGCAGGCAGCAAAACCACTGAGCTAAATCCCCGGCCCTATAACAAGTTCTTTATTTTCCTAACAGTAATGTCAGTTGGAAATCAGGCCTAGAAAATAGAGCATTCTTCTAGCGAGCTCCTTGCGTTTTAAAGCCTCTCATCTTTTAGTTGCTAGATGAAGAGGAGGCCCCTCAGAAATCTGTCTCTGGAGGGCTGAGACCACAGCTGAACCCATTCTGGGGACTGGGAAGTGGTAAAGGGCTCCACCCCCACTCCAGGACCGCAGAAGGCCACTTGAAGGGTGACAGGAGAAAGGGGAGTGGGAAGGAGGCCAGTGTTCCACGCTTCTCACCCAGCAGAGATGAAAACACAGGCCTTGATGTGCAGCAAGAACCCAGAGGTCTACCTCCAAAGAAGGCAGTCACCACAGGTAGTAATAAGGAACACAGGGCCCCACACCCTCATCCACAGTTATAACAATAATTTATTGTGCACCTGCTAAGTGCCAGATCTGCATAGGGTCCATACACCTTCTGTAATCTGAGCCCTGATGGAGGAAACTCAGAACCTCAAGCCAAGTGCCCAAAGGTCACAAGTGGGATTTGAACCCAAGCCCTGCAGGCATCAAGACCATGGAGCAGTGCTCCCATTCCACAGGTTAAGCAGAGCCTGGAAAAGGCCAGCGATGACCAGTGCTCTTTTAGAGCCCACTGCCTTTTGCTACACACCGGAGAGGCCACAGGGATGACCGCTAGGGCTGCTGGGCTGGCAGAAATGGAAGGAAAAGAAAGGGAAGCAGCTGGCGGAATCTGTGACCATGGCCTGCGCAGGTCTGCAGACTGAGAGAGGCGGGTCCACACCACGAGGGAGGCACGGGCACTCCTGATGCTCCCGGAGAGCTACTTCTCCTGCACCAGGGAGCTCCCCGCACACCTTCCTGCTCGTCACTGGGCAGCAGTCTTGCCCACCGCTGCCAGCCTTTGCCTTCGGGGTGCGGGGCGGTCCCAAGCACTTTCTCGGGATCAACCCCCGCCCGGCCCGCAGCACCCAATGTAGCCTCTGTGCACAAGGAAGCACTTGGTGAACCTCATTTCCAGAATCCAGGCAGCACCGAGCGCGTCCTGGGGATAACCTAACAAGCAAGAGCGGCAGGTGCAGACACCTGGGCACCAGAGTCCCTGAAGGCATCGCGGTGCACCACGGGCGGTGAGCGCACCGACCTCCACCTGCCCCTCCGACACGGCTCGGCTCTCGCCGACCTGGGGCTGGGGACAGCCTGGCCAGGCCCCTCACTGTTCCCTCCTCGCCCCTGCCCATCCTGCAGCCCAGGGGACAATCTGGCCCTGAGTGCACCCCGAACCTCAACACCCCAACCCCGGGCGTTCGGGAAGCTCAGCGACCGCTCGCACCACGGCTGGGCGAGGACGGAGGCCGGGCAGGCTGGGCTTGGGCGCCAGTCCCCTCCGGCTCCGGCCCAGACCCTGCCGAGCGCGCCCGCCCCGGCCCGCACCTGCCATGCGCCCCGTACCCTCACCGGCCCGCCGCGGCCTGACCCGGTTCGGCCTGGCTCCCGCTCCGGCTCGGCTCGGCCCGGCTCCCGCCGCCGCTTCCCGTCACGTGCCGGCCCGGCCCCGTGAGGGCGGGCCCTCTCCAGTCCCCGCGCCGCCCCCGGTCCCGGGCAGGGCGGTCGAAGCCGGCCAGGGTCGGGGAGGCCCCCAAGGCCCGAGAGCGCGCGCGCCCGGCGCCCCGAGCTCCTCCTCCTCCGCGGCAGCGGGGAGCGCCGGCCCAGGAGATCCGGCAGGCGGGGAGCCTGGGGAGCCCCACTCCCGCGCCGAGGGGGACTTCGTGCACCGAGGCGGACACTGGGGCAGGGGTGTTCTGCGAGAGTTTGACCCACTCGGTTTAGAAAGTCCGCGGGCCGCTACTGCTTTGGGTCAGGCCGAAAGAAGAATCCTATGGCTCTGGGAGCCCCCTTCAATGTACAATCACAGTCTGATTTTCATGATTAAAGTGTTAGAAAGCTCCCTCCAGAATTGCCCATTATGACTGTGCATGCCAAGAGCCCAGTTTCCCCAAGACTTCCCTGACTTTGGAACATACTAGGGACCTGTGCTTTCAACTTTCTCCCAGCTCCTGCGCATCACCTTATAATACAAAGATGTTATTTCCCAAACAGATGCTACCCCAAGCCTGGAGGAAGACAAGGATTCTACTCAGCCCAATTCAATTTAAAAGGGAAAACAAACAAAGATAATGAAGCATCAAGAATTCATCTTTGGGGATTTAGCTCAGTGGTATCGCCGCCTGCTGCGCAAGTGCAAGGACCCGAGTTCTATCCCCGGTACCAAAAAAAAAAAAAGAATTCATCTTTCTGTGGCCTGTCCTCCCTCTACTTTAGTGTGAACAGTACTTCGTGGTGACTCAGTGGAACCAGTGTTACTGGCTAGGCCTCCCACGCTAGGGCTCCCACTGAGGGCAGGATTCCCAGGAGCAGAGAGGAAAGTAGACCAGACCTTCATCTCAGGAGAAGTCAAAGAGGTGGGAGGCATCCCAGCAAAGCCAGCCCAGGTTCATGACCCAGTCCCCAGAGAGTGTATGACTTGTCACCAGCTAACCCCGGGCTGGCTGGGCCTAGAATCCACATTTGCACTTTTCCCATTTTAGTTTTGAACACAGCACCAAACATAAGGCCAGCCACACTCTGCCCCTAAGCTACAACCCTAACCCCAAACAGCCTCTTCTTGCTGAGAATATTATTCTAATGTAAAGCACTCTTAAGCACACAGGAGGTTGACTGGGTGTCATTGTAGGAGCCTAAATGAAGCAAAGAAGTTGCTGTGCTCTTCATTTGGAACTCTTTAATTTCAACTCAGGTATATTTTTGACAATGATAATTATTTGTGACACAGTATCTTAGAAAACACTTCCAATGAGTGGCCTAGCACATAAAGGCCTCAGTATTCATTCCATAAACATGTACTGAGCACCTACTAAGTACACCTCTACTAGAGAAGCAGATAGGAAACTCCAGTAGAATGCAGGGAACCTGCCCCTGAGGAACTTGCTATCTCAAGAGGTGATGCCAGGAATCGAAATGTTGGTTAGTTTCCCTTAGCTCTGTTTTTATCAACTATAGCCACCAAACAAACAATATTAATGAGTAAAACCTCTCTATCTTTGAGTGAAGTGGAAATTCTCATCATATTTAGCTTACAATGTAGAGCGCCTTCTGATTACTATATAACCCTGGCAGATAGTACCATGGCAGGAATAAACTTTAATAAACTCAAACATGCAACAAATAGAATTCTTTTTTTTTAACCTGAACCTTCTTTCCGTTTGAAGCCCCCATACCTCTATAGTGACAATAATCCTGTCAACAGGAGGCCCTCCCTTCCCTTAGGGCTGTGCCAAGGCTGAAAAGATTGGAGCTTCAATAGTCCTGGGACCATGGGTCCACAGGAATCTAGAGACATTCTTTGTCCAATCTGGTGTTTGCATTTCAGTTCTTTGGTTTCCAGCCTAAGGGCTGAAGATGCGTGGGCTTCCTGGCCATGAGATGTAGCTGAAATCTCTGAGGCAGCCCTCCTGCCTGGACGGACCTGAAGTGACACCCAGAACTCTTTAAAATGAAAGTGCCACAGCATCCTCACCAACTTCCTGAGCCAGGAGCTCGGAGCAAAGCACAGTCAGAAAACTGCAAACTCTCAGCAGGTTCACTCTGCCCAGGAAGCAGAGCATTACCATTCCCCCTTCCTTTAGAGGCAAGAGTTATCCTCTTTAAATCTTGATTTTTTTGGTTTTAACTTCAGATAACAATTCCCTCTATCCCAAGATTTTTGCTTCAGAGGTACCTAGAATAGTATCAGTGGCTTTAAGCAAGGAAGAACTTGTAGGGGGAAGAAAAAAGGACAGCTCTTACCTGCCACAAAACATTTTTGCAGATGAAGAGTTTGAGGCCTCAGGTTATATGACTGGTCCAGAAAAACCCAGGGAAAAAGAGTACAAGACTTCTAACCACACTTTAAGACTATGAGTTTGCCTCCTATACCACTATTCTACCACTTTTACCCTTTAATGACAACCAAGACTCAACACATTTCTAGGAAAAAGCAAGAGGAGAGGCATTTGACATATTTTAGCTACCATCCTTACCACACGGTGAGCCAGCATTATAATTTCATCTTACAGCTAAGGTGGATTAATCACTCAGCCTTAGTCCTCAGAAAAATGCTATACTAGTACTTTCTATGAAGAATGAATGATGAAAGAGTAGAGAGTATATAACACACTTGACACAGTGAGTGCCTACAAACTAGTACTTGGTTTCTAGAGGGGTTTTGGTCATAGGAGAGGGCCTAGAAACAGGAGAAACGGTAGGCTTTAAAGTGGCCTACTTCTCACTCTTACACAGCACAAATACCAGTTCGCTTCCATCTGCCCCCCCTTAGCTTTTGCCACTAAAAGAATGGGCTTCCCAATGAAGGAAATGGACACATTAACTCCAGTTATGCTAATTTCATTATTGTACAAAAATATCAAATCAGATTTTGGGATATGGAATGTCATGATGTTAATACCATGAAGCTAACACACTTCAAGTTTGGACATTCAGCTCAGTTTTAAGATGTGATCAATTTGGGGCAAATCATTTAATCTCTTTCAGATCAGCCTCCTTCAACCTAAAACAAAAGAACTGGACTGATTAGCTTTGTTTTTATTTTTAAGGACTGAGTAACTTTTAAGTTCCCTCCTAGCTATGAAATTCAGTCTCTACACCTAAAGTACCGCATAAGAAGCATCTCTCAGTTTTACCTGGTATCTCTGATTTAGTGTCTCACTTATTTTCCATTACTCTATCAAAGTTTATTTTTTGGCATCCTCAGCATTCTTCACATTTTTGTAGACAATGCAGTAATTTCCAATAACATGATATGTCAAAGGAGATGCAGAAAGTAAATATTCAGAACATATCTGCAAGTGTATCTTTTAAATCTGCAAAGGCCCCAAGTATATATACCTGTCCCTTGAATGATCAAAGAGAGGCATTAGGAATTTTTAGTCTAGTAATTACTAGAAATTGGACCATAGCTACACCTACAACTTGTTTAAACTAAAAATTGAGGTTGGACAGAAGAACTAAAAGGTAGACTAGAGACAAGAAAATCATAACTAAAAACTTGTACTGTTAAGACTGCAACTTCTGTGACCCATTAAAGTCACCCAAGGTGATCCAAATCTGCATTTCCTTGGTTAAATTTAGGCTCCTTTCCTTCCAAACCCATCACATTCAAAATTTCTCAGGAACACTGACAGTCAATTGGCTTAACTGAGAAAGGAAAGAACAGGAATCTCATCATAAAATAATGGAACAGGTTGAGAGAATTCAAAGAATGCTTAAATTATCCATCTAAAAAACAAAAAAACACTAGACTCATACCTGTAATATAGAACTGTACCCTCTGGGGGGTGGGTCACCTATTCCCAGGGTCGTCCCCCTCCACAAGAGAAACATAAATGTTCCCAGTTCCAGGAAATAAGGGCCACTCTCTCGAGGGCCTGTATGTTTCTTTGGGTGTTCGCCATTTAACCTCTGCCTAGTAAATCCCCATTTACTGCCTCTTTCTGACCAGTCCTGAAAATTCTTTTTCTGAGATAGGTGTTGGCGAACCTGCAACCTTCTACAGGTAGAGTGGGTTGGGTTTGTATCTGTTTTGGACTCTCCTCAGACCCTGTCCAGTGACAAAACTGTTATTGCAATTATTGTGTCGAGAAAGTTTACTCGAATCTTAGTCTTGCCATTTTCTCATTTTGTGATTTTGAGCAAATTATCCTTCCTATGCCTCAGTTTCCTCCTATGAGCAGCATTCTAGCAATATGTAACTCGTAAGGCGGTGAGGCATGAGCTAACACACGCCAAATAGCAAAGTCTAACAGACGACTGGCTGTCGCTCCTGGCGCATCTCAGCCGGTTATATTTTTATATTGGAGCTGGTTCAGTCACTTCAAGCACCTGGTACTCAGTGCTTATGAAAGCAGAAGTGCTGGCTTTTAGGGAGTTAATGAAATAGTCTCTGGCCTTAATTGGACTTGTGTTACACACGATCAAGAGACACAAAGATGAAGTTAAAAGAGAAAAGTAAGCTGACACGCAATTTGGCCAGCGCCCCAACTGGGGTCAAGTGTGTGAGAGCGCTCTGCGGGTTGCAGACCCGAGAATCCCTGTGGCCTCTGTCACTGGACGTCACAGGAGGCGCGTCCAATGGTGTCCGCCAGGTGAACTTCGCTCTGCCTTCTTCTCGCGATGCTTGACGTGCCATTCGTTTCTCCGTTGCTCGGCCCTTTCTTTTGCTTTGTCATTGGCCAGCGGGCGCCGCCCATGGAAGGCGTGGCAAGACTGACGGGGCGCAACACAGTGACGACACAGGCGCAGCCGCTCTGTACGTCACTTCCGGGAGGCTACCTTCGCGGAGCCTTGTGGGTAGCCGGCCGGGGTCTCCTGGCGACGACGATGGCTGGGGACGTGGGCGGTCGCAGCTGCACTGACTCGGAGCTGCTGCTGCACCCGGAGCTGCTGTCCCAGGAGTTTCTTCTCCTCACTCTGGAGCAGGTCGGGCACCGAGGGAAGGAGGGAGGGCTGTCCGGGGAGACTCGCCCCGAGTGGCCCTCGGTGACGACGGGCATCCTGCCGCCGTCCTAACTCTTGCCGGTCTTGTGCCACTCGGCCCACGACCAGTCGGTCTTTCCTCTGGTCTTGTCCGGAGAAGAGACGTTCCTAGAGTCTCAGGAATTCCTGTGAAATACCACTTAGGTATCAGGGCCCTTACTGTCCCGGAGAGGGGGTCGCAGGTGACTCCCGCGGTCTGTGTGTCAGCAAGAGCTGGGATAGACAGGGACTCAGGAAGAGGGTTGGACGAAGAGGCGTGGAGGTAGACATCGTGACCGTCGGGGATGGGAAGCATCTGAGGAGTGTGATCCACACTCACTTCGACCCAAGATGTTGAAACTGAGTCCCAAAGAGATGCAGTGACTCATTTAAGGCCATACATATTATCTATACATGATGCATTAGTGGAAAATTCAGGGTTCCTGGCTCTCTATGGAGTGCTTGATCTTTTCAGTTGGTGTGGTCTCTTAAAATAGGCTAGAAATGAGAAAAGGGAAAAAGTGATGTTTAAAGTGAACAGAGTTACTGAAAGTTTTCCTTAGGGCTTTACACTTGATCTTAGCCAAAAGGCCGAGAAGCGATCCTTAGGGTTTTGTGAGGCATATTTTGTTGTTTTCCCCTCGGTACTGGTATTTTTTTTCTAATTTCCTCAAGCTGTCCTGCTAAATAGATTATTTTAATAATGACCTTTCTCTTGTGACTCTCAAACTTTCAGAACAGGCCATGGACTTGTTAAAACAGATCGCTGAACTCATCTTCAAGTTCTTAATAAATTTGAGATGTCTGAAAATTTACATTTTTAACCAGTTCTTGCTACTGATCCAAGGACTGCACTTTCAGAACCACTGGACAGTTAGTCCACTATACAAGAGAAAAGAAGTAAAATGTGCTTTTAAATTTTTTAAAAAAGGGATTAAATTTATCAGAGGGCACTTGTGGAAAAACTGAATTGAAGTTGAAAGGCTTATAATCTTTTTCACTCTTGTTTTTACTTCCTGAATCCAAACTTCCTTGGGAACTATCCCTACACTTATCCTGTAGGTCTTCCATGATGTCAAGAACACATTTTTAAAAATGAGGGGAAATGAGGTTATTTAGATAGGGATGATTGGGCAGTAACTGAAGGCTACTTGAAAAGAGCAGTGAGAACCTGAGTGGAGACAGGCTGTTCTGATGAGGTGATGTCACTGACCTCAGTAGGGGCTACAGGTTCCTTCTGCAGTCTTGTTAGAAATCTTGGTAGTCAACCTTAACCACTGAGGGGCTGAGGGAAAGAGCATGTGCTTAGTACACCTGAGGTCCTGAGTTCAGTTCCTAGCAACAAAACAAAAAGGCTCTGCATTAAAGCAACATAAGAAATAACACAGAGCATATAGGGTGAGACTTGGGCCTCCATCCCACCGATCTGATCGTAACTAACACCCAAGGTAGCTTATTGGCAGAATGGGGTAATTATTGCTTTGTTTTCTGTGTTTTCCCCAGGCAGTCCTTCAATTCTTTACGTTAAGTTGATATTACTAGAAATGGTCTTCATCCCTAGAATATTGCCCCAGCAGTTGTTTGCAGCAGTCCTTGTGACAGTAATGATATATGACCCTTGTCTTTCAGATGGCTGAACTTGATATTTGCAGGGTTTAACCTGTCTATAATACCACAGCTGAAGTAACTTAGGGAGTTTTAGGTGCTTGTATGATTGTGAAAAATGGCTTTATAATTTATTATTTAATATTTTACCATTTTAGGTAAGTAGTTATAATGAAATGTTGTTTTGAAATTAACTTTTGTTTCCTTTTCTGCAGAAGAACATAGCTGTTGAAAATGACATAAGAATAAACAAAGACAATCTGACTGATCTTTATGTCCAGCATGCAATACCATTGCCTCAGAGGGAATTGCCAAAGAATAGATGGGGGAAAATGATGGAAAAGAGAAGAGAACAACATGAGATAAAAAATGAGCCTAAAAGGTACTTTTTAAAGGTTCTAGTTTTTATTTTATCTTATATGACTAATAGTTTTGTTTTTTCTCAGCTAAACTTAATTTTTAAAAAATTATTCAGCTATTGACATGAGGCACTGTGCTTATAGCAGTAAATAAAATTGGTAAAATTCCCTGCTCACCTTTTATTTGGGAGAAACATTTAAAAAGTTAAGTGTATGGTATGTGACATAGTGAAAGATGTTACATAGTGAAAGAAAGATCTGCCTAAAGAGAAAGGTAGACCAGGAAGAAGAATTAGCTTTTTGGTAAAGTGGCTAGGAACAGCCTTAAAGAGACCTGTAGGAAATAGCAAACTAGTATCCCAGCACAGTGCATGAGTGTGGATCAGGAGTGTGCCATCACAGATAAGGTGTGATTACAAATAACAGTGAATGGGTTGTTTGTTTTTTTTGGTTTTTTTTTGGTACTGGGGATCAAACTCGGGATCTTACACTTTTGAGGCAGGCGCTGGAACCACTGAGCGAAATCCCTGGCCCTACAGTGAATGTTTAAATTTTAAAAATGTATTACTGTAAAAGACATGTTACTATTAATCCCCCTCAACACCCCCGCCCTAACACTTACCTCATTATTCTTGCCACTTTTTTACATAGTTCCGAAAGTCCTTTTTCTCTGATGTCTTTAGTTGTGCTGTTAGGCTGCCTGGATAGCCTGAATCAACTCAAAACATTTACCTTTCATGGTCACTTTGACTTTGGGTAAAAGCTGGAAGTCACAGGGTGCCAAATCTGCTGAATAAGATAGATGAGGATACCTGTAATGTTTTTATTTGACAGAAATTATTCCATATGTTTTGAATTGATTCAGAACTTTGAACCAGCCACAAAAAGACTCAGGAAAGAACTTATTTCCAAAAGTGGCAAGAAGGATGGGATAAGTGTTTTCTAAGCAAAGGAGGGTATTTTAATGACAGTGTGTCTTGTACTATAATAAATCTAAATTTTTATTTGAATGTTCACTGTGTTTTGTGATCACACCACTACCAGGAATAGTCAGGTGGAATGGTGGGAGTAGGAGGCAAGAGGTATACCTGGGATGTGAGAGCGAGCTTGTCAGACCAGGCACAGCTCTTTAAGAACTTTGGCTTTGCTCTGAGATGAGAAACCATTTGAAGGTTTTGAGCCAGTGCTAGTGGTGGCACCATTGAATGGCACTTTAACAGGACCACTGTGGCTGCCCCTGAAAAGGGGTTTAAGGTGGGAGCATTGCAAGTGGAAGCAGCAAAGCCAATTAGGAGGCCTTGTGGTCATCCCTGCAATATGTAGTGGCAGCTGTAACTAGGATAGTGAATTTGGTAGGTTGAGGTTTGCATGTGTTTCAGAGGTAGAATCAACAGGATTTGTTGAGCTTTGAAAAAAGATGACTGAAGTAAGACCCTCAGGTCTTTGAATAATGCAGAAGTGAGGAGCCTGTCAGCTAGTTTCAGGTATACTGATTAAGATTTTTAAATTTCAGAAAATTGTTCATAAAACCACAAGCCAATGGCTTTGCTTTTTGAAAGAAGGCTGAATGTTAGTTGATTGGTGTCATGGCTAGTTAATGAGGACAGAGTGTTCTGAGATCTCCGAGTAAGGAAGTTGTCTCTTTGCCTCTGTCTGTGTTACCACAGATAGATGTTATTGATCTATTTCTTCCTTTTGGGGGCCTCAGTTTGTAGACTGTCCTGAGTATACATTGGAGCCAGTGGGAGAAGATGGGTAAAAGGTTGGGGGCAGGGGAATGCATACGTCTGTCTTGTTAGTGGTTTTAATCCCTGGTTTCAAAGAAAAACTCATGATTGAGAATATTTTCCAAAGGAATATGATTAAACCCCTGGTGTTTACATTCTGATCTGAGAAGATTGGAGGAATACGTGTATGCTCATTGTCTTTTGGAAAATAAATGTATGTATAGTCTCTATTGATGAGGAACATATTTAGGTTCAGATTGAACATTGTTTTAGCGTGATGGTTACATTTAAGGACAGGCTGTGTGTGAGCTTTCAAAAATCTATGGGTTATGTTGCATATGCTTTTTTTTTTTCTTTTTTAGGGAGGTGGGTACTGGAGATTGGACCCAGAGCCTTCATACTGAGCTACACCCCCAGGCTTTTTTATCTTTTATTTCGAGACAGTGTCACTCAGTTGCCTGGGCAAGGTTTGAACTTGTGATTTTCTGTCTCAGCCCACAAGCTCTGGGATTGCAGGCCACTGCACCAGCTCTCACATACTTTGTAACTCACTTGGTCTGGGTTCTTATTCAGGCAGTATTTTCTACATCAGCAGTCCAGACACATTGTCCCAGCAAGCAAAATTGTGAGTGCTGCTTACTTTCCTTTGACGCAAAGCTTCATCACAGCCCCTCAGTATCCCTTGGGAAAGGATCTTTGGCTCTGTCTTCAGACTTTGCTGCTTGAGTCTTGAATCAGAGCACTGGAGTTGGGAGGATCTAGGGATGTCTATGTGAGAGAATGAGTCCCAGAGCATTGCTGAGACCCACTGTGGTCACATGGCCAGGACTGAGTAGGCAATGAGCCTGTCAGTCTCTTGGCCTCTCTTCTGTAGTGGCCACGGAGACCATGTTAAGCTTATTTTCAACTTTGTACCAAATGCTACTTAGTGGCAACCAAAAATTGGTGAGTTTGGCTGGTCACTATGGGGGCTGATTAAAACGTTGATGTTTACATTCTGATCTGGCAGCTCCGCTGGAGCTCTGGATTCTGCATTTCTTCCATGCTCTCAGATGCTGCTACTGTTGCTAGTCTCTGACATGCTGGAGAGGCAAGGTTAAAAGGTTCTCCCGAGAGCTGGCTGCTCTAGTTCTTTCAGCGTGCTTAATGAAAAGGCTTTCTTCTTAAACAAATCTGTTGTATAACAAGCAATGACCAATAAACAAATGAATGCTTTATTTACTTTGACTATTAAAAGTGGATATCAGTGGGGCTACCTGTAACTCTGGGATGCTGAGGCAGGAAGATCACAAGTTCAAGCCTAGCCTGGGTCAAAATTAAAAGAGCTAGGGATGTAGCTCAATACAGAGGCCCTGGGTTTAATCCACTGTATTGCAAAAATAGATAGATGGATAGTGGATAAAAATAGAAATTAGATTTTCAGGAGCTAAACATAGAAGACTTACCAAATCTTACCTAATTAGAATTGCATAAATGTTACAATTAAGAGGATGCCTTAGCTTTGGAGACTCTGGGTAACTCAAATAGGGTGTTCTGCCTCATTTTTCAGCCTGCCTCTAGGTATAGTTTTATGGTTTGCCTTTAAAAATAAGACCTGCTTATGACTGCGTGGCCAGGATAACCCTGCCAGGAGGCTGACATTTTATTGTTGTTACCTGGAAATCCTGTTTGAGCTTTAGGGTCGAGTGGCTAATTGATGTTTGAAGAATATCCGCATCTCTTACGTACGTTAAGTGAGCTAACTAGATTTCTTATAAATACTTTACACTTCAGTTAAAACACTAGAAAATTGGGTCGGGGATTTAGCTCAGTGGTTTCATAGCCTACTGCACAAGCGCAAGGACCTGAGTTCGATCCCAGTACCAAAAAAACCCACTAGAAAATTACTTATTTTAAAGGAATGGACATGGAAAATTCATTTCCAGGAGTCTCACCGCTAGCAGTCTTCTTAATAGGTTTTGTTGGCTATTCTTGGCTTTAACTCTGGATTCCAGTGAACCCTGTCTCTTTCCCTGATGGTATTTCCAACAATGCATCTCTTTGATTTCAGGGGGAGCACTGTGGATGGGCTAAGGAAAAGATCCCTCATTGTATTCGATGGAAGCTCAACCAGTACAAGCATAAAAGTGAAGAGGACGGAGAATGGAGACAATGACCGTCTCAAGCCTCCCCCTCAGGCAAGCGCTGCCAGTAACGCCTTTCAAAAATTTCCAAATTCCTCTTCAAGTGTCTCGCCCCTAATTTTGTCTTCAACGTTGCTTACAAATGATAAAACGAAACACAGTAATAATGACACTAAACAGAACCATGACTTAATGCATAGGAAAAGTCCGCCGGGCACTGTGAAGTCACCACCCTTGTCCCCTGTTGGAACTACTCCTGTGAAGTTAAAGCGTGCTGCTCCTAAAGAGGACACGGAGGCCCTGGTGAGTTTCTGGGGTTTCTGTACTAACAGGTGGTGCTGAGTAGTGGGCCGGTGCTGCTGCCTGCACTTCTGGAACCCTGGCACAGTCTGGAGAATTCTTGTTTTCTTGGTGCTGGGGATTGAACCCAGGGCCTCTGCACTGACCTATGCCCTCAGCCCTTTTGTTTATTTCAAGACAGAGTCTCAGTGAATCACAAAGTTGTCCAGTCTGGACTTGAATTTGTCACCCTCCTGCCTCAGCCTCCCAGAGTACTGGGATTACTAGCATGCACCACCCCACCAGTCTGTCTGACTCTTAGATTTCATTGCTCATTTGTTTGAACCCTAGAATTATAAAATCCATGATCATTATTTTTAAAGTCCACTTGACTTATTTTGACTTCAAATGCTTCAGGTGGCAGCACTTGCCCTACATTTTTCTTATGTAGTTCCTTCTATCTTGTAACTAAAGAGAGAAATTCCTTTTTTAAAGTGAAGTGCAGATGCATTTGTGAAGTAGCACCTGTGCCTCGAGGTTAAATCTGTTTGCACTTCCCTTAAAACCACACCAGAATGTCTTAAGGTTTACTGCTTGCCTCCTAGGCCCCCTGCAGTGTGCCTGACATGGGAGGGACAGAGGGAGTGGGGATCTGTGGCATGCTCTGCTGTGTAAACACATTTGGATGCTTGGATTTCATCTGCTGGCACACTACTTAGTTCAGTTATGTGATTTATTTAGAATTTGTGAGATGATTCTGCACTCCCAGATATATAAAATGTATTTTTGATCCTTAGGCTTCTTGGGAATGTTGATGTACTTTTAAACACTTCTGCCAGTTTGTAGCCATTATTCCTGTAGTACCCTTTGTCTGTATCATCTTCTAGTTTACGTCAAGCTAGGGCAGACATTGTGAAATAGGAGACCCTGGAAAAAGGAAGCTGCCCAAGTAGCCTTTGCGTTTATATTCCTTGTGTTTAGTTCTTTGAATCCTTTCAGCAACCCTAGGAAGTGGCACTGTTGTTATTATTCCCTTCAGAGACCAGGAAATAAGCTCAGAGAATCTAATGAGCTTGTCTGGGGCTGCAAAGTTAGTGCCCACACCAAAGTTTTAGTCCGGCTCTGTCTGGTCCCAGGCAAACACTTAGGACGCCAAGCTGCTTCTAGAGTTATCTCAGCCATATTTGGGGGCCAGAGAGGAAGCCATGGGGTGAGAGTTGGAAGAAAATGCCACATTGCAAATACTGCAGTATGGAGAGAGCTCCCAGGAGATGTTTTGTTTCTCCCCTGGGCTCCTAAAGAGCATTTCTCCTCTCCAGGAATTGGACTCACTCAGAGGTGTGAGACAGATAAACATCTTCCCATACTGTTAACGTTTCTGTACCACTGAGGTTGAGTGTGACATTGGGGAGGAGATGGCCGAGGCCAGGAGAAAGCTGGGCCGGAGAGTCCAGGGTTCTCGGCCCTGCCTGTTAGCACCACCAGGGGAGGCAAAAATCCAGAACAGAAAGAAGCTGGAGCCTCCTCCTCCTCCTCTGGACTCCATGCTTCTTGGTTCTGGATCAGGCCCAGCTGGGAAGGACTCTGGTTATTCTAACGTGCAAGCATTTGAAAACTGCAAGCCAGATGAGGTGATTTCTTATTGTGACCTGAAAAAGCCCACCAGGTGGCAGCAGTGTCCTCTACGGGTGCTATGAGTGTCCATGGTGTAAATGCTCATTTTGGCTGGCCCAGGGCCTTTCTGCAGGTATAAACTGGTTTCTGTTCATATCTTTTAGAATAACCTGAAGCCACCAGAAACGAAGAGGAAGATACAGCATGTTACATGGCCCTGAAGGGAAGTTTCCAGAAATGTAAATACAACTGTAACTGTAGATTTCAGATAAGTTCACATATACTGACAGTATTTACAGAGATAACTGATTATTGTTGGATTTTCTTAAGAAGTTTAAAATGGTTAAAAAGTGTCATTTATCCTCTCCTTCCTTTCCTTTCTTTTTAAATTTCTTCTCTTGATTGGGAAAGAATTTGTTTTTAAAAGAATAGCTCCATATATGATATTTATATTGGTCCTGGTCAAATCATGAGCGCAAGTCTGGCATAAACCATTTTGGGGACAGTTAAGATTTTGTGTTTTGTTTTTTAAAAAAACTCCCAGTATTTTCCTGGTTCACTGTTTTTATTTCTTTCAAACAGAACCACATAATAGCTCATGTCAGTATTTTAGCAAATCTTTCCACACTTGTCCTCAAGGGCTCACCAAGGAGAGTGTTGGTTGTCCTGCTGAAAAGATTCCCAATACAGAGAGCACAGTGCTGTTTTTCACTTCCTGGGGCGCCCCTTCCTGTGGAAAGCAGAGGGAAGCCCGTGCTTGCTGCTGCTTCTTCCCTTGACCCTAACAGGGTGAGGTGCAGGAGCCCTGGCCCCTGGGATGTGCTGGTCTCTGCCAGCACCCGGCTTGCTCTTCACAAGCAGGCTGGGCAGTCACTCAGTTCAGCTGTGACTCCCTGCTACGAGCTTCATCTTTAAAAATGAAATTGATTGAAACTTTTCAGGCCAGGTACCCTGTTTGAAGTGGAGAGGGAAGGGAGAGGGTAGAAGAGCCCGGGAGGAAGGGTGTAGAGGGAACCCTGCCCTCTGAGTAGGTGGGTGGAGCGAAGCCTGGGCTGGGTGGACCCTGCAGAACCATCTGCAGAGGTTTTTATTTTTGTGTGAGTGGAATTATCACTATATAATGGCAGTCAGTGACGAGATAGGGTTTACCTTACAGTTGTAGGTTCTGGTGACTGCTCTTCTGCTTTATACTTCTAGCCAAGAACAAAGGATGCTTTATACCAGTAATGGCAAACCTTTTAGAGCTTTCAATGATAACAAACAGCCCATTGCGCACACATGCCATAGGTTCATCACCACTGCTTTATCCTTTTTTTCCATGTATGATTGATCTTGAACTGGGGTTTACCTTTTTCAGTATGTTACAGAGGACTCTTACCCTCTTGATTTGTTAAAATAACCATTTTTGTTCAGATATGTATTATTAGCCTTACAAAAAATTCAGCCTTGTAGGTAAGTACTATACTAAGACCGTAGTTTTGATCATTCTGCCTTTATTTTGAACTAAATGTGTACATAAGACAGAACTGACTTTTGGTGTTATGGTAAATTTTTAAATACATTGTTACTTGCAAGGCTGATATGTGTGACATTGTTGATGGCATTCTGATCTTGTGGGTATGTGTTACGGGGAAAACTTAGAAAGTACAGATTTTAGGGTAGAATGACAAATTCTATTTTCTATTCAGTTGGCCCCTCTGCTTCCACCTGTATTTCTCTCTTAGTTAAGAGAGAGTTAGCCATTTGACGATTTTAAGTCAGTGGGAACTTATTTTTAGTTACTTGGTGAAATTAATTTTTAATTTGTATATTTAACTTACAGAGTAGGTTGATAATAACAGCTGAACTGTGTAACACTGTTGCTTCAAATTGAAGTTTATATTACAAATACTCAGAATCAGTGCTCATAGTGCAGCATCTTACTGGTCTGTCTGAAGCTTGGCAGGCAGAGCACTGAGCCATCTGCCTTTCATGCCGCCCTCCCCCCCGCCATGTGCCTGAGACGGCCGCCTCCAGGAACCTGTCACAGGGACTTTGGGTCTTAGGTCTGGAAATGACATTTGCTTTGCTTCGAAGTTCAGAAAAACGTGACTGGAGTGCTCTTGACTCCACTCCTGTAACTCAGCTTTCCTTAGCAGGTCAGCAGGCAGCTGGCATTCAGGTCCATAGGTGGCTGTAAGGTGCAGTGAGCCTTGCTTTCTTCCTGTGCTGCTTGTTCTCCTTCTCCCTGTCCCTCCTCCCCATAAGGTTTCCTTCTTTCCATCCACCCTCCTCCCCTCTCTGCAGATCCTGAGCTTAGGCTTCGGTTTGCAAGGCATATTGCTTGGCCTGTGCACTCACCAAGGGGCTGAGCTGGGCTGACCTGTGGGGTCTGGGGCTGCTTTGATCGCTGTGTCTCGAGACCCTGCTGATGGCTGTCACAGTGCAAGGCGTCTGGAAGGGACAGCCACAATGGGTACTTTGGGAAGGTGGCTCGCTACAACTGTGAGGCTATGATACGTTTTCAAGTATTAAAATCTTCAGAATTGGAGTTTTTATTTGAAATTATATTTTGGTTGACTTAAGTTTTGAGAGATGATTCTACAACTGGAGACTCATTCAATAGCAATGACTTTTAAAACTTACATTAAGTAAACTGCCAGTAGATCAAGTCACATATGTATGTAAGAGCTTTCTGTTTACTACAGTGGGGCTTCAGTGCTTTGCAGAGGCTACCAGATGGTCAAATGTTTTTAAGTGTGCTCTTTTATTAAATGCCTGTGCAAGTTTTGTAATTCAGTACAGAAAAGTTTGACCTTGTAATGTACATTTTTGTATGTAAAAAGTCTTTTAAGTAGCTTTATCCTTATTTAAATAAATCGGAGTAAAATGATCTTAGTAGGTCTGTCATTCTTAAAAAGGTAAAATGGGAAGACATCTGGTTACTCAGTCTGCTTTCATTCATGTGCACTGTGTGGGAAAGTGTTCTTGCTGTTCACCTCTCCGCCTGGGTGACTGGGGGTCAGGGTAGTCTGGTGTTGGGACATGTAGGGCGGATGGCTAGTTGACTGTTGTGGGACGGGTGTGTGACCAGTATGCCTGGGAGGAGGAGAGCAGTTCCTGAAACTTTTTATATAGTGAGCCTTCCTGACAGAATGGGACAAAATAGAGGCTCAGCTGCTTGTGTTAGGGCGACACAGAACCAACAGAGAAAACCTCCTTATTTTCTGAACAGGTGTCTTTTTCCCACTGGTGCCAGGGGCTGCACCCAGGCCCTTGTGCACACCAGGCAAGCAGTGGCCCCTGAGCCATGCCCAGCTTCCAAGCTGGTGTCTTAATGTCACATCATTTGGAGGCTGAAGCCTTCAGTTAAATCGCTTGGAAAAGATTTAGGTCATCAGCTTTGACTGCTTTGAACCCCGGGCTTGTCTACATAGTTGCCCAGGAGATTTGTCCATTCTCCACCATTGATGAATCTATCCAGCAGTCTGTGTGTGGACTTATGGAAACTTATTCCTAGTGCTTTCTTTTTCCACCCTCAAATTGCTTCATTGTTGGCCATTGGAAGCTCTTTGGAACACACCCTAAGTTTCTGACATTGGAGGGGACAACAGGTTCATTCTATGTATTTCTTCCCCAAGACCTGTAATCAGCTACTTACGCAAGAGGACTGGCTTGGTGATATTGGAGAAGAGTATTAAGAACCAAGATCTGGCTTCTTGAGGTGCTCATTGCTACTGGGGTGTCACTGCTTCTAGGCTTTCTTGACTGACAGCAAGGAAATTCTGTGTGTGTGTGTGTGTGTGTGTGTGTGTGTGTGTGTGTGTGCGCGTGTATGAAGCACTATATTCATACCTCTATAAATATTTCTACATGTATCCATCTGTGATGATCAGCCATTTGCACCTGTAACGTAATAGTGAAGACAGTTTGAGAATAAAGTTTCCTTTGAGCTCACAGTTTTGCAGTTTCCTTCCTGGTCACTTGGCCCTGTTGCCTTTGGATCCATGACGTGATGTGGCAGCACTTCATAGCAGGGTATGCAGCAAAACTGTTCACCTTGTGGCAGCTGGGAAGCATCCCATAGTCCTCTTGAGGGGCCCTCCCAGTGGCTTAGAACTCCCTACTGGGCCCCACCTCTGAATAGCACCATGCAGTGATTGGTGCAAGCCTTTAACACCTGACCCTTTGGGGACTTCCAGGTCTGACCTGTGCTACCACCCATGTCTAGAGTAAGGCAGGTGAGTGCGGACTGATGGCTCCAGCCATCGCTGGTCAGATCATCCTAGACACCCTCACTTACCTGTGACCCCACTCACCACAGTGAGGACGGCTCACGCTAGCATCCATCCATGCACTCAGCGGTTCAGTTCCATGTACATCACAGCCATCACAGAAACAGCCTGTACTCAGGCAGGAACGATCTTTACCTGGTAATACAGTGATTCTTTGCAGTTCCTGTGCCTCTCATCTTAATCATTTCCAGTGTTAAGTCCTCTCATTTTAAAGATAGTTTGCCATGACTTATTAATCCCAATTGACTGAGTCTAAACAACAGTAATAATTGAAGAAAGACTGGCAGGAGCATTTAATAAAGTCACAGCATTCTGTGCCAAAGTAGTGTACTAGTTATATCTTGTCAGTTCCTTAGAAGCCTTCAGAAACAACCTAAAATGGAGTGGGGTTTTCTTTCAGTAGATCCCCCTGGACCTGGAAGGTTATTCTACCCACCTACATCCAGTCGTATAAAAGTTTAGAGATGTCAGGAATGAGGTCAGTCTTTTTAAAATTTTTTGGTAATATTCTTCTACTTGTTGTTCATTTATTTTGGGTACTGGGGATCGAATTCTGGACCTTGCGCTTGCAAGGCAGGCAGTTGGAACCACAGCTAAATCCCCAGCCCTCTACTTGTTATTTTAGTTATTTTTGTTACTGCAGGTTCAGTTTTGTAATTGAGGCACATTTTGGCATGTACATCACCTGGATAATTTCCTGCTCAGTGCTTTAAAAATCTATGGCCAGGCACAGTGGTGCATGCCTGTAATCCTAGCACTCGGTAGGCTGAGGCAGGCTAGCCACAAGTTCAGGGCCAGCCTGGGCTACATAGTGAGAGCCTGTCTTAAAAAAAACAAAAAATCTCATATGTATTCAGAGATGGCACCAGCCCCATGGTCATCTCTGTGTAAGGAAAAAAATTTGAGTTCCAGGGACAGTGGCCAAGAGTCGGAAGCCTGGTCTCTAGCTTGCTGGCCTCTGCAGTTTCGTTTCAGGCTTCCCTTGCCTCCTTTCAAGCAGAGGGCTTTCCCTCTGAGCCTTAATTCTCTGTGTTTAGAATCTAGGGTCTGCCTTACACACATATACCTGTTCCTGAGCCTGTCACCTAACAGCTAGGCAGACAGTGAGTGTCCTCGGGTCCGAATAAGAGATGCTTGGGTGGTGCTGATAGGTTTTATATATAATAAGTTTCTACAGCAGTATGATTAATTCCTACATCAGTAACACCACTTTTCTCCTGCTGTAGTAGGTAGAGCTAATGAGATGACGCTTTTCTAAGGGAGCCAGGGGTTTTTTACTGGGGTGACTTGTCTTGAGCGCAGCCCTCTGTGTGGTTGGATCGCATCTAGTTGTGATGCGCAGTTAAGTGTCCAGCCTGTGCCCTGGCCTTCGTGTGGTGACAAGGATTTCTCTACTGCTCTCTTTAAGTTCCTGGCACTAGGGTTTTTTCTTTTAAGGTCCTGCTATAGATTAGATCAAGAGTTTTTACACTGAGCTACATCTAGCTCACTCGCCCTTCCCTCCCTCCCTCCCTCTCTCCATCCCTTCCCTTCCTCCCTCCCTTCCCTTTCCTTTCTTTCCCTCTTTTCTCCTTCCTTCCTTCCTTCCTTCCTTCCTCTCTCCTCTCTCGCCTCTCCAAGTTGCTAAGTTGCCTAGGTTGGGCTTGAACCTGTGATCCTCATGTGCCACCATGCCTGGCCAGCACTGAGTTCTTTGGCAGCAAGTTTTCCCACAAGTGAAACTTTCACGATGACAGTCCTGAGAGTAGTACTCAGGGTAGCTCTAGTCTAGAGCATCCTGCACCCCGGCACACAGGTGCTGAGTACCAGGCGATGGCCCTTCTGGTTCCTTCAGTGACTGCTTTCCTGGTTTTGGCTAACTATAGACTAGTTCTATTAAAAATTTTATTATATGCTAAATACTGCTCCCAAGTTTAAGTATATAATTTATTATGTATAATGTAGTTTAGATTTAAACTGAAGATCAAGAGATAGATACTGAGATAGATAAAATCAAAGTGAATCTTAGCTGGGAGGATGTGTAACAGAAATTAATGCAGTGTTTATAATTAGGCTCTTCCTGTGCTAAACATTACAGGGAGAGGCTTGCAGTGATTTAGTGTAAGGAGTGATTTTACTGCAAAAGGTTTGCTCTGACTTCTTAACTGTGAAAAGTGGTTATACTGGAATTTTTTTTTTTTAACCTTAAAAGCACTGAAGAGCTAACAGGCAAAACCTAAGAGAAAGCCAGAACCCAGAGCAGTAGAGATTTTTGTTTGTTTGTTTGTTTTTGATGCTTTGACACTCAGCTGTGGTTTAGGTAACTATAATGTGGTAACTATAATGTGGAAGCCCCAGTCTTCCCAGGTGGAAATGCAGTAGGTGGGACTTCATAGGACAGCACCACAGCCTAGTAGAGGATTAGAAAGAAGCCTGTGGACAGGGCAAAAAGGAAGGGTGAGAAGCAAACAGGAAACACAGGGAGGGAGGATGGTGACAGCACAGCAGAATGGAGTAGACCTGAGCCTGTCACCTCATCCCGAGGACAGGGAGGGATCAGCACAGGAACAGGAGCCTGCCCCCAGGGTTTCTCCCTGTGCTGGGACAATGAAGTGAAAACCAAATGAGTTTGCTCACTGGCCTTAGAGAAAATAGATTTAAGATGACTGTCCTTAGGGCTGGGTCCATTTCCCAGCACCAACAAAAATATAAAGTAAAATATCCAGTACAGGAAACATTACAAAGCATAAAACATTTAAATTTCTTGAGTTGGACATTGTGTATTGTCTTATTCTTTATTTTGTTCTGAAATTAAAGCATGCAAGATCAATTTATTAAGTATGAAAAATAAAGTTTTTAACTTGTACAGCTCAGTTAAAATGTGTGTGTGTGTGTGTGTGTGTGTGATACACACCCTTACATACTCTCCTATAACCATGACTAGGGTCAAGATACAGAGCAGGGTGGGGTTGGCCAGCTTTCTCTGTAAAGGGCTGATAGTAAAAATGTTAGACCTTGTGGGCTGGCCGTGATGTAAATGAAAAAGCATTCCTGTATTCCAATACAACTTTTTTTTAAAGAAAGCACTCTGGGAGGCTGAGGCAGGAGGATCACAAGTTTGATCCCAGCATGGGCAACTTGGGGACTTAGCAAACCTCAAAGCAGAGAGGTGCCTCTGGTCTCAAGTTGCTTGTGTCCTTTTCTAGCCCTTTGCTTCATGGAAGAAAAACCAGGTCAGGATGTAGTCCAGCTCTATGGCCCCCAAACAAGCTTTGCTGTTCTTAGCCTGCTGGGCTGCTGTCCACACCTAGGGGCTTAAGTCACTGCACCAAATGTAGAACATTCCACCCCAAGAGACAAAAAGAGAGCTTGGATGTGAAAAAGGGAGAGAAACTGCAAGGAAAGGCATGTTCCTGACTACAGACTTGCTTTAAATAGGTGGGTTGGTGGGATTTCAGCCAGCCCTGCCCACCCACTGGATGCGGCACATCGTACGGGTATGGCCAGACACTGCCACCAGGCATGACTCACACTGCAAACCATGACATTCAGGCATTATCACAAAGTGCCTGGCAAAGTGAGTTTGTTCAGAATAGCTTTATTGTGAGTCACATAATCTTGGACAGTACAGAGCTACAGATACCTGCTCTTCCTTATCCTAGATAGTCTGGAAAACTGTCAAGGGTGTGGCATTGTTAATTCCACTCACAGAAGCAGTGAAAGAAAGATGCATGTGTAGACATTCCAAAGGAGTTTTATACGGGCTCTGCCTTACGTGATTACAAAAATTCTAAACCATTTTCCTACTAGGGTTAAATATGGTTGTCTCCTTCCCTGGGATTGAACTACGTAGTAAGAAGGACTGAAGGGCTTAATAACATGAAGATCACTGGGAGGCAAAAGAAGGTAGTCTCAGGTGGCTGTGGATCTGTGGAGGCCCCAGCCATGATGCCCTCGGAGCCTCAGATGTCCTTTCCGCAGTCGGGGCACAGTATGTCGTCCCTCTCAGTGAGGAAGCCCCGCCCCACTAGGGACAGCGAGCACTTCTTGCAGTTGAAGCAGTCATTGTGCCACTGCCGCTCCTCGAAGGAGATGTACTTCGTGCCACCAAGACCTGCAAACAGAGGTGTTGCACTGGGTGAAGGCGGACATCTAGGGAGAGGTGGGCACCTTGGACTGGGGAAGGAGCCATCTGGTCCTTCTCAGTGCTCCCCTCCTGTCACACGGTGTTAAAGTTTGGATCTAAAATATGCCCCAAAAGTCTCATGCGTTCTGAGGTAGGCCAGGTTGGAGGTGTCACTGGGGTGTGGCCTTGTTCTCCCTTCTTCCTAGCCCAGATGCCGTGAGCAGCTTTCTTCCACCATGCCTCCCACTATGCTGTATCTGCTGCAGATCCAGCTGACCATGTACTGAACCCTCTAAAACTGGGAGCCACACTAGCCAGTCCTCCTTTAAGCTTCCTAAAAGGGCTACTAGAGCTGGGGCTGGCTCAGTGTGGGAATGCTTCCCTAGCAGGGGAGAGGCCCTGGGTTTGGTCCTGAGCCCTGCAAAAACACAACACCAAAAACTTGTGACACGTAACCGATGCTTCTGAAATATAGATTGGCTTTCCTGATGCTGGACTGTGAGGACTGTGAGATGAACAGGCCACAGGGCCCAGGCCATTGGCCCTGGGCAGATCTCACCAGTGCAGGAGCCAGCAGTTCTAACTTTCTACACGTCTGAATCATCCAGGGTGGGGCTGGGGTTTTAAAAGTTCCAAAGCCAGAGTGACAGCTGCTGTCAAGTGAATCAGGATCCCAGCAGTAGTGTTTGAAGCTCCCTGTGGAACCCCGTTAAATGACAGCTTCATGGGACTGAGGGCAGGGGCTGCATGGGGTTAGAAAGTGGTTGCTGTTCTCTTGGACCGCAAAGCCAAGGAGATGCCACTGCGCTCTGTTACATCTCTGCTGCTCCACTTCTCCTGTCCTTCACCCATGCTGAGTTCATTACACTGCCTGGTGGAGGCGCATAGGGCTGGATAGGAGGAAGGAGGATATGATGGGTGGTTCTGGGGTGGTGGCACCAGGCTGGAAGCACCTTTTAGGAGCTCTACTGTTGCCCTGAGCCACCAGCCAAGGGGACAAATGACAGAAATGACAGTGAGACAGCCCCAGAGGAGATGCCCATGGTGGTCATGCTGCATGATGTCCTTAGGAGCCCGGATCAGCAAGTTCTGAACCACTGTGCCTGAGAGAGGCATCAGGGTCCTGTGATGCTCTGGCCAACAATCTCACCAGCTGATCACACAGAACGTTCCTATTTGTGTGTGCTCTGCTGAAACACGGACACTTGACCTCGTGCAGCCTAACTTTATAAACAGTAATCTAGACAGAAGCTTCTGTGCAAACAGCATTAGCGATTAACCCATTATGGCAAAAGACTGCATTTCCCCCGAAAGGATTCCAAGGGAGATATGATATGGAAATGACCTGAAGTAGACATCTTAACAGAGAAAAATGTAAGTGCTGTGATATTTTCCTTGTATTTTAGTTCCTCGAGAAACACCCTGGGCCCTGGGTTACACAAAGCACTGCTTACATGGCCTGGAAGGACAGTTATCAGTCAAGGAACTTGGCCCCAAGCCTAGGAAAGAGAAAGTCAAGGGCCAGAGCTTGTGGTGTGTTACATCTGGGGTCACACTGCCCACCAAGTTGGAAAGTCTGGTGACCCAGCCAGGCCACTGTGCATCCAGCGTGCCTGCTACCTTCCTCAGAGGGGCCCAGGCAATAGACCGAATGACAGGGCTGGGACTGACACGCTGTGGAACGTGTCCTGTGCCAGAACAGAATGGCCACTTCTTTCTCCCCACCCAGAACTGACTGTTGCCTCCGTACGTGGCTGGCATTTAAAGATGTTAAGTGGAGTCCATCTACTCTGCACCCCAAATTCCCAGGGTGTGTTTATTGCTTAGTCCAGCACCTGCTCTTCAGGCCTGGATGCTTTGAGGAATAGCATGTGCAAACCCCTTTGGAATGTGCCCTCTGCCCCTACCCCAACTCTGGCCTGTGGTGGAATAGAATCACTCCGATGCCATAAGACACCTTGAAGAACCCTGGAAAGCTGTGAACTCCATGCGTGGACTGACCTTGCAGACTGGTTTTGGAAATGATCCAGCCCAAAGCGGAAAGGATCCCCAAGAACAGGCCGTATGGGCCCAGCAGGTAGGGCTGACCGGAAGTGACCTGCTAGGGTGTGTGCACTGAAGGGAAGCCCAGGGTCTCGGGTGCCAGCCCCACCTCATGCAAAGCTTGGCACTCACCGCTGATGGGGTTGGTGCACCCAGCACACTTCTTGGCATATAGGTCACAGAAGCAGGTCAGGCAGTAGGCGAAGTCATCCCGAGCTGTGAAGCGCTGGCCCGACAGTGGCTTCTTGCAGGCAGTGCACACGAAACACTCACGGTGCCACGGCTGCTCCCGGTAGGTGACGCCGCCTGCTGTGATGGGCTGGGGGAAAAAGGGGATCAGTAGGGTCCTTGCCCTGCTGCTGTCCCAGGCCCCTGCCAGCCCCACTGAGAGCACATCAGAGCTGTCCCCCCTCCAGGCTGCAGTCACCCCGGAACCCCCATCTTGAGCTTCACTCCAGTGTGGCTGCCCTCATGTCCCCTGTGACACTGGTCCTTCGCAGGGAGCTGGGAGCTGGGGATGAGTGTCAGGGATGGTCATCCCACTACCCCCAAGCAGTGCAGGGGTCACATTGGAGACCACATGGGACACCGCATCCTGGTCCTAGTCCTTGTCCACCCTGCATGCGGATCTTGGCACCTCATTGTCCTTGTCCACAAGGTAGGGGGCTGGGGATGAGGGAGTGAGCTTGGCGCCCTCGTGGGGACCCCACCCAGCCCACCCCAAGCTCTGGGACAAGTGAAAGCCTCCATCCTCCCCTCCCTCGGTCTTAGGACATCTGTGAGAAGCCCCATTTTATCTGGTGTTTTTCTCCAAATGTCACTTCTCATATTCTTTCAGGGAATGATGAGCAATGGTAAGAAACAGGTTTCGGGGAGGGGAAGGGGTGTCCTAGAAGCCCTGGTGACACAGGCAGCAAGGACAGGCAGATGGGGACCATCTGCTGCACCCTGGTCTGCTTTTATCTTCTGTGTAGTAGCACACAGTCATGCCTGCAGTCTGCACATGGAGCTTTTGAAGTAAGACAGATCATTCCCATTTTACAGATGATAGAAAGAGTCCCAGAGACAGTGACCTGCTCAGGAATTAATTCAGAGCTAGCTAAGGAGAGGCAGAACTAGGTAGGGTTCAGGAGTTGATTCTGTATTCACAAAACTGTAAACTATAAACAACCAGCCTATAAATCTGCCCCTCCTCGTTCCCCAGAATAGAATCTGTGGGAACACATTGGGGGTGGTATCCCATGGGACCGGAAGGCTCCATCCACCTCCTGTCTGCATTCCCTACCTTTTTCCCTCCCACCAAGCTGACCCCCTGGGATCCTTGACTTCATCAGGCACTGCTTCCTTAGGGGAGCACTTCTGCCTGTATTGGAATTGGGCATTGGGTTCTCTTACCCACTGTGGGGTCCCTGGCACCCCAGGACCTCATCCTCCCCATTCCCTGGTGTGAACACGCTGTGTGTGTGTGTACCACAGGAAGTGTGGTTCGCATTTGTGTCCTGAGTAGGTCATGAGGGTAGGCAGGTTGACAGGAGAACAGTAAAGGGAAGCAGAGGGGCTCATGAGTTTGGTCTGAGGGCAGAAGGACAGCACTCTTCCTGCAGGGGATGTGGGGAAGCAGGTCACTGTGCCCGATCCACAGAACCCACCAAGCCATGCCAGTCAAGTGGCTGAGTCTTTCTTCTCACTTTATATGCCCAGAACTGCCTATATGTAGAGAGCATGCATACCCAAAGCTGTCCCGCATATGCAGGACGCCTGTGTACAGAGGCGGCAGCCGGGGTGGGATTGGGGTAGTATCCTGGCCCAGCAGAGCGCTGGACACGGGCTGTGCTCACCAACGTGGGGTGGTAGTGGCCCAGAGAGTGCAGGCTCAGGATCTCTGAGCACAGAGCGCCTGCTGGTAAGTGAAGCTCCAAGACACCCCTGGGGCGGGGGGGGGGGTGCGTTTACAGCATCAGGGTGGCCTTAACCAGTCCATGAGCTGCCATGCCACCAAAAGGACCCAACTGCGCCTGACCCAGAAGAGGAGTTGCAGAACTCCCAGAAGAAACTGAGGAAACCAAGGTGTAAGACAAACCCAGAGCAAAACCAGGGTATAGGCAGAGGCAGAGCTGGGGCACAGGGAGGGATGAGCCACAGCTGGGAGGGCACAGGTGTGATGACGGGGCAGCAGGAGTGGGATCCCCCCCCCTTCCCTCCCTCATTCCCTCCCCCTCCTTTCTTCCTTTCCCTCCCCTCTCTTCTCTCTTCTCTGTCAAATTCAGCAGTCAGATTCTTGTTTCTTCTAGATCAATTTAACAGAGTAATAGGAAACAGGGAACTGGATCTTTTGCAAATGAGAAGGGCACCCAGAGATGGAGGGAGAGGGAGTTGAGGGAAGAGGATGTAAAAAAATGAAGATATGTCCTGTCCATGTGCCAACTCCCCACGTGTATGATCATCATACCCAGCAAACACAGACTCAGAAATACAAGGCAGAAGGAGATTTAGCTCAGTGGTTCCGCCGACTGCCTCAAAAGTGCAAGGTCCCGAGTTCGATCCCTGGTACCAAAAAAAAAAAAAAGAAATACAAGGTAGAGCCCAGGTGGTGGGTGAGTCCTCCAGCATCAGCCACAGTCAGGAGTCAATGTTCAGAAGGCTCTGGAAGAAGGCAGGGCTGAGGGATTTTTCCCGAGTGCCTTGCAGTGCTCACTTCTGCTGGAAGAAGCAGAGGGCACCCACATCCAGGACCCTTGTGCCACCCATAGGCCGCACCCTACCTTCCGGCACTGTACACACTGTGGTGCATACTGCTGCTCGTAGCAGGGCACACAGAGATTCTCACTGTCCTTGGGGATGAAGCTCTGTGTCCCAATCGGCCGCTGGCAGCGGTGGCACACAAAGCAGGTCTCATGCCAGCTGCTGCCCTTGTACTCCATCTTTCGGGTCCCTGTCACAGAGGAAGGGGACAGCACAGTCAGTACTGGGTGGCCGGGGATGCGACTGAAAGGGGACGTCAGAGTGGGCTTCACCTTCGCCGGTTAGTACAGTGGTCAGGAAGGTAAGAGGGAAATCTTTAGTCTCCCAGCACTGCAGAGCATCAGAGAGCTGAAGAGCTGGAGCAGTCCTTGCGCAGGGTGAATTTCAGAGTGTGAGGACCACAGAAGCCTCCTTTAGCCCTGGCTTCTGCTCCCCATGAGCAACCTCAGTCTGCAAATATTGAGTAGAAAATTCCAGAAATAAACAGTTCATTGGTTTTAGACTGCTCAGCAGTGTGATGATGTGAAGAAACATCACATCATCCCACCCCATCCCACTGAGATGTGAACTGACCGTTTTGACCATCAGATCCCTGCTGTGTATACTACCCACCCGTTAGTGACGGCAGCCCTCAGTCTCCAGTGTCATATTGACTGTCACAGGATGGCAGGTTGTGTGCAAGGAACCCTAATTTTACTTCTATAATGGCCCATTTAGTGTTCTACTGGTAAGGGTTCTAGCACATTAGTAATTAATCTCTTACTGTGCCTAACTGACAAATTAAACTTAATCACAGGTGAGCACACAGCATCTCTAGGGCTCCACACCCATGTTCCAGGCATCATAGGAGTTCTGGGCACGCATCCCCATAGTGGGCACTGCTGTGTGTTCTCGGCTATGAGCACCCTCGCTGGTTCCCAGAGAGCTGGGAATGGCGGAGGTGAACTTAAAGCTCAGCTGGGTTCAGTGTAGAGTTCTATGGACTTATGATACGGAAATGACCATGAGAGCCAGGCTGGGGTGTGTCTACATGGCTTTGTGTGCTTCAATCAAAATCTACTCATATCCCACTTAGCAGCTCTCCAATCCTGCCCAGCACCATCCCATTTCCTGGTGAACAACTGGTGTCATTTGATATCTCTGTCACCCCTCCATATGAATCAGGAAGTCCTATGTCGGGAGCAATGCTACATAATTTTTGGGAAAAATCATTTGGTTAGTCTAGTACTTCTCCTGCCTACAAGCTATGGAATTCCGAGACATAATTCCATTTTGGCCTCCAGTCACAACTGAGACCTCAATGATCCAGTGATGCTGTGATTCTCAAGGACAGGATTACACCTGCTGAAGACATCCTTGGAGGAACAAAATCTTCATCTACTCAGTTCCTCATTGTTCTTGGATTGTTACATCTTGTTTACACGGATGTAATGAACTCTCTGCAAGTCATTTGTTGCATTTGTTTCTGTGTGGTAAACTGGGGGCTTTCCTCTTTGCTGCCCAGAGCAGCACTGATCAGATCCAAAGCTCAGTTTCTTCTCAAGGTCTCATTTTTCTACCTTTCCTGTAATTTGCCTTGTGCTGCCATGGCTCGCAGGAGACTAGGACTTACTGCAGAGGTTCTAGTAACGTCCCCTTTCCCTGTTCCCTACAGTCCTACAGCATGAAACAGCTCACACACAAAGCATCCACCACTTACAGTGAGTTTCCTGCATACTCTACCAAAAAGTGTGTATATTTATGGCAGATATAATTCAAGACAGAAAACTGTACAAGCACTCTTTGTAGAAAACAGAAGTAAAGAAAGACTTGGAGGAGAGGAATACGATGAATGGGGAAACAGGAAGAATTTCCAACACATCAGTAGCTCAGCGCCCAGCCCGACAGCTGCCTGGTTTTCGGATGAGCTCTCACTGGTTTTGGTTGTTTTGTGGAGCAGGGGACTGACCCCAGGCCTTGTGCATACCAGGAAGCCCTTCGCCCAGCCCCTATGTGGGTCTCACCCCTGGGGTCATGGAAAGGAGCATGGCCTGGACTCCAGACTGGGCTCGAGGGAGAGGGTAGCACTGAAGCCACCTCTGATCCACTCAGGTGGGCCATGCAGGGTGACAAGGTGCCCATGAGCCAGTCTTTCTTGCCACTCCTGGCATCATGATTGTGGTCCTGGCAGCAAGGTGGGAGCTGTGCCTCAACTGGCAGCTGGTCAGGTGATGTCTGTGTCTCAGGGACACCGAGAGTCATCCCACTGCTACCTCCTTAGATGTCATTCCTGGGCCACTTCCTCGTCTTTCTGTCCCTGTCCGTGCACACTCTATAACACATGCAGGGTGTGATTGTGCGAAAGCGCCGGCGTGACCTCACAACCTACGGGATTCAATATGGGCGAAGGGTCCTGGAGCGATGTTCCATCAGGCAACGCAAGTCCAGGGAGAGACGGTGGAAGGCGTTGGTGTCCAGGTAGCCTCAGTGTCTGTGGCTTCCGGGCCAGAATCCAAAGGACGCTGCAGTGGATGAGGCAGATGGGGGTCATCAGAGCACTCTCTTGGCCAGGCCTGTTGTGCCATGATGCAACATGGCCAGCAGGTGGCAGGAGCATGCCTTGGCAGAGGGAAAGGCTCAGCTCCTGTCCCCAGGAAGGGACAAACACCTCGGAGTCCTGCCCCCTGCTGCCTACTTGGAGGCCGAGGGCACCTGTGAGAAGTCCTGGCTAGTGGGCTGAGCACCCTGGTCTTCAGTGGACTCTGATTCCAATGTAGACATCAAGAGACTGGGGTATGGGTATGAGTTGGGTTGGGGGGTCTTGTCCCACAAATGTCAACTCACTGCTGAAGCTCTGTGCCACTCGTGTTATTTTTCATCTTAATCAACACAATGTCGGTACTTCCTTGGGATTTATCGTGATCAGCACGTATCCAGTGAGTGTTCTGTGTGGGGGACTTGCGCATTCTCTAGTTATTCAGAGAGGAACAGTGAGCTGAAGACCAGTTTTCCTATTGTGCTGCACAGCACAAGGATGACAACTCTTCCAATAAACTGAAAAACCAAACCAAGGCAAGCGCACATTTCGATCTGGGGTTGCTTGATCACTGCCATATCCTGCATTCCCGGGGCTGCACCTGTAGACACCTGCCTTGGGCACCCATCCATTTTTCCTGGCAAAGTGGCATGAAGCTGCCCCACCACTCAGGGGCCTCCCCACCCAGAGCCCTGGGACCCTGTGCCTGTGGGGACGGCCCTGTGGCCCAGCCATTGTTCCTGCTCTGAAATTCTGTCCACCATGCAGCCTGATGACCAGGGCTCTCCAGCCCGGCCTCCCTTGTTCCTAATCCAGGAGATGCCCAGCTACCCAGCACAGTTCCCTTCAGAGAGCTGAAGTGCTCGGTGTTTGGCTGTTTCCTATCATGGATTTTCTCTCTGTAAACACCATGAGAGATGGAAGGTATGGTGGTTGGTTTTATGTGCCAGCCTGACTGGGGACTGGTACCCAGTGGTTTGATCAAAAACCCATCTAGCCAGACACAGGGGCACACACATGCGTTCCCAGCTCTTCAAGTGGCTGAGGCAGGAGGAATGTTTGACCCCAGGAGTCCAAGTCCAACAGGAGCAAAATAGTGAGACTCTGACTCTTAAAAACAAAACAAAACAAAAAAGAGCCCTGCATAGATGTTGCTCTGAAGGTTTATTTTAGACATAGCATTTGCAATCAGGAGCCTTGGAGTGAAGTAGGCTGCCTGCCATGACACAGGTGGCCCTCATCTAATCAGTTGAAGATTGTGCAAGCAAAGACCAGGGTCTCCCCAGGGCCAGGATTTCTTCTCAAGATTGCAGCAGAGAAAGCCTGCCTGGGCATCCAGTCCTGTGGTGTGGATTCAAGTGGTTCAGATCTGCAGGATCACTATCACCCGAGCTGCCAGCCAGAGGGGCGGGTCCCTTAAGATAAATCAGTCTCCCTGAACATGGACTGTTTCTCTAGAGCCCCTTACACATTAGGGCAGGGTAAGGTTGGTGATGAAGTTGAAGATCCAGGAAATGCTATATTTTCTGTAACAGGCTGGTCTAAGCATCTGGTCTGTAACACACATGGAACTGAGAGATGAAAATCACTTTGGTGAATCTGCAATAGGGTCTTTTCCCCACCTGGTCAGAGGGCACTGAGTGCCACTGAGCCTCGGTGGTAGAGACCTGTGGTGACCCAGAGACCACACGTCCATCCTTCAGGTGTGGAGACCGAGGCTGGGAGCGGCAGAGGCCATGGAAGCCAGCAGAGAGTGCCAGCCTCTGCCCTCTGCCCATGCATGGGGCACACGGGGTGCGTGCCGCGTGCCCTCTGACTCAGCTACGTTGCACATGTGGTGCAGATGCGCAGGTGCCCGCGTTCCTGTGTCCTTTCTGACATCCAAGGCAGCAGGATGCGTGGGGCCCAGGATTCCACCTGCAGCCCACACTGTACTTTCCTCATGGTGGGGCCAGGCTGTGGGGTGTCTTAGGTCCCTTTGTCCTCATTCAAGGCTTCTCCATGGCACTGAGGCCCTGGGGTCAGCCCTAGCGCCACACAACACTAACTCAAGCCCCACCCCCCTCTGCCTTTCCTGGGCAGCCCCCACTTCTCTGAGGATGTCCTGACCCACCTGGCCCAGAGACCCCATGCCCCCAATTCCTGATGCTGGAAGAAGCACAGGAGAGCTGGAGTGGCCAAGGGCTGAGACACAGAGTAACTAAGGGAGAGGACCACTGTGGGGACAAACAACACTGAGCCTGCAAAGCTGGGCTGCTGGGAATTCAGGGAAGGCGTGAAGGGGCCTATGGCAGGTGGAGAAATGGAGAGGAAAAGGGAGATCAAGTAGTGTGCCATGATTCAGGCCTGGTGGGGTGTGTCTGTAATCCCAGCACTCAGGAGGCTGAGGCAGGAGGATCTCAAGTGTGAGGCCAGCCTGGGCTGCACAGCACACTCAAGGCTGCCTGGGATTGCAGAGTGAGACCTTGTCTCAAAAACTCTACATGAAAACAAGTTTGCTGTGAGTCCCAGGGGAGCCTTCCGTGGGTTCTTGTCACGAAAAATCTATTCCAGCCCTGTTTCAGGACAGCGGCATCCTGCACTAGGTCACCTGGCTACCCACGGCCTCATTTCTTGGGGCCACCATCACACACCATTCAGGCTCTGAGTTTTCAGCCTCTGTCAACAAGACCTCATGAGCGACCTTCCAGCCTGGAGCTTTTCCCTTCCGAGTCACGGGGTAGCCCTGTCCTCCCTGGGGCCCTGTCAGCAGGGTGCTTTTGCCCTTTCATGGTGCTGTTATTTATTCTGAGGTGGGGTCTCACCCTTTTGCACAGTCCGACCTCAAGTTCCTGGAATTAAGTAATCCTCCTGCTTCAGCCTCCTGAGTAGCTAGGACTACAGCTATGCACTATCATGCTGGCCCGCTACAGTTACTTTTAAGCTGCATTAGCCAGAGCTGTGGTATCAATAACAAACCATCTTGCTGAGAGCCTACGTGTCTCCTTTTTAAGAATCACTGCTCCTTATGGATGGCACTTATATCTTCCTGAGATATCTCCCGTATGTCAGTCTCCCACTCAGACTCCTCCAGAGTCTCCTCAGTGAGCAGACAAAGCAACCAGATCAAACAGAAACACCACGGCTGGGTCATCCGGGCCTTCCAGGAATGGTAGCTCTGACTCCAAATTCTCTTTGAACTTAATTCTCTTCACATGTCAGTGGGAACCCAACAAGGAGAGATGTAGGGTTATGCAGATGCCGCCTTGCTTTTCAGAAATCAATGTTTACCCTGTTAAAACTACAGACTCAGAGCCCTCGACTTAAGTTCTTTTCATGTGTCTTGCTATTATATTCATTAATGAAGTGAATTTGTAAAATCTCTTTGTGCCAGGGGCATCAGTGCATGCCTGTAGTCCCGCTACCTGGGAAGCTAAGGCAGGAGGGTCATTCAGCCCCAGAGGTCAAGACCCACCTGGGCAACATGGTGAGGCTTTATCTCTTTTTCTTTTCTTTTTCTAAATCCTTTTTAAGGAGGCTTTGCGTTTGGTTCTATTTACTAATAATGGGAATTCAACTTCTTTAAAATTACTTGTTCAAATTTAATATATTTGGTAGTCCTTTTAAATTCCCCAATTAAGAAACCTCAGGTTCTTAAGCAATTATTGAGATAAATGTACAGTGACAAATCACAAGATATCTTAAATGTCAAAATAGTTTATATATTAAAAAATTTTCAACTTAAAATCATAATCCCAGCTCACTTATTCAATTTCATACTTTAAAAATCAGATCACAATGAGAGGGACGGGGATTTAGCTCAGTGGTTCCAGCACCTGCCTCACAAGTGCAAGGTCCTGAGTTTGATCCCCAGTACCAAAAAAAAAAAAAATCAGATCACAAGGTCCAGGGACATAGCTCAGTGGCGCTGTACCTGCCTGAGTTTGATCCCTAGTACCAGAAAAAAAAAAAAAATCAGATCACAAGGTCCAGGGACATAGCTCAGTGGCGCTGTACCTGCCTGAGTTTGATCCCTAGTACCAGAAAAAAAAAAAAAATCAGATCACAAGGTTAATTTACTTTTTAAAAAACTTCACACATTTTATCAGTTATCTAGCAGGCCATTATTCCTGCGGGCTGGAATCTCAGTGCTGCCCCTGCCTTTACTTCTAAGCCTCCAGGTTCTGGCCACAGAAGCCACTCCTAGTTGCTGTATTTTCCAGGGAAGTGGGGCTCACTCCCAGGCTGTGCCCAGTTGTTCAGCAAGAGGGCACTGGCAGATCCCCCAATTCAGGCAGGAGTCCAGGCCCCCAGCACCTCTGTCCACTCTGAGATGTCTCTGCCACTCCTTGGACTGGAACTGGGCAGCTTGTGGCCTCCCAGGGTCCCATTCGGCTTCTGATGGGGAGTCTGTCCCTTTTCTGGGGACACACAGCGGAGCAGCTCCGGCATGGCCAGGTGAGGTGTCCACAAAACACCCTTGATGTTCAGATCTGACTGGGTTCTGCTTTCTGGCCACACCCTGGCCCCTCTGCTTCCAGCCACTGTGGACTGCTTACACGAAGGGTGTCCCCGATGGCCAATGGCTCTGGACAGGCCCAGGACACAGCTGTCCTTTTCCTCAGCTGTCCAAGCTCAAAGCAGTGGACTATCATCCTTGGGCTCAGCTACTCGCCACTCTCATCTCTGCACGTATCTGACAACATTTTCTTTGCTAATTCTGCATTTTAAGCTCCCTTATGTTTTTAAGAGGGCGGTGCATTTTTAGGGGGAAGCCCAGCACCCTCTTGCTAGACCCAGCCCTGTGTCCCTGTTACACAAGAAAACACTGTGTCCATGCTGACTAGGTGGAGCTATGTTGGTCGACATTCTTTGCAATGAGAGATAGTGGCCACATCCATTGAGAGTGTGATGAGCCATCCAGTGGGATTCAGAGGACATGGGAGCACACACTGTGCCACTGTCTAAAGGACCATGTGCTTCTGTACCTAAGCCCACCCTGCAGGTCCCAAGTGCTGCTATGTGAGGTGTCAGCTGCACCCAAACACACACACACCAAGATCTGCTTCCACCCACGGCCCAGCCTTCCACCCTGCTCTGACCGAGACCCCGAGTGCACTGACCGGGCATGATGGTCTTCCTGCACTCCTGGCAGCGGGACGAGTACTCGTTGGAGTAGCAGTCAGTGCACAGCAGCTGGTCCTCCTTGACGGCGAAGGGCTTGTCCACCAGCGAGCCGCGGCACTGCGAGCAGCAAAAGCAACCCTGGTGCCAGTGTCGTTCCTTGTAGGACAGGTCCTGCGGGCAGACACAAGTGTGCTGTGAGGGCTCAGGCAGGGACAGAGCGGGGAGGGAGGGGCATGGGTAGGGCATGGAGGGCCCAGCCCCTGAACAGACAGGATAAGGAGAGAAAGAGCCCAGGAGAGAAGAGGGTGGACTCTGCACTGCCCTGGGCCTTGCCTAGGGGATAATAAGAGATCTTTGCATATTTGCCTTTTTAAAATGACAGCCAGCATTTTGAGAGTTCCAGACAAAACCAAAATAACCACTTCTCTAGCCAGTGTTGCCTTGGAAATGCTATTCCTCCAATGCAGTCTTTCTTTGAATTCCCAGCTCAGACCCAGATCCGCGCCATTTATTAATGTGCAGTTGCAGAACTGCAGGCCCACCATATGGTTTCCAGACCACAGCCAGACCTTAGGTGCCCAGAATACCCGGGGGAGGGAGGCTGCTCACACAAATGGCCACCGAGAAGTGTCCCCAAGATGTCTCTATCACCCACGCTGAAGCCGAACTGCAGTTATGCAGGGGTGGGGTGTGAAAACTCAACTCTTAGACTTAATTAGAAAGCCCTAGGGCACAGCTAAGCCTGGAATCCTGACTAAGGCAAGCAGCCCTCTTTTGCTGAGTTCCGCTGTGTGTGCATGTGTATGTGTATGTGTATGTGTATGTGTGTTAGAACCTCAGATCAAACTAAAGCCATTTGACTTGATCTCTGCGCATTTTTGTCTTAGTCCAAGGAGTTTTTGTAAGGCAAATGTCCGGCCACCTTGAACACAGCCTCTTCTGCGGCTCTGTGAGGCCGTCAGGGAGTTCTCTGAAGTTGGCGCTGCCTCTTGGGATGGGAACTGGGACAGGGACAGCAGAGTGAAGTGGCCAGCCCTCTCCGGCCAGTGTGGACCCACAGTGCAGGGGGTGTGGGTGGGGTTGGGGGAACAGGAGCCCCACTGTCTTTTGCATCTTTTAAGTATTTTCAGAACTCTGGGGGGAAATCACTTGCAGATCTTGCGATTCCACAGAGTGAAATTAAAGTATCAACTGCCTTAACCTCATTGAGTACACTGGAGACTGTGGAGCTTGGAGGCACACACACACACCACTGTCACTCAGGAGGAGGCCAGCCTCCACACACATCCCTATTCAAGGAGAAATCAAAGCCTAGCCCCAGAAATTGAGATACCAGTGATCATACTGTGACCACACAGTGAGTCCTAGGCAAGGCAGATCCTACCACCCAGGGCAGGGAGGTTATAAAGCTTGCCTCCCTCCCACAGCTGGCGTAGGGTGAGCCAGGCTGCAAGCTCAAATTCTTTTCCAGGGCTGTTTTCCCACTGAACCACAGCACCTGATGGCCAGGCCTGTGCTGTTCTTTGCTTTTAAAAAAAAATCTACCCTACACCTACATTCTGGGAAGCTGAGGCAGGAAGAACTAAAGTTTGAGCTTAACCTGGTTAACTTAGCAATTTAGTAAGATTCTGTCTCAAAAAATAAAAAAAAAAAAAGAACTGAGGATGTAGCTCACTGCCAATTCCCAGTACAAAAAAAAAAAAAAAAGCAGAAAGAAAGAAAGGACAAACCCTTAATGAACTGTGTGTATGCAGTGGAAAAAATTCAGAGGTAGCCACTCTGACAACCTGTAATACCTTATTTTGCATCGAACTAAACCCAATTCAGCTTTGCCTCTGCTGAGACACGGAACATAGGGAGGTGAACAAAGTTCTCAGAGCCCCAGCCCCCAAGAACAGTGATAGCCTGATGCAGGAAGAGTTTGGGTTCTTAGCATGTTATCTGTGTAATGCTGACTGTGGAATAAATGCATTTAACAGTCTAATTTTGTACAGAAAATAGTTCCTTAAAAATTAAAAATAGAATTGCTGTGTGACACAGCAATTCCACTTGTGAGTTTAAACCCTGAACAGCTGAAGCAGAGTCTGGAAGAGATGTCTGTACGCCCACATCACGGTGCCAGGATTCTCAGGGGCCAAAAGGCAGGCATACCCGAGGGTCCCCCAGTGGATGCCAAGGGTTTGTGCAGCCTTAAAGAGGAAGGACCCTGTCACCCATCCAACATGGACAGACTGTGGGGACCCCTTACTAAGTGGCACAGCCGGTCACCAAGGGACACAGGCTCATGACCTCACTGTGGCCAGCAGCTGGGGTCAGCAGGTTCAGAGACAGAGGTGGATGGTGGCCATGGCTGTCCAGTGAGGCCAGGAGCTATACCCTTCAACAGGAAGGAGAGGGTCACTTTCTGTATCATGCAAATTTCACCACCGTTCAAAAGATTTTCAAAGATCTAATTTGATGAAGACATAGCAGGTGAGATGTGCTTTGGTGGAAGTGCGCTGGGTCCCCACTGCACAGAGTCACCCTACAGGACCCAGCTGCTCTGGGTCCAGTGACCTGCGAGACACCAAGGGGCAGGGAGGGAAGTCATAGGCCTCTCCTGGCCGGATGGTCTGTTGTCACAGGTGGTGACTGCCAGGGAGCATTCCCTGCACGGAGTGGGGCCACCTGGTACCACTGAGAGAAGGGAAGGAAACATGTTGGAAGAGTCCACCTTTGGGGTCTGACTTTCAAACACATGGAGGGAAAACTTCAAGGGCAACATCACACAGGCGCAGCCACCAGGTGTCCCCGAGGGAGGAGCAGGTACATTAGTGGAACTAGGAGGCCGCCCTCGGGGCCGCCCTCCTATCCTCTGGGTCCCTCCCAGAGTGACCTGATCCACTCAATGACCCACGTGTACCTTGGTGGCCTAAGAAGCCCCTCACAGTACACTCTCTCGGGCTCCCTTGAGCCAGGGCCCGGCACAGGTGCTCACTCTCTGGTCCCCCAGCCCCCCTCTCCTTTGAAGCACGCAACCTGCATGAAGGTGTCTGCTTCCTGTATCACTAATTCAAGGACATCTGATAATTCTCAAAACCTCCTCACAAAAGCCATTCCCTGCAGATCAGTAGCACTCCTGGTTATGGCATTCACGGTGTGTTATAAACAAAACACTCATTAAACAGCTTGCCAGAGTGGGAGCTCCAGGTATGGACACAACCAGTCTACACCCTGTTCCTGCTGGAGGTGGCGAGTGTTTTTTTCTTACAGTACTGGGGACCAAACTCAGGACCTTCACACTGAGCTACATCTGCAGCTATTTATTTTTATTTTTAATTTTGAGATAGGTTTTTGCTAAGTCCCTAAATTGCCCTGGCTGGACTGAAAATCGTGGTTCTCCTGCCTCAGCCTCCCAGAGTGCTGGAATTACAGGCTACCATGACCAGCTTGAAGATGGCAACACACTTCCTGCCCTACAGTTTCTGGCATCTGGGGCCTGCAGGTCCAAGCACAAACCAAATGCCTTTGGGGTTTATCCTGAGGTAAAACTCAGAGCCATGAACCAGGCTACTCCACCCTACGCCAGTGGCAAAGCTGGGCAGGTCTCGAACCTCCCAACCTCAGACTTCCCACCTCCTGTGGGCCATGACCAGGGCATGAGGTGGCACAGCCGCTGGCTTCTCCATAAAATGGAATGAAAAAGCCGCTGCCCACAGAGGTTAGGGGGTATTTCAATCATGTAGTGAGGATGTTTCCAGGCTTCTGGGATAGTGATCACACGGCACATGGTGGGTTACATGACAACTGGTGGGAGCTCAGCCCCAGATCAGCTCTAGTGCTGTGGATGCCATCTTTGTCATCGTTGTTCTGTGCCCTTCACAGCATCACAGAGGCACATGGAGCTGGCAGCCTCTTTCACTGCATGCCATGGTTTTCAGGCCAGGAAAGTTCAAAGTCTGAGCTAGGCGTGTGGCCCAGGGTTTGCGGAAATCGCCAATTTGTTAAATGCACACTACTCTGCAGTGATCCGCAGCCTATCTTTTCTTTAGTTTCTTGAATTTTTGAAGCCTACAACTTAGGTAGATCCAAAGAAAATCTGTAATCAGTCTCCAAAAATATTTTGCTAGTATCAACATGCGTCCAAGAAAAATTTCAGGATGGGAGTAAGGTCAGGGAATCACAAGACTGCATGGTCTCTTCTCAGCTCCAATGCTGGCCACCCCAACCAGTGCCTCTGCCCTTGTGGCCACAGCATCTATTTCTGCAGAGCAACTTACAAAATAAGGAGTGTAGTGGAGAAACTGCATAAAAACAGTATGCAAATGTACCGACATTCACTAGGGGAACAGGCTGCCATCTCACCTGTCTGATGTAAAAGTCAGTTGATACCCTAAAAATTAGCCTAATTCCCATAGGTTTGCCAGGATTTTGAAATTATCCACACGAACATGTTCTTCAGAGGGACAGCTGAGTGAGGCCCACAGCGGCCGTCGGACCCACCTGCTCAGCTCTCCACTCAGACGCACACCAGTCGGATATTTGGCCTTAGTTCCTGAAATAACAGGAACGTTTGGTCTGTCATTGCTTCCTCCAAAAAGTCAACTGCATAATTGTGTTTGAAAGTCAAGAAAACCACTGCAAATATTCTCAAGCCTCCAAATGGCAAGGTTTAACTTCAACTTAACATCTCTTCCTGTTCCAAAATGTAGAAAAATCACATGGCAAACCCCACATATCTTGAAATGTTAATCTGGGTTGAAAAGTTCAGCATGATTAACTCCTGACTTTTGCAGCAGCCTTGTGGATTTTGGCCCCACTTGGTGGACTCTTGTTTATTTGTTCATAAACTATCTCCGGAGGGATGACCAGTTTTGGGGTCTTTCCACTAATGCACACTGGAGAAGGATAAGTGATTTTTGTTTTGTTTTTACTTTGCCCACTGTCCAGGATGATCTAGTTCAAATATCCAAAGTCTTTCTCTAAATGGCAGCTATTTGTCAGAATGATATCTGAACCTCTCACAAGTTGAAGTATTTCTTTTGCAGGTAAAGCTTTTATAAAATAATGATGTTTTTCACTGCCCAGTAATTCACCCTCCAACTGGACGTTTTTACTGCTGTTCCCATAATGAAAACTGATAGAGAGGGTGAGGCTTTTGGAGGGGGTGTGTGGGGGGAACGCTTTACAGAAAGAAGAAGTAAGAAGAGTGTGAAAAAGAAGAGAGTTTGGGGCATAGAATCCAGCTGCAGTTTGCAGGGTGAGGACTTTGTATCCCTATCACAGTGGGCACATGTTGGGTACAGAGGGGTCAGGGAGCCACTCAGGTTCACACAGCGAGGGAGACACAAGGCAGCTTGTGAGCTCTGTGCCTGGCCCGTTGAATAAGCAAGCAGAAAAAGACTGTGATAGTCTGGCTCTGGGATGTCCTCCAAGGCCTAGAGGTCAAAGGTTTGTCCCCAGGGGGGCGCAGACTTGTGGGAGGTCCATGGGGACCCTTCATCTCCTGCTCATGACATGAGCAGTTTTATTTTGCTGAAGGCTCCTGCCACAGTGTGCTGTCTTGCCACAAGCCTAATGGCAATGAGCTATTCCAACCATGGACAGAAACCTCAAAAACCATCAGCAAAAATTACCTTTCCTCTTTATAAGTTAATCATCCAGGTGTTTTGTGACAGTGGTAGAAAACTGATGAATGCCATGACTGAGAAGACTCGCCAGATGCTACAAGACACACCCCAGGCAGAACTGGCAGTGGAAGACACTCGGGTTTAGACCAGCCAGACAGCAATCTGTCCTCGCAGGAGTCAAACCTCTGGACATTGAATGACTGTGCTTGAGACTCCAGAGTTCCCCTTCCCAACACTCCTGTGTGCCACTCCTGTGTGGAAGCCAAAAGCTACCGCCACAGTTTGGTTTCCAGTGGCCTGGGTCACACACCCCTCACTTCTGCTCAGGGCAAAAGCCTCTGTCTGCCCCAGAGCAAAACCATCCCTCAATTATCCCCAACTCCTGCCTTTCGCAGGAAGGACATGGTAGAAGGAAGACAGGTAAGGAGCACACACTCTGGGCATGCTGGTGATCTGACTACAGACAGCCTGAGTCAGCCATCAGCAGGGATGCACTGATATTTATAAACATGGAGGAGGCTGGCAACATCCCACAGGAAAGAAAAGAATGCGAGCACAGAAGAGACAGGAAATGCTGTAAGTGATCTCGGAGTCTCCTCGAGAGACCCCACAGCCGCCCCATTTTGAAACCAGTTCTGTGGTTCTGGGGACAGGAGTCACTTGAATTGCCTGTCCTGTGTGTTTTGCAGTGGCTTGCAGGTAAGGAGGTCCAGAGATCTCAGAGCCCTGGAGGAACTCGGCTATTGTCTGATCTGAAATGTTCCCAAAAGGCTCAAGTGGGGGTGGAGATGGGACCCACAGGAGGAAGTAGCCTGGAGTATATGCCCTCCAAGTGGAACCTTCCTGTCAGTCTGTATCCTGGCACTCCCCACCATGATCCCATGCCTCATTCAGGCCCAAAAGCAGCAGAGCCAACTGACAATGGACTGAAACCATGAGCCAAAGCAAACCTTTCCTTCCAGTACGTTGTATACTTCAGGTGTTTTGTCACAGTAACTGAAGGCTAACTAACACAGAATCCTGTTTTGGTCACTTTCTCATCACCAAGACACAGTACCCAACACTCACAACTTGTAGGAGGAGAGATTTATGCTGGCTCATGGTTTTTAGAGGTTACAGCCCATGGCCAGCTGGCTTCAAGGCAGAAGTCATAGAGGAAGGGCTGCTCACAGCATGACAGCCAGGAAGCAGAGAAAGATAGAGGACTAGGGAGGGAGATGAACTTTCCAGTGACAGCCTCCTCCCACCAGGCCCTACCACCTAACAGCAAGTCAGCTATAGTTTGGCCATGGTCCAGTGACCTTCCAGAAGCCTGCCCCCTGAACATAGGAGGATTTGGGAAACTTACAGGTCTGAACCATCACAGACCCAGGGCATCCACATTGGCCTTGGCTGGACTAAGGACGTGCTGAGAATCACAGCCAGGGTTCTGCCTGCACTCACTGGGCCAGGAGCAGGAATTAGCAGTGGCCCTGTCAACCACACCATGCCATGAGAAGCTGCAAATTCCTTGACAGCCAGCCGGTCCCCATTATGAAAAGATCATACCCTGGCTCCTCCCTAGGGAAGAAAAGAGCCCATTCATTCTCCAGGACTCTGGGCTTAGTGTCCGTATCTCAGAACCACCCAGGTCTCTCGTGTACACAGCCATTCACCAGTGTTTACTGAGCAGCACCCGCTCCCCATTTGTCATCAGGAGGCAAACAGAGGCAGAATGGCATGGCCCTGGGAGGGGTACAGTGGTGGGAGGGGAGTAGATAAGGAGGAAAGGCACACTTGGGACTAGGAGCCCATGGGTACTGGGCTGGTGGGGAGCCTCAGAGGAGGCTGGCAGATGGAGCTCGTGGACAGGCCAGTGGGTGATACAAGGCCTCGGCTTCAGGGCACCTGGGGAGGGGCCGGGGGAGGGATGGGCCACCAGTGGGTACCTTGCAGTCGCAGCCAATGAGCTTGCCACACTCCTCGCAGGTGTTGGCATAGAGCTCCTCAAAGCAGGCCACACAGTGTGGGTTCTCCTCCCTCAGGACGTACTTCTTGCCATAGAGGGACTCATTGCAATGGTGGCAGTCAAAGCGCTCCGTCATGGTGATACCAGCTCCTCAGCAACCTGTGGAGAAGAGGAAACCCAGGGCTCAGTGGGCCTTGCTGTGAGCCGCACAGGCGAAGTGCGCCTTCTGTCACCAACAGGGTCCTTCCTGGGGAGTCCCTGGAGCTCACCTCAGGGCTCCTGATTTGGGGGGGCCACCTTCCCCTCCCCCATTGGCAGAGGGCACTTTGGGATTCAGTGCCCCCCCTTTCTCACAGTGCCAACTCTGGCTGGCTGCTCAGAAAGGGTGATCAAGTAAAAGCTGGCACTGGACCCTCTGCTCCACCTGCCTGTGTGCAGTTTATGATGTGTGGTGCCACCCTGCTCTTTCCTTTCTCTCTACCCCGAAATAGAAAGCCAGCATAGAAACAATATGTCCATGTCTATAAAAAGATTTTCCATGAGCTCCTTTATGATTCATGAGTGGGGATAGGAAAAAGGTGCAGGGCAAAGTGGGGAATCTGACGTGGGAAATCTGCTCTTGGATACCAAGGGAACATTAACCTTGATGCAACCTTGCGTGGGGCAGTGCCACCTGCCCTCACACAGGGATGCTGCCCAGAGCCCTGGGGAGAGTCACTTCTCCCAGATGAAAATATTATTACTCTTCACCTGCCCAGGTACCCAGGGAGCAGGAGGATAATACCTCAGTTCCACAAACCTGGATTATTACTGGCTGGGGAATGCCGTGGCTATGGTCAGTGGAGCCCAGGCCACTCCCAGATCTGCAAAAAGGGACAGGAAGGCATCTCCAGGGCAGACACCACACTGTCAGGGAGGAGGACACAGGGTCCCTGCCTCCTCCTTATGAAGAACTACCCGATGCAACAAGTCCACTACTAGGTATGGACAAATGTCTTAGGACACTGAAAACACAGAGTTGATTTTCTTTTGGAATGTTTTCCTAAGTGGCAATAATTAATTTGCTGAAAGTAAAAAGTTTTACTAGCTGTTAAGCAGGCCCACTGGTTGGCTCCTTAACTCGAGCCACTATTTCGCAAATTCAATTCAATTTCCAGTCACCACAAACCATTTGAGGGTGAAATCCCAGAATTAGACTCTCAGATGCAAATGAAATATTGCTGCCTGGCTTATGATTACAGTATATTTGATCGTGTTTATTAATTTTATACTCTGTGTATCCAAGGTCCTGACAACTGTAAGCAGAGACGTGAACATCTTCCAAGCACCCAGGCTGGGTCAGCTCTGTGTTTATAGAATAATTTTCTTCCAAGAGCATTAAGCACACAGCTGGACAATGTGGCAAGATCCCTCCTTCTAAATCGCTCTTCCTGGGGTTAAGGAAAACATCGATGGGACATTCTTGAGATAACATCTCAAGTGAGGCCCGGGAGCATTTGAATTATTGTTCTGAGACCCAGCATGCATGGACCCTCTGTGCTAGGGGCCCACACAGCAGCAGCTGCTTTGGCAGAAGATCCACGCTTTCCTGAAATTCTTCCTTTACTGGTCTGGAAGGTGCTTGTCATTTGTTTTATCCCGAGAACCATCTTTCCAACCTATGTGTCTTTCTGAAAAGGATGCCATTTAGGTGAGGAGTTAGAGGCTTACTGCCTGTTCTGATCTCACAAACAGAAGACAAGTGGTTTGTGATGAACAGAGTGAGAGAACTAAGTATAAATCATGGAACTTTAAAAGCTGGAAGTAACTCGTGAGATTAACTATAACCACCACCTCGCTTATGGTGGAAAAGGTGGAGCCTGGGAATGGGCACAAAAGGAGTCTCCTGCACTCTCCCTACAGCCACCCAATTTTGACAAAAGTCCTCCCGATCTACATGGAAAGGTGGCTCCTCATGTGCCAGCCTGTTGGGGACAGGAGGCCGCATGCAGCCTGTGTGACGCCTCTGTGGAGCCCAGGTCTAAGCCTGGACCACGCGGTGTCTGCTCCCCTCCACGCCTGAGCTAGGTGCTCACTGGAGCCAGATGCAGTCTGTGCTCCACCTTTTGGGATTCCACGGGCCAACACAGAACATCACCTTGAGGCGTCACCTCTGGGGACAAGCAGGGGGCAACCGGCCTGAGACAATGAGGCTGTCCTGGGGTGCATGCTGCCATCACTGACCCCGACTCCCCAAGGGAACATTGTAGCTACTGTGGCCTGCACAGAGGGCCCGGCAGGGCTGTGGCACTGCCCGGCTGGATAACTGCTCCTGAACATGTGGGGCCCTCTCTGCCAGGCTCCTGTCTCTTCCAAAAGGCCATTCCTGCTCTGTTAGGGCAGGAATGGACAATGAGTGCCCACCAGTAGCTGGGAACATGGCAGCAGCATCATCTAGGGAGGCTGTCTGAGGAATTCCAGAGGATTCTATGGAGTACAAACCGAAGCCAGGAAAACTCATCCACAGCTAATGCAAGGACTCAGAGCTCCCTCTCTACACAGAGGGCTTAAATCCATGTCCCCTGTAATTACCAAATCGAATGCTCTTTATATTTTTGGTGCGGGGGGATAGAACTCAGGGCTTCTACATGTGAAGCATGGAATCTACCACAGAGCTACCCTCCAGCCCCAGAATATTCCTTGAAAAAAACTGAATATTTAAAGTTACATGAGGGATCTTAAGCCTTCTTTTAACGGGAAAAATACAGGAGACATCCCCTCTAACTTTGCACTTGTCTATCCTATGAAGTACCTGGCCATTCATTCATTCATTCACTCGAGGACATCTGTGGAGCTGAAGGGGTGTGTCGATGTCAGGCAAGGCAATGGGACACAAAGACCAGGGGGACACAGGCTGCTCCCCACAGCGACAGGGGTCAAGGGGCACAGGCATCACACACAGTAGATCCTGCAGGCCACCAGGCACAGCCAGCTATGCCACAGCAAGGAGAAACGAGCAACTCCAGGAGCCCGGATGGCCCAGCAGGCAGGAGCAGCAAGAGTGGCAGCCAAAGTAACATTGGGGCAGGCAGGGACAGTCCCCGAGACGGGAGATCTCTCCCGCCTGGCTTTGCTGTTAAGAATGGGGGAGACAACCAAGGGCGAGGACTCCTAAAATCCAAGGTGGTGTTGTCAGAGTCACTTCTGTGTCATTTCCTCAGGTACAAGTGGACACCTTGGCTCCCTGGTGTTTCATAGCCTAGTGGTGCAAGATCCACCTCCCTGTCTTGGCTCTGTAGCCACCCTCCTGCAGGCCAGAGGTGCTCCCTGCCTTTTCTGGCTCACAGGAATGCAGAGGATTGAGCAAGGGCATGAGGAGAGATGCTCAACCGCAGCGTGACCACCGACTAGTGCTTCCACCAAACCCAACCCAAATGACAGTGTCCTGGAGTTCTCAGCCCTGCCCAGGGTTCAGTCATCTTCTGATGTCATCCCCCCTTTGGTTCTGCACCCCAGATGCTTGGTAAAGCCAGAGAAGAGGGTAGAGGCTGGAGTGGGGACCAAGCTAGATGCCCTCAGTGAGCAGGCGAGGCAGTCAGGGCTGGCCAGCCTCGAGGACTCTGACCTCTCTCGGGGTCTCACATTAGCCTGGCTTCCTTCAGGGAGCAAAGGAGCAATGATACCCAGTGCTCCACTATACTAAAAATAATAAAAAAACACCAGGAGTGGTGGTGCACACCTGTAATCTCACCACTCAGGAGGCTAAGGGAGGAGGATAATTGCAAGTTCAAGGCCAGTCTAGGCTACTTCAAGAGACCCAGTCTTTAAAAAAACCCAAAAAAACAAATGAAGATGTCTGAGGATGGAGCAGGGGTTGGTGTGTCAGGCTGTTTCTTTTTGTCCTGCTGGCCCAGGGAGTTTCAGGGCCATCCTCCCGAAGCAGGAAAAGGCCAGGCATCTCCCTTGTGGGCTTTGAATTCTTTCCAGTTCTTTTATTCAACAGAACTACTCACTTTTGCCTGACCCCAAGGCCGTATTCCCCCGCCTCCCGAAGGATTTCTCTGCATCAGCCCTGCTTTCTCTTCCCCTCTAATGCAGCCATTTCTGAAGAGAAACCGGGGGACACACTGAGCCCTCTCTGCCCACCTGTGGACACAGCCCCCATCAGTCAGTCCTAGAACCAGGGGACTCTATGGGGATCCCTGTGCTGATGGAAGTCACCAGAGCCTTCAGCAAGGCAGGCAGAGTGGGACCATCCTGAGTGGGCTTTTTTTCAGATCACAGGAATACAATGCTTCGCTGCCACGTGCCACACAGATTGCCGTGTCCCTCCAGCTCAAAGCACTGGGCAAGTGGGTGGTCCATGTGACCAAGAACTGGCCGGCAGGTGACACACACAAGGCCCTCCCTGAGTGCTTGCTGAAAGAATGAAGAAATGAATAGACAGGTGAGGGATGCAAACATCCCAAAGTTTAAACTGGGCAAAATCAAGACGGAAAGCATGGACCATCCCGTGCACACAGTACTCTCTGCATTGGCCACAGGAAAGCCAGCAGGTTCCAGCATCAGGTGCCATCGAAACCTCTGAAGTCATGGACCCTAGCACCCTCTTCCTTCCCACCCTCCCTCACTCCTCCTTGTGATAAGTGGCCTTGTCCACACTTTGGGGAGAACTCTTCCTGCTGATCTGGACTTGATCTCACAAGAACACACAGCTAAACAGTCAGGATATGGCCTGGTGGGAAGCAGGGAGCCAGGAGGGGTTCCAGAGCCCTCAGAGGGAGGTACATACCCCCAACACTGTGTCTGTGAGCAGATTCTCCATTGGAACCCGAAGGCCAGGACCCCATACCCAGGATCGAGCAGGCAGAAGCCAGGCTCCATCAGTTGCCCTGGGTGGGTGTGGCACAAACAGTCACTCACCCCAGTGCTGCTCTGGTTATTCCCTGGATTGTTTCTTTAAGTAGAAATTCCAGGGAAATGGAGAGGGCATAGGCAGAGAGGGTGTTGCTGTGTTTACAAAATAGAACAGTGTGAGAGCCGTACTGTGGCTCACAGCACAGCGCTTGCTTAGCACTAGTGAGGCTCTGGGTTTGATCCCCAGCATTAAAACGAAAGATTAAAAACAAAGCATATCCAGAATCCATGAAAAATCACCTTCTAGATTGTTGGATTGCAAAGGATTTCAGATTCTAAAGTGTAAGATCAAACATCTGACCACTGTGTGCTTATTATGGGATTCTTCAGGAGGCTTTGTTGGGTGCCCTGGTGGGCAGGGGCAGGGGCAAGGGTGTAAAGTGCCACATACATTGGCAACTTTCAAAAATTAAAAAAACCATCTTGTAGCCAGGCATGGTGGTACACACCTGTAATTCCAGCACTTGAGAGGCTCAGGCAGGAGGAACGCTGTGAGTTCAAGGCCAGCCTGGACTACACAGTGAGACCCTTTCTGGTAAAAAAAAAAAAAAAAAAGAAGAAACAAACAAGCAAAACAACAACAATAATAACAAAAAAGAGATGAAAACTGTCTCGGCTAGTCTATGGCAGCATTAAGATATGCTTTGTGTTAGACAATGTTTCCATAAGGAAAACAACTGTCTTCTGAGTTATCCTTCAGTACTAAATAATGAAAGACCCAGAAAAACAATAAATGTCAAATTCCTGATCTGAATTCCATGAACACAAGGATGCTTGTTTTATGATGTACTTGGAACTTTTCTGTCCACCCAAGGAGACCATATCAAGCACCCTGTCTGTGGCATCCGTGTCAGATGCTGGGAGACTGAGACCCAGTGCCCAAGCTCCAAAAGAGCTCCAGCCTGCCTCTAGCTCCAAAGACCTGAGGTCACTGTAAGGCCCTATCTTGCCCTTTAATGTCAAAACACACCAGAGACCACCTGGTTGTGCAGGCCAGGATGGCAGGCTGCTCCAGGTCCACAGATCACACTGGCCTGGGGATGGGGACACTGTGGCAGTGCCAGGGCCCTGCTAGGAACATGTGAGCAACCTCCTGGTACTGCCAGCCAGTGCCACCTGCCCTCACTCATGGGCCCCCTCCACCTCTATGGGCAGTGAGCTTATGCTCCACCTGCCTGGCTTCTGTTTCTGGTGGCCCAGGCTGGCCTTGCCCTGTGACATCCTCAGTGTCCCTGAACAGCTGGCCCCATGGTATGCTTGAGTGGGGCAGGTGCACCCCAGCGAGTCAGGCTTATATGCTGCTTTCCCACACTCACACGAGAGGCCACATTCCGTGGGCTCCGACTGCACCAATCAAACTCAGCTCTGCTCCCTTTTGGCCCCACAACCTCAGTATTTGGGGCTCCAAGGACACTCCTGGTCATCCCAAGAGCTGAACTTGAAATCCACGACTCAGGGTGCTGGAGGAGATTCCCTGGACTCACCCCAAAAGTCAACACCTCCTGAAAGCCAGCTCTCCATGGCTGGAGGAAGCACACACTTTCTGTTCAAGATGGTCCCCTGAAGGAAGCGTCCTCTCAGATTTATGCCACCTGAGTGAGCAACTGGTAAATGCAGCTTGGTGAAATTCTCACAATAATACTACACCAAAGTATATAATAGCTAATGTTTTTGTTCTCTCAGACCACAGGAACTTTGTTGGGTTTTTGGGGTTTTTTTTGGTACCAAGGATCAAACTCAGGACCTTGCGCTTGCAAGGCAGGCTCTGGAACCACTGAGCTAAATCCCCGGCACCACAGGAACTTTGTACCTCATGGCAGCTGAGACTACAAGACACTCCAGGCAGGTTGACTTTACCAAGAAAGAGGCCAATTAAGCTTCTGTTCTGGAGATTCCAGAACATGGGACTGGACCGCATGCCCGATAGCAGGAACAGTGTAGGGCAATGTTACACTAGCAAAAAGCATTGAGAGGAAATGGAGTCCCTAGATCCTTTCTGAGGGCAGCATCTCCAGTTGACCTAACAAGTTCCTGCCAGGCCTCACCTCTTAAAGGTCCCAGTGCTGCCATACTGAGCACCAAGCTCCCAACATGCAGGACAAAGCACATCTGAGTGGCACAGGCCCCTTGCAAGTCTCAGAGACTGGGAGCAGCCCTTGGGCAGGACAGGGGTAGAAAGCAGGCCACTTGGTGCCCAGACTGAGTTTCTCCAATGTTCTGCTGGGCACTTCTGCTGGCAGTTTAGACAGCGCTCCATGCAAGATGTGGTTTACAGCCGGGTCATACTCAGCAGGCTGCCCAGGCTCAGAGGAAACACTGGGCTGTGGTCCTAGGGAGCTCCATGGCCAGCACCCGGGCTATCTGTGGGCCATCTGTGGACAGCACTGGGGCCACCACTCACCAGGAACCTTGAGCAAGCTACTTTGGTCGCTTTATGCCTCAGTTTCTTTATTTGTAAAAGTGAGGCCACTGAATATGTGTAACTTCTATAGGAGGCGGGATCACTGACCTGTGTCCCACTGAGGAAACTGAGGCACCAAGACATTTGCCCCATAGAGTGCTAACCTTCCCAGAATCCTCAGGTAGCTTAACCAGATAAGGAGCCGAAGCTGGGATGGGACCAAATAAGGAAATTGAGGCATCAAGGCCAGGCAAGTCGAGGGACCCAGAGGCGACTTTAGGCAGCCTAGCTCTGGTCCCTTCCACTTTTCCTCATGGTGCATCTGTGAGTCTGAGCTGAACAAGGCGGACATCAGGCCTGGGCAGTGCTTGTGGCAGAGCCCAGCACCAGGTCTTGTCATCAAGCTGTCACATGAGCACATCTGAGAGCAGGGCAGGATGGCAAGCACCGTGGAAATTCAATTCTACCACATATGGTCTTAAAAACGTGCAGTGAAATAAACCTGAAAACTTGAAAATTTCCTTTCTACGAATGCAGAGAATGAAATATTTTTCTTTGTGTTCTGTTGCATGGATGTTTAGCTGTTGGCTAGGCATTTCTGTGTGTCTAAGGCTTCCTGCAAATGTCTTCGAATCCAGGTCACCTTCAACACACTTCAAAGCCACTTCCGTCTAATAGGTGGTTGTAAAACACACCTAAGCAGAAGCAGCGCCGAAAGCATGAGCTGTACTTTCGGTAGCGTTTTCAAGACCGCTCTCCTGATAATACGCCCAAATTGTGAATCATTACTTCCCCGAACTCATGCAAGAGCGCCTGCCATAAACTGGCCGCAGAGACAGGGAAATGGTTAGACCAGCTCCAAAGGACCCCACTGGGTATCGGAAAGGAAACGAGAATGATTCTTCATTTAAAATCAGAAACAACATTTAACATTTCTTTCCAAAGTTTAAGCCATGCTAAGACATCATACATCTGAGTGCAACCTAAAAACCAGACTTTTCTCTAAACTAAACCAGAGCTTTTCACCTGGCTCGGTTTTTCAATTCCTGCAATAGTCAGGGCTCTGGGTCACTCACAAACTCCACTGCCCCTACTGAAGGGGAGCCAGCACCTGCCCGAAGACCTCCTGTGCCGGGACAGTTTCTTCCTCAATCCTGCCAGGACTCAGGGCTCCTGGGTCCTCTCCCCAGCAGTCGGGGCTCAGACCCTGGCTTCCGCCTGGCTCGCCCAAGGGCAATTGGGCCCCTCCCGCACCAGGGCCAGACCCACTGCTGACCTCCTTTGGGGATGGGTGGGTTCCTGGGGCTCCGGTGCCCGTGGAATGTCCCAACCCATTCCCAGTTTGGGGTCCCGGTCCTGGGCTCTCCCTCTGGGGCTCTGGTCCCTGCTTGGTCCTGTCCCCTCTCCCGGGGCCCTCCCTTCGGCCGGGTTTGGCGCCAGCCCCTGCGGTCCCCTCCGGTACTCACGGCGGCTCCGGGAAGAAGCTGGCGGCAGCGCTGGCGGGCGAAGAGTGGGACTGCGCCGCCCCAGTCCCGCGCGTCGTTTGACCAAATAAGGACACGCGGCCGGGCGGGGCGGGAGCAGGGGAGGGCGCAGGGGCTGGCCGCGTCGGGCCGGGAGCGGGTAGGGGGCCGGGCACTGGGTGGGGACGGCACCCTCGGCCGGGCTGGCTCGGACCTCCCTCACGCTTTGTTTCCCGGCGACCCCACACCCCTCAGGCCTCGCGCACCGCCGTCCCCGCGCGTCGCCCCCGTGTGGGCTTGGGGCTGCCAGACGGAGGAGGTCTTCTCCTTACCCGTATGTCTCTTGGTCACCACACCCACCCGAATGAAGAAACGAGTGAATAAAGGCTCTGGCTGTAGCGAGGAGGGGACTGGGGACGGGCTGGGAGGACACTCCCCTGCCCGGGGCAGGACCTGAGCGTGCCTTCCGTGGGCCCAGCGGGGCCCCGCGGCGCGCGGCTCTGACAGGGGCTCAAGTCGCTGTCCTGGCCCCAGCTGGGCTAGGATTTCCTGATCAGGCCCACGTGCGCCCGAGGGGAAGACAGTCTTGCAGACTCTGGCATGGCAGGAATTCGGAATTCTAGATGCGTTGTTCCGTCATTTGGGACACTTGCGGGGGGGGGGGGGCTCAGGGTAAAGACCCTCCAGGGAAGGTGTCCTGCTTCTGGCTACTATCCCGTGTCTGGTCATGGGAACCTTACCCTGTGAGGTAAGATTATCACACACACACACACACACACACCCTTTCATCGTGAGGAAATTGAACTCAGAGAGATTTGTCCTAGGGAACAGGGTGGCCACATAGCAGCTGAGATGTGCACCAGGATCGCCCAGGACAAGGCCATGCTAGGACCTTACAGGGTCAGAAATGCCACACTCATCAGACACTAAGGGGACCCCAAGGCTGAGCCTTGCTGCAGACAGGAGTCTAAAACCAGAACAGATATGGGGATCACCCTCCCCCCAACCCACCTCCTAGTCCCTGAGGCCAAGATGGAAGGGTCCTCACTCCTGAATCCTGGCCAGGGCAGGCCAGGACCTAGGGACTCAGCTCCTTGTGCAGCAGGCTACCCATATCCACACTTTGCAAATTTGTTGTCTGTCTGGGTGCAAATTGCAGAATGATCCCCTCTTCCAAGGAGAGCTTTAAGCTTCAGTTTTAGAAACAAGATTACAAAATGATGAAATATTCATAGTGTACTTAGCCCTTTCTGGTTTCTTTTGTCTTCCTTTTGTTTAGAGTTGTGTGTTCAATTCATTTACTTTTACTTTTTATTAATATAGTTATTTAGTGTTACAGTTTTCCTTCTAATAACTGCATTCCCTGTGTCATATGGATTCTGGTACGTTGTGCTTTCCTTTTTTTTTTTTTTTTTTGGTACCAGGGATCGAACTCAGGCGCTGGAACCACTGAGCTAAATCCCCAGGCCCATGTTGTGCTTTCTTTATTGACAAAAATCCTGCACTTCAGATGTGTGTTTCCCTTTTAACCTTAGGAATATTTTACATGACTCTGTAGGGATTTAGTCAGCAAAGTCCAGTGTCTGGAAACAAACTCCCAGTTTCTACAACAATACTGCAAAAAGAAAAAGAGGAGAGATAAAGGGAGGCAAAAATAAGAAGTAGATCACAAAAAGAAGTAGAAGTAACTGAAATGTATGGATCTTACTTGGATTCTAATCAAAGAACAACTATTTAAAAATAAATTTTTATGAGACAAGTTGGGAAAACGTGGCATTGACAGGATATTTGATGGTATAATAAATGATCATTTTAGGCATGATAATGAAGTTACACGTATATTTTTCCTTTTTTATTTTAAGCTTTTACTTTTCATGAACAGTGTCAAAATATTTACTAGTAGAGTAACATTACATCTGGGGTCGATTCAAATAAATGCAGTTGGGGATATGAATATATGAGACAGCATTAGTAGGGCTGACTGGTAACCATTGGAGCTTAATGACAGCTATCTGTAGTTCCTTTTGCAATGCTTGAGAAACGAGAAAAGTTTTTACATTGCAAACAAACACATCCTTCACCATTCCTAGCATTTCCCCTACAGGAACTTTCCTGCAGAGGTAGCTGTTCATGAATACACTGATAACACGGCCAAGAGTCTCCCTGTAGAATTCTAACAGCAAAACCCTCAGACCATATTAGACATTCACTAACAGAGGTGCACAGCTGTTGAAAAGAAGGAGGTAACTACATTTACTGATTCAGTGTAATCTTTGAGATAGAACAACTGAGAAAAATACAAGTAGAGAACACTTCATTGTACTGACCCTCTGTGCTCATAAACAAAGGGAGGAAGAGAAACAGTACATACTTAGGAGTCCTTGCCTCTGAGAAGGGCTGAGTGGCTAGGAACAGGGGAGGAGAGGAAGGTTTACTCTACACACTTGTGTGTGTAAGAAACAGAGAAACATTTTTGAGCTATGTGAATGTATTCTCCATTTGAAAAATAAAAATATTTAAAAAGTAAAAGTAGCACGTGCTCCTTTAAGAAAAATAGGAAACACATTCTTTAGGCTGAGATCAATACAAAGTTAAGGGAGGTTGTAGAAACAGAAGATGGGGAAATGCAAAGTAACAGATGCTTGTATGAACAATCACAGGACACATTTTAATGAGTCAATCTGGGAGAACGTGTTTTGAAAAGTTCTGTCTTGTACACTGAAGGATTCCCAGGATCTACCTACAGTGCATGGTGTGCAGTATGTGCTTAGTTAACGTAGGCATTGAATGCACTGGCAGATCCTAGAGGAGCAGCCTGGTAAGCATTTCATTTTGTGATTGTTTGGCTGCATAGCAGATGGAGTATTCTCAAAAGAGTACTTGATCTCTAAGTCAGGCCTGGATCTAAGTACCTGTCCTGCCTCTGGCTAACTCTATGACTAACTCTATGACCTCAGGTAACCCCAAACCTCCCTACCCCTCCATTTGCCTGTTTGTAAAATGGCCCCATAACACAGAGTTTGTAAGCTGTTGTGAAGATCTCTATAGAGTTGATGCATACGAACCCATTGGCTCCGATACCACTGTCCTTGGCACAAACTAGGTCCTCAGTAAATGTTTGCTTTTATCCAAGAGGAAAGGAGAAATGAATCTAAGGTAGAAAGGAATGAGACTGCATTCATTACAGTTTAGGTCCTGTTCTGAAGATAAAAGTCATCTCTAGACAGCCTCGAACCCCAAGCTCTAGATAAAAGGTTAGTTCAGAGAAGGGAAAAAATGAGAAACATTTTCCTGAGGGTTGGGATGGCGACATCGACAGGTCAGCAGGGTTTTCTTTTGTCTCTTCCAGTGCTTCAGTAACTCATTCATTGATTTCTCTCTCTCTCTCTCTCTCTCTCTCTCACACACACACACACACACACACACACACACACAAACACAGGTACACGTGCCATAAGGCCACACAGGTGGGGATCAGGAGAGACAGGAGGACCCTCCCTGGGGGTAGCCAGGTTTTCAAACCCTGGTGCCACCCAGCTGCAAGAGGCCTGGACACTGTGAGGAAAGCCTGTAATCCCAACAGTCTAGGACAATGAGGCAGGAGAATTCCAAATTCCAGACCAGCTTGGGCAACTTAGCAAGACCTGATCTCAAAATAAAAAATATAACAAAAAGGTTGGGTATGTAGCTCAATGTGAAGGCTCTGGGTTCAATTCCCAGCAACCACACACAAAAAGAGGGGCACTGTCAGTGCCTGGGGATGCTTGCAATGGCTCAGTAAATACCCCTTGGGCTTCTGACTGACTCTAGTTTACCAGGAGCCTGACAGCAAGATCAGTTTCTGCAGTGTGATGGCCCAAGCACAGACCTGATCTGGGAACGCAAAACTCCAGTTGCAGGTCTGTATTTCCATCCTCCTACTGATGGCACACACAGGTGGAGCCTGACCAGGGGAAAGTTTCAGCTGGGGTTGAACAGCCAGTTGCTGGAATCTCACTTCCTTGGCACCTCTGCAGTGTGCTCCAGGCTGCTCCTGTGTTGGGGTCTGGTGAGGGCAGGGGTACAGGCCTACCCACCTGAAGGCCACAACCTAATTGTACCAGGAAGAAAGGGAACCCATGAAAACCAGAACTAGACGAGATCTCTGAGTGGCTGCATGAAGCACTTTGCCCCCTTTAAGAAAGAAGACGTCCCCCAGGCAGATCCTCCTGCTCCAACCTGGTCAGGCAGGCAGGAAACAGTGCATGGTTTGCCATTGATTGAGAGGTAATTGCCCTTAATTGCCTCACGTGGTTAGAAAGTGAGTAAGTGTCCAAGACCATAAAAGCTGGGGTGGGGAGGGCAGCCTCAAACCTTGCTCTCCACCGTGGGGTTAGAGCTCTCTGGCTGCCCCTGGGGCAGTAGTCAGAAGGCTGGGCTTGCTCCTCCTGAAGACACTGCTTTTTTGGACCCTGCAGGAAACATCCACAGAGAATGAGTCTAGGCACCCACCTGTGCACCTGAGCTCCTCCAGCCAAGGGAGGAGCCAGAAGCAGCCACAGCAAGATATTGCTGGATCCCAGCTTTGTTCCTCCGCTGCCCAGGAGTCTCAGGCACAGCTCAGCTGGCAGGAAAGGCCGACTCCTTCCCTGCTTCCCGCTCTGCCTCTGCCAGGCTCTGGGTAGGAGAAAAAATGCCAGCTCTTTCTTGAGAGGCAGAGTTTCCATCCCCCATTTTCACAACCAATTACACGGAGGCAGAGTCATCTACATCTGAGGTGGACCCTGAAAAGTTGGCTTCTTATTTGAGTTTTTTTAACTGACGCATAAAAATTATACACATTCTGATTTCCTTTTGTCTCTGAGTTGATCTTTTCTGGAGCTACCTATTTACTTCTCTCCTTGCCTTTGTGGGCAGCTCTGCCCTCTTTTGTCATCTGTCAGCAATTCCCAGGTAAAAGAAGTGTGACTGTCCTGGTCTCTGCAAACTGGCCCAAGTCCCTTCTGTATGAACTCTGTTAGTCGTTAAGATCCATGAAAACACTTCTTCCTGTAGCCTCTGATGCTTCCCAGAATCCCGAACCCAGGGGAGTCTCCTGTCTCTTCCAATGGGTCCTCAGGATGTTAATTAAAGGTGCACTGAAATCTGCAACTTTATGAGTCAGTGTTGTGACTCTAAACCCTCAAGTTCTCTGCTGCCACCAAAGTCCTTCTGCAGTACTTTTGCTATGATCTGGGCATCAACAGAGAGCCTCTGTGGCCCAGGTAGGAAGGGGTTGGGAACAGAAGGACCTGAAACTCCAATGGAGATGTGTCAGCTTCCTGTCACTATCACAAATGCTAGAGGTGACCTGCTGGTGCAGAGAAGGGATCATTCTAGCTCACAGCTCTGGAGGCTCCAGCCATACTGCTTTTCCACACTGCTGCAGGCCTATGGTTAAACAGCTCGTGAAAGCGTGGTAGAACAGAGCCACTCACTCAGCTCATGGCCAGGGAGTGAAGCCCTCCCACTAGGGCCTGCCTCTTAAAGGTTCCACCACCTCTCAACACCACCAACCTGGGATCAGGCTTTTAACACAGGGCCTTTCGGGGTACTCTTAAGATCCAGTCTCTAGAAGTATAGTGCATGTGGCCACAGGCGAGTCTCTTCTCCTTCGTGTCTTTACCTCACCTGTGGAACAAAGGATGGAGTCCATCTCTTCTTACTTTTTGCCAGGTATCAAGCTTTTCCTGGAGTCATTTTTATGCCCACTCGCTTCCTGTGCATAATTCTGTGCCATGGTACAGGTCTGTGTGTAATGAAAGCTATGCTGGAACTTGTGCAGAAAGCAGGCTGAGGACCCTCCCATGGGCCTCTTCCCACTCACCACCGGATGGCCAACAGTTGAACACCAGGATTTCATCACATGTCCCACCTTTGGCATCTCCTGGCAGAACTATTTGCCCAAAAATAAAAAGAAATAAAATTCCTTGACCATCCCAAGTATGTAATATTTCTGGAATCTTCTGCATAGTGGAGGTGCCAAGTGATTACTGTGTCACCATTACAGCTTACTCGTCACCTCCCAGAAGGCCAGAGGGCCACGGGGCAAATTGCTGGCAGATTGCTGCCTTTTTCTTTCTTTTTATTTTTTTCCTTTGCCTCCTCACCACAATCTTGCACTGGGTCTAAAGGGAAGCAAGCTGCTGGCTGGGTGACTGCACGATGACTCACCTGCCGCCCCCACCCACCCTGTCGGATGACAGTCTCTTTCCCTGTGTGCTGTGCTCCTATTGGTCCCCTGGGTTTCCAGGTAATGCTAAAGGCAGAGGGAGAAAAGACTTGAGAGATTTCCTTTATCTATGAATGTGCTTGGAAAATTACCAGGACAGGAAGCAGGGACTGAGATCCTGAGGGGGAGAGAGTCTCAGAGAGGCCTTCCTGTACATTGTCTGTGACCCCGCACGCTCTGCTCACAGCACTCATGGGAAGGTAGTGCTGTGTGTGTGTGGGTGTGTGTGTGTGCATGCGCACATGCACACTGGGCATCAAACCCAGGACCTCATGCACCCCGAGCACATGTTCATTCTATCACTGAACCCCACCCTGCCCTCTTCCCAGGGGCTCCTCAATGCCTTCCTGACTCTGCCCACCTGGCAAACCTCTCTCTCCTTCAGACCAGACATACTACCTGGGCCCTGGTGTGCTGTGGGGACCCACTGATGGCCCGCTGTTTCCTGTTTCTATAACAAAAGAGGACAGATCGTGACCCCTGTGGCAAGGATGGACCTATGGGTCTCTGTGTTTGTAGCACTCTGCAATTCGGTCAGGATTCACTGAATTTAACTGGCTATCTCAAAATGCCTAGTGCAATATAAGGCTGCCATATGCAGTTTGTGCAGAAGGAGGAGGCCCCTTGAGATGGAGCCACTCAGGCCACTTCCTGCCTGGCAGCTCAATTTTCTGAGTTTGGCTTTGAGACCCCTCACCCCCAGCAATGTAACAGAAGCAAAGTCGAAGAGCCTGGCCTTGGGCACAGCTCTCTCCCAAATGGAAGTAGCCTAGGCTGCAAGGAGGCTGAGGGGACAGTCACTTGTGGGGTCCTGGGACAGAGCTGCCTGGGGAGGCTAGCTTCTCTTTGTTGGAGAGGGTGCTTCACTTGCCTCCACTGGGGCACCCTGGATGTCTCCATCCTGTACTCCGACCCAGCCTTCATTTGTAGGAACCAAATCTGGTGAATCTATGTCTCTACATTCTGCTTGGAACACATTGGCTTTCTACTGAATGCTTTCAAAAGCTGTCTGTACAGATGAAAACATGCAGAATAAAATCACAATTCTGCCTCCATCTCTGCTCCCTTGGTTCTCTCTCTTCACTGCAGGTCTCTGGTAGAAGAAGGTCCACCTGCCTGTCTGGTGACCAGGGTGCTACTATAGCTGGCAGAGACCCCTTCCATCCTCTGAACTGCTGATGGGCACTGGGCAGAGGTGGCCTTCCTACCTCGGCTCTGAGGCTGACTTCCTGGGGGCGAGGAGCTGGAGAGTGATCCTCATCCTCTCACCCGGAAGTGGAAATGCTCCCCAAGGTGGCCCAGATGGTCAGGCTTGCACCCTCCTGCCTGTCCGTGTACACACCCACACCAGCCTGGGGATTTCCAAGTTCTATAATCCATGTTGCCATGAGCATCCAGGCTACCCAGAGCACCTCCCACCCAGCTGGCCCCGTTGGTGCTTGCAGAACCATAGCCTGCCTCTGGCCAGCTAGTGTGCTGAGAAACTCACTTGCAAGTAGCAGCAGGAGCAGAAAAGGTGCCTCTCCTGGCTTGGGTGGAGCTAACTTAGGCGACACTGAGTGTAACCCACCTGTGGTGGTGTGAGTCTGGGGGGTTCCCCCATGCATCCATAGCTTGGTATATTGGGAGATGAGCCCTTTAAGAGGTGGGGCCTGGCAGGAGGTCATAGGTCATTGCAGATGTGTTCTTGCCAGGGGCAGGGCTCCAGCCTCTTCCTCTCTTTTCCTCCTGGCTGTGCAGGAAGCAGCTTTGCTCCCTCACCTGCTCCCGGTGTGGCCCTGGCCTCATCTGAGACTCACAACAGCTGGGCCACAGACAGAACCACAAGCCAGAGCCCAAGCAAACCTTTCTCTCTCCTGTGCTATTTATCCTGGGTGTTTTGTTTCCATGGTGGAAAGCTGACTGACACATGATCCTCGAAAGCAGAGCTTAGAGGCACAGTCATCCAGCATCCCACTGCCACCTTCTCCTGTTTTTTCTCTCTCTTTCTTTCTGTCTCTCTTCTTTCTTTCTTCCTTTCTTTCTTTCCTTCCGTTCTTCCTTCCCTCTCCCTCCCTCCCTCCCCCTCTTTCTTTCTTTCTTTCTTTCTTTCTTTCTTTCTTTCTTTCTTTCTCATGTCTTTGTTTTTGACAACTGACAGGGCAGCAGCAGAGGCTGCCACCAGGAGCTTGGCAGCTGGAGAAGTGGCAGCAGGAAGGGCCAGGAAGCTGCAGCATGAGAAGAGGGCTCTGGCTCCAGATGGGCTTTGGACACCGAGCTATGCTCTGGGCCTGTGGGCTGTGCAGTCCCTGAGGGAGCAGACAGTGACAGCATGTCACCGAAAGCCATCCAAGGCCAATGTTAGCCACCACTGTGTTCACTGTTGGAAGCCTGTTTCCGTCACATCACTATAATGGGTCTCTCCTCAGCCCTTCCTCCCAGAGTAAGGGGCTGGGGAGGTGCTGTCCATTTGAAGCCCTGTGTGGGTCCCTCTGGAAAAGCAGGGGCCAGGGGACCAACTGCCCAGGTCTCTGCCAGCCAGGATGATCTGGATGCAGCATCAGAGCTGGTGCTGAGCCACCTGGGCGAGGGTACCCTGTAGAGGACTGGGGAGCCAGAAACAGAGTCTTCGATTTGGAAGGCAGCAGGACCCAGGGCTCAGGGTCATGCCAGAGTCGGTTAGCAGTTTGCTGACCTAAGTCCAAACCAGAATGAGAGCCAGAACCAGGGCGGAGGGTGGTGTGAGAGCTTAGTCTCTTGGATGGAATCTGGATGCGGCCAGTGAGGCAGCAAGGTCTTAAGCCTGGGACTTTGTGGCAGCTGTTTGTTCACCCTCTGGAGCCTCGTCTAGTGGCCCCCTGCATCATCCTGACAGAAATGGGGTGTGGCAGGAGCACAGATAGCCCCGAGGAGCTGCACAATGAACTCTTTTCCCTTCTCTGTGGTTAGTATCTGGGCAAATGGAGAGAAGAGGGTCAAATTGACTGTGGGTCTGTTTAATGAAGTGTCTGTTTTAATCAGATGCTCCTTGATAGGTTGCCCTTGGATGTTGGTAAACTGCCTGCAGCGGGTTTGTTGGGGCTGTGCAGTCTGCTGGCTCTGGGAAACAAGTCACACTTTATGCTGTTTGCTGACGGCAGAGGCCCAAGCCCATGCTTTGGAAAGAAGCACTCTCAGAAGTGAGGGGTACAGGTCATCCTTTGCCTCTTCATACTGCGGGACCAGAGGGCCCACGTGGGGGCAGCAACACTGACAGTGATAGAAACACTGCCATGTGCAAGGTGAGGGGAGCAGAACTAAGCAGCCTGGCAAGGCAAAAGGCGACTGTAAGAGCCATGGTGACAGCTGCTGGCTCCTAGAAAAGCCAAACAGTGCAAACCCGGGAAGCTACCGGCAGTGGGTGACACTGACCTCAAAAGAGATGCCAATCCCAGCACAGAGAAGGTATGAGAGTTTCACGGCCTTCAGCATTTCCAAAGCCTCCACCACCTTGGCCCTGAGTTATTGGCTGGTTGATTGAACCCTTGTGAAATTTAAAGGGTGAAAAGAGCAGAACAAGAACCAATGTGAAAGAATTATAGACCCCAGGACCACTGCCACATGATTTCACTTTACATTAGACTTCAGATATTTAGATTCAGTCATTCTAATCTTGGAAACAAAACAAAATAAAAACCTTATCCTAAAATTAAGGTAGGGTGCTCCCTGCTTTATCCTAAAATGTACACAAAATCAAAGTATCCTGGCATAATTTCCTAGTATTATCTTTGAGTTAGCCTTAAAATGTGACTTCTTGAAAGAAAAATAATTGTAGAGAGAGTATTATCAATGATCCACGACACAAGCATTGAGAGCCACTTTTTGTTGTTTTGATGTGGGGTCAAATCCAGGGCCACATCTACCACAGAGCTGTGCCCCTAGCCTGAAAAAATATTAAAGGAAGCAAAATAGAATGCATAATATTTCTCTCTCAGTTATTCTTTTCAAGCACAATTTAATAAGAAGCTGTGTCCGTTATTCCTGGTTTCAGTTAGAATGTGTTTTTCTGACACACCGAGAATCCTAACCTCTGAATGCATCTGGGAACTGTCCTGAGCATGGGGCTTTCTTGACGTTCAAGGCTCAAGTGACATCCTCCTAGTGGTCATATTGAGCAGAGTGGTCAGGGGAAACTAGGAAGAAGGAACTTGTTATTTGCCAAGTCCTCACAATGCCACCAAGATGGTTAAACTTCAGACTGCCCCTTTTGGAGCTGAAGGACTAGTGTAACTGGAAGAACAGAGCCAGCCCAGGAAGATGAACTCCTAATAAGGCCATGTCAAGGTTCAGATGGGAAAGTGTCCAACTTCTGGGAACATATCTAAAAGAACTTCAAGCCAGTCTTGGGGGACCTTTATCCCCAGTCACAGCACTACTAACAAGAGCCGAGAGGTAGACACAACCCATGAGCCCTAGGCAGAGGGAAAGGCATGTGATGGACCATTATACAGCCTCAGAGGAAGGATCTGCTGTGGGTAGCAGCACAGGTGACACCGGGGGACACAATGCTAAAATACATCCAGCCAAGTGCAAAGAGGCAAATCCAGAGAGCCCTGGGTGCACAGAAAGCAGCAAAGCCAGTGCTCCCAGGCCCGGAGGTGGGAGGGTGGGGCCCTGGCTCTCAAGCATAGAGTTTCAGTTTCTCAAAAGGAAGTCCTCTGCAGAGTGGTCACACAGTTTGCCTGGTGGTGTTGAGTGTGCTGGGTGCTACTGAAGATGACACTGGAAAACAATGAAGATGATAAAACAAAATGTGCACAGTGTGTGGAAAGTACCTCTAGCCAGGGAAGTGCTCAGCCCAGCCTGGGGCTTCAGAGGCTTACCAGCCTGGGTTCAAGGGATGGGGCCCTGGGTACCAGATCTTGCTCTGGTGCATGTTGGGGGTGTTGCCAGGTGAGATTAACACCTAAGTGAAGCAGGTTGCCCTCCCTGCCATGGGCAGGCCTTGTCCAATCAGGTGAAGGCCTGAGTAGCACAGGGGCTCACCTATCCAGAGCAAGAGAGGATTCTTTCTGCCTTCCCACCTTCCAGCTGTGATGCAGCCTTTCTCCTGTCTCAGATGCAAACTGAATGTCAACTTGTCCTGGATCTTGAGCTGCCATGCCTCGAACAGGAACTGCACCACCCTCTCCTGGTTTTTAGCTTTTGAACTCAGACCACAACTGCACCACCTACTCCAATGGGGCCTGGCTGGCTGGCTCACCTGGTGGATCCTGGGATCGTTGGCTTCCATAAGATGTGACATGACCCTTTACAAATCTCTTTCACTACATGCAAATGTGTACACACACACACACACACATACACACACACACACATCTGTCAATATCCATGGGGAACTGGCCCCAAGGCCCCTTGCAAATATCAAAATCCACAGATATTAAATCCTTTGTGTAAAACATCACAGTATTTTCACAGTACCCTACATGTCCGCTTAGGTAATTTAGACCACATTAGTTACTTCTAACATGCAATGTGCATGCTATGTGAGTAGTTGTTCTGTGGTATTGCTTAGGAAACAGTGATAAGAAATACTATGCATCTTCAGCACAGGTGCATTTTACAAAATATTTCCCATCATGGTGAGTTGAATCCACAGAGGGGACCCCACACTATGGAGGGGAGATGTATGCTTCTATTCTCTCCCCACCACCCTACTTGCTGTGGGGGACCCTACGTACCATGCAGAGGTGTTTTACACCCGAGTTGGCACAACATGCAGATCTGCAGGCACTGTATAAACAGCACCTTGTGCAAGATGCACACAGTGAGTAAATGCCCCAGGTCAGGGCAGACAGGGCTGATGATGCCCAGGGGAACCAAGCTAGTGGGTTTCTTTCCTGCAGAACTTCTCAGTCTTTGTCTCTAAGGGGCAGTGTGCACTGAGAGCCTTCAGGAGTGGCCATCATCTCGGCACGGTCTGTACACCTGTCTAGTGGACACCCCCCGGGGGCAGAAAGGAAGCCAGGGTCCTGGCCCAGAAGTCAGGGAAAGGTGGTCTTGCCAGGCAGATGTGGTCGGGCTCTGGGGTCTTGATGCTGCAGGTGCATCTGGCTGAATGGTGGAAGCCCCAAGACTCAGCTGGGAAACAGGAGAGGCAATGGGTGCCCCCAGCACTCCTGGGTCCCTGTGTAGGTTCAGCTGGCCTTCAGGTTCCAGGGGCCTCTGGCTTTCCTGAGGGGACACCCTTGGGTGTGTGAGTGGAATGCCACTCCATGTCATACCAGGGTGAACTGCAAGGTGACAGGTAATCTGCTTAAGAGCACCTGCGGCCCCAGGCCACACCACTCTGTAACCTGACCCAGAAAGGGCATCTTACCATGTCCTTCCCTTTCTGCTCTGTCCCCATAGCTGTTCCCAGTCAAGCCCAACTCAGCAGGACCACCCATGGCAGGGCCACTGACAGGGATGCCAAAAGCAGCAAAGTTATGAACAAGGCCAGCAGTAGCACTACTGTTGGGATCTGTCCATTTTAAGACTTTTGTTTTTTGACACAGGGTCTCACTATGTAGTTCACTGGCCTTGAACTCACTATGTAGCCCAGGCTGGCCTCAAACTCATGACTATCCTCCTGCCTCAGCCTCCCAAGTGCTGGGATTACAGGTGTGTGCCACCATGCCAGGCTCATTTTAAAACTTTTTAAAGCTGTAAAATCAGCCTAAAATAGGACTGAATCTAAGACAATCCCAGCTTTCCTGGGTAACCAGAAGGGTCGTCATCAATAAAACACAATGTTGACAGAGGATGAATCCAGTCATGACCTGTTGAGGGGGAAGCACTTTGGTTTCAGCCATACAGACATTTCCTAAATTTATGTGAATACAAGACCTGGGGGAAGGTTGAGCTGGTGGTGGGGACAGAGGTAGGGAAAGAGTTAAATCAATCATTCATCCCACAGTGGAGTACTATGCAGTCATGAGCAGCATGGCAGAATCCCTCCATGTGGAACCAACTCCAAGACAGTGTTGAGTGCAAAGAATAAGGTGAGAATCATTGTTACTGTTTGTAATACAAGGCGCATGTCTATTGCACTGCACGATGCCAGATGTTTAGGTCAGTGAGAAATCATGTACATGATGGTGACCCCATAAGGTGTAATGGAACTGAAAATCCCTACCACATAGTGACACAGCTGCCACACGAACGTCAGAGTGGGAGGCATTACGCACCTGTCTGTGGTGTAAACACACCTCTTGCCTGGCATATAAAGATAGGGTACCTACAATTATGTGTGGTGCACAAGTCTTGATAATGACAGTCTATGATCTGCTCCTGGTTTATGTATTTTCCATACTAAATTTCTATGACCATAGTGCATGCTCCTCCTGCTGATCAAGGGGAAGTCCCTGCAACACAGTGTGCTGCAGGATGCTGGCACCTGCTGCATCTCCTGTAGAGCTGGGCTGTGGTGGGCTGTAGCTCTCGTCTTGTCCAAGTGTACCCTCATGTGTTCATAGGTGGGGCTTTCAGGAGGTGATTGGATCATGGGGCTCATAGATGACTTGCTGTTAGGAGGCAGGGCCTGGTAAGAAGAGGTAGGGTCACTGGGAATGTGGTCTGGAAAGGTTTATCTTCCTTCCAGCTCCTCCTTTTCCTCTCTCTGCTTCCTATCTGCCATGCTGTGAGCAGTTCTCTTCTGCCAGGCCCATTTGCTATGCCATCCTCCCTTTGAGCTAGCTGACTATGGACTGAAATGTGAGCCAAAATAAACTTCTTTTTCCTTAAATTGTGGGTGTCAGCTGTTGTGTCTTGCCCATGAGGAAAGTGGCTAAGACACTCTGGAATTACTAGACAAACAGAAACTAGGCGAGTGTCCAGTGGAGGTAGGCGAGGTAGTGGCCAGTATTTCCAGAAGAGAATGCACCAGATGCAATTCCTGTCTTCTAGGAGCTAAGCCACCTGACACCCAGTGTTAGTCTTCCAATGCTACCATAGCGAAGTGCCAAGGATTGGATGATTTAAACCACAGAACTTCTGGTTCTGGATGCTGGGAGTCCAAGACAGGCATTGGGAGAGTTGGTCTGATTTGAAGGCCAGGAGCAAAGTCCCTGGCACGCTGGTCTCCCAGCTCCTGTGTTCTCTGGCACCCTTTGGCATTCCCTGGCTTGAAGACTCACTCCCCTCATTTCTGTCTTTGTGGATATCAGAGCTTCTGCCCTAATGTCCCCTTTCTGTAAGGACACTAGTCAGACTGGGGTGCTCCCTAATGACCTTCTCTTAATGAATCACCTTTATAACAATCCCGTTTCCAAATAAGGTTCCATTCTGAGTTATTGAGGGTTGGACCTCAGCATATGAATTTTGGGATTGGGACACATTCAACCATAGCATCTTTATGAATGATACTAGAATATTGTTCCTAATTAATAGTGAAATGAAGAAGAAGCTAATGGACATGAGGCTGAAAGAGCGATGGCTGGGGAGGCCCCAGAGGGGAAAGAGTTGGGAGAAGAGGGGGGTGCTATTCCCACTGAGCCACCCAGCTCATCCACACCCCAAGAGCAGGGCCCTGATGTTGTGCAGAGTTGGTGGCGTCCAGTGTCCCTGTGTCTTTGTGCTTCCCAGGCAGATGCCCAGAAGAGATGTAGATTGTTGTCAGGCTCCATGAGGCCCAGGCGTCCCCTGGTCACCAAGGTTACTCTGAGGGAGTAAGCAAGGCTAGCCCAGTCCATTGCCATGAGCTGCCACTGCCATAGAAGGGCGGCCAGTCCCATGGGGGATGCCTGGGACTGAGTCCTAGGGAGTTTGATTTATGCTAGTGACCTGGTGCTTGGTGGTAGTTTTCAGCTCTGCTCAAGGCCATGGGCCAAGTTCAAAGGCTTGTGGTCCAAATGGATAATGCTTGTTGGATTGCAAATTTACAGCCACATCTGTGGGCTGTGCATCTAAGGATTTAACTAACTTCAGATCAAAGATATTTGAAAAAAATTCCAAAATGTCCCAAAAGCAAATCTTGGATTCACCACGCACTCAAGCACAGTGCTGTGTCTTTGTGGAAGAAGGGATGTGCAGGCATTGCACTGGGCGTCACCAGGCATCAAGAGAGGATTTAAAGAATGTGAAAGGGTGTGCAGAGCTTCTGTGCAAGCATGACACTGTCTTTATCTATGGAACTTGAGCCTTGGTGTCCCTGGGGATTTGGTACCCCTGGGGTCCTGGCACCAACCCTGTGGGTCCTAGGGTGACTGTACTGGACAGACAGCCCAGTGCTAGGCAACAGAAAAGGAACTCAGTTCTGACAAGTGAGATGGATTCATCTGGGCCTAGTTCAATGATGGTGTAACTGTCAAGTCTAGGCAAAGAGCACATTTAGGTGCAGAGCTCACAGTGCACTGTCCCTGCCATCAAGGACTCCACACCTTGGCTTTAGTTTTCCACATTTGTGTCTTTGATGTAATAGGAAAGATGTCTCTATTTCCTCACCAGGCTACTTTTATATTTACACTAATGTTTAGTAGGAAGTCTTTTGCTTCTGATCACTTTTTGTCCCTCTTGGAGTACTGTAGTTCATGGGCCACACAGCCCAGAGTAGTTGCCCAGTGTGGAATTTCAGAGCAAGGTGGCTGTCCCTAACCCTGGAGTGAGTTCTGCAACATTTTCTTAGTGGTGAACTGGCATCCAAGAGGATAATCTTAAAGACACATTGGGCATTGCAATTGTAAATGGGTGCTCTGGTCCCCAACACACTAGTGTCACTGGTGAGAAAGAAAAGAACCAACACCCCTGTGAGCTGCAGCCAGGTCCTGCATCTCCTACTGGGAACAGGCTGGGCATGGAGATGAATGGCTTGTGGGGACCACAGAGACCCATGTAGAGGGCTGTTGGTGCTTCCAGGATATGAAGTTACACTGGATGAACAAGGGGTCACATACAAGACAAACGTGTTTTTGATCTCTGATTTTCTCTTCTTTTCTACCATAGGATTACAGCTCTGGATGCAACATGATCTATAAACAAAACCATCAGGACAATTCAAATCAACATTCTGATAATTGTTTTGTCCAGACAGATGTGACCTGTGTTTGACAACAAAATGCAGCAGGTGAAAGAAATCTAAATTAAATTCTGTCTGCAGTTCAATATTGTTACTACCCTCTGTTTTCTGATCAATTTGCACCCTCTTTGGTTTGGTCAACTGAGAAAATGATTGCCCTGATCAGTTACATCATCATCATCGTCATTATCATCATCATCGTCATTATCATCATCATCATCATCATCATCATCATCATCATTTTTATTGTTTGGAGACAGAATCACTCACTGTCTCTCCAGTCAGACTGGCCTTGAATTCGATATGTATCCCAGATGACCTTGAACTTATGATCCTCCTGCCTCAGCCTCCCAAGAGCTGGGATTACAGATGTGCCCAGTTAAATCAGTGACTTTATGGATTTCATTGGCCATGATATCAAAATCATCTCAGAATAACTGTTTTTCATTCTGATGGTTTTCATCAATAAACAGTGTCTCTCATTCCCCCAATTGGAAAGGCAGTTGGGAATTACAGTCTGGCTTTCAGTCACTGAGAACCTGTTGAAGATTTCAGTAGCAAATTTCACAAACTCTAGCAATGGTGCTTTACAAAAACAGCTGCCTGCACTGTTGGGGAAGAAAACAGGGCACACTTGCTGGACACCTCATAGAAGCTTGAATCAGGAGCAGAGTTTTATTCCTAGCAGTATTGTAGCATCTTTAGCTGATAAACAGACAGCACTTCTTTGTTGTTGTTGTATGTGTTTTTGGTTTTAAGGTCACTGAGCAACCACCATACTTCCGTTAGAGGAAGGATATTTATCTTCCTGCCTTGCTCTCTGGTTAAAAGGCGTCATCAGTGTTATGGCCACACTTTTACAGCATTCAGGGCTCTCTCCCTTCCGGACAGTGCCTGGGGCCCTTGGAAAAGTGGCTTCTCTCCTCCCCCAAGGAAGAGGGAAGAGAACTTCCCAACTTTCCAGAAAGGCAATGCGCTTTCTGTCCCCACAACTTACCAGCTCTCTTGCTCCCTCCAAACAAATCAGTATTCATTTTTGACCTCTAAATGCAACTTCAGCCAAGCTACCTTCTCCAGGCCTCATAATTCAAGTGAAAAGTAACCAAAAAGGGAATGAGAACCATATGGTAAAGCATGGAGACCACATTTGCTCCATCACCTTGCTTTACTGTCCCCTTCCCACAGCCTCCCTGGGTCACCCTTCTGCTCTTCACCGGGCCCTACTTCCTCTCTCCAGCTGTCACAAAAAGCAGCTTTGGTGTGGGAGCCCCTTCCCTGAAAGCCAAAAGCCCTCTGCCTCATTGCAGGAAGAGAAACCCTGAAACTCTGGAGAGGAAGACTGGGATCATCCAAGGGAGGCACACTGCGGGGACACAGGCACAGGTGTGGCACGGCTGACCCCCACTGTACTTACAGGGCACAGTACATGCAGACTGGCTGACCTACACTGTAATGTGGCTCCTCATGACTCTGGTAAAGTGCTCTCAGCAGAGCCTGGATGTGGACCCTATACACGTGCATGGTGGGAGGTGTGATTGAAGGATACAGTGTGGGATACAATAAAAAAAGTTACAGTAAAAGACACATTATCATGGATCGCCTCAGAATCCTCCCTCCTGCTCTGAACACTTATCCCACAGCTCTTGCCCCTCTCTGAAGCAGCTCTGAAAGTGCTCTTTCATGATGTCTTTGATTGCACTGTCTTCTGAGCTCAGGAACCCTAAGAGGAGAGCTTCCTCCTGCTGTATGATAGTGAGTTTGCCCTAATTTGTCACAGCAGTGACAGGAAATGAATGCAGCTACTGTACGTCCTGGTTCAGGGACTTTTCTGGATTTCAGTGAGTTTCCTCAATGAAAACTAGAAATTATAACAGTGGCTGTGGCTCTAACAGCACCCACACTAGGGGTTGTTGTGAAGCTGGAACCACTGTTTGTGCAGCATCTGTGCATTTATGTTATGCTAGTTATTTGTCATCTGGAGATGACAGACAGGATACAGGAGGATGCGCAAAGGCTCTGTGTAAATACCATGCTGCTTTCTATAAGAGACTTCAGTGTTGGCAGAACCTGGTGTCCCAGGGAGTCCTGGAACCAATTCCCTGCATATAGCCAGGGACTTGTGTATACATACACACATATAATATTTGCAGGTGTATACATGTATAAGATAATAAGTGCTTTGAAGAAAAATTTATCAAGATAAGAAATAAATGAAAAGAGAGTGATATTAGATGAGAGTTGAGGGGTGGCTCTTAGACCCTGTGAGAATGAAGGAGTGAAGTGTGTGCTGTGTGATTACACCGAGGAAGAGTGTGTCCAGCAGTGGCACCAGTGCAAGGGCCCTGGGGCAGGGCAATGGTTGGCCCATTGGGGAAGAGGAATGTGACTGGAGGCCTGCAGCTGCAGAGGGAGGTAAAGACAGAGTCTTGGATTCTAAATCACTTGGGGCTCTGCAGTTTGTGGTTAGAGTTTGGGTTTTACGTCAGCATGGGAGACTTTGCATGGCTATGAATGGGAGAAACGGCTCTCATTTATGTTACAAATATGATAACAAATTTCAAAATGAGGCTTGTGGTGAAACTGGGCTCACGTTGGGCTCTGCAGCTGCCTGGCTGCTCCTGCCCGAGGCTGGGTTTGTGGGTATCTCCAGGAAACAGCGAGACTGTACCCCAAAGTAGAAACTGCTGAAGCGGGTGGCCACTGGACTCTGCCAAGCCGACCGACCACAGACCACAGCAGAGGTGAGGATTGGTGGGGCTGCTGCTTAGCAACAGGAGCTGCATGTTCCTCAGTTTTTCTGTCCAAGTCTCCCTGAAGGGTGCTAAACTCACCACTGTAAATCCCCAGACCCCTGGCTTGTTGAGAACCCTGCTCAAGTCCCAGGTGCAGGCCCCATCCTTCCCGGGCTCCACATTTTTCCATCTGAGGGTATTTGAAGGCGTGGTGCCGCGCTGGTGAGTGTTTCTTCCTGCATGACAACAGCCCATGCTGGGTGATGCGGTGCCAGCACCTCTGCCCCCAAGGATGGAAGGAACTTTTGCATTTTGGTTGTGCAGGTGTGGGGAGGAAGAGCCCCTCTGGTGCCCACTGAACTGTGGCCTTTCATAGGCTGTGAAAGTGCTGTCCCTCTCCTTGCTGACCCCCACTGGCTGACTCTGCCTCTGACTGAGGGGCTGGAAGCGCATAACATCTGGCCACTGGGCCTCAATGTGCCACAGTTAAAATCAGGCTTCTGAAATAAGGAGAGTGCTGTGTTCTCTCATCTGCTGTTTGGTTTCCTCAGTTATTAAAGAGAATAACATGTTATTTCCTAATAGATTATTTTTAACATCTTGGACGACATTTGACAGCTCTTCCAAAAGGAAGTTTAAGTTTAAAATTTATCCAACATCCTGGTCTTCTTTCTCCTCCCTCTACACACACACACACACACACACACACACACACACACACACACACTGTGACAAATGACAGTACCACATCAGAGAATGGACTCTTTAAAGCTCTCTTGTTATCTAAACTTAGCATCTGTTGTATAACACAAATCCCACTCACAGGACACAGTGACAGTGGCTGTGTGGGAAGGGATGGGAGGGTGTCACACCTGCCCAACCTCCACATGAGGGCCAGGGGCAGACTGGCCCTTCCTCGGCAGGTCCAATTGGCTGCAGCAGCTCAGCTGGGCAAACACTGACCAGCGGCCAGGGCATGTCGTGTCCTCTCGGGATTATGACCATGAAGCCGAGCACCTTTCCTAGCTCAGGGCGGGGTGGGAGGTAGAGTGGGGAGAGCCTGGAGTCCTCACCCATTGCTACACCCTGGGGACCCCAAGGGCTCCTCATGGATCGGGTCAGTGCTGCCACCGTGGGATGGAACACACTGCCACCTCTGCACCCTGCTACACCAGGACACTGTGGTCTCAAGGTGCCCAGTGCTGGGGAGCTTCCGGGGCCACTGCTGTCCACTGCCATCCTCTCCAGCCCAGGGCTCTGACTTCTGTTTGGATTGCAGATTAGTCCTGATTCAGTCTCCAAAAAGAATTTTTTTCTCTCTCTCTCTTCCTTCCATCATTTCCTCCCTCCCTCCCTCCCTCCCTTCCTCCTTCCCCTCCTTTCTTTCTTCCCCCTTTTCTTCCTTTCCTTTGCAGAGACAAAAGACTTCCTTAGTCTCTCTCATAAATGATCAGGTTTTAGAACTGTTCCAAAGAGAACAAAGGGAGTAGACAGCCCTTGTCCTTGTCACCGTCCCTCTCGCAGACACAGGGTCAGCTGCTTCCCAGCACCCCGGAGGACTCGCACTCAGCTCTCTGTCTTTCCCTCCTCGCACCAAGCCCTGCCTCTATGGCGGGCAACCTCGCCCCAGTGCTGGCTCCCTTTGCCCTCTGTCCTCCAGTGGTGGCCTCCACCATCCCTGCTCACAGCCCACACACTGCCATGCCAGAAAGGCCCAGAATCGCTCCGCTGTGGCTGAAATCTAATGCAGACTTAGTACAGAGTCCCGAGACTTGGGTGCATCTTCTACAGTGGGCAACAGGGTTGTGAGCTTCAGTTTCCACATACAGAGTGGGAATAGTAATAATAAATCATGATAATGATAACAATGGCTACTCATTGAATCATTTTCCTCAAAGAGCTAGTACTATACTTAGTTCCTAGGTATCGTGATCATTGAATAAATTTTAGCTATTTTTTAAAAACAAGTTAATCATTTACTACTTTTATAATTGGCAGTAATAATTAGAATGGTTGATAGTTGCATGGGATTTCATAATATAAAACTTTAGTAGTAGTGTAGAAAATTCAGTAGATTCTTTAAAATGTAGAGAAAAATGTAAACTAACTACTGATCTTATCCTTGCAGGTTGATATTTGTAGGTTTTCTGGTTTTCAGTTAAGATAATTTATTATAAATATTGTTTTGTTTGTTGATTTTTGAAGATTAAAAATTCTATAAACTGGATGTAGTAGTGTGAGAATGTAGTCCCAGCTACTTGGGAGGCAGAGGCAGGATGATTATCCAAGCTCAGGAGTTTGAGGCTAGCCTGGGCAAGATAACCAGACCCCATCTCTTAAAAATGAAATGATTATGCAAACTATGCTTTTCATTCCATACCATGGCTATATTGCAATTTACTTAGCAATACTCTACTTTGGGGCAAATGCACATGTGTCTATTTTAGTTATTACAGATTATCACATGTGATGTTGTCAGAGAACTCTGTACCTTTACTTTACACATTCCTTCTTCTTACAAAGGAAATGACTTGGAGTAGAATAAACAGCACTGCATCATTTTCTGTTTCATGTTCACACCCAACCACAGGCTGCCGTACTGAAATTAGCCCCGCTCTGTCCTGTGCTGAGTCCAGACAGCCCTCTGTGGTAGCTTCTGCTTAGTACGAACAGTTGGTCACAGCCATCATGATGCCACCGATGCCTCGTTATTCTGACCAAGCCAGTCCCAGCTGCTCAGAGCATGCTTGCTTCTCCAAGACTGAGTAAAATTCCAGTGCTTTCCTTTAAAATCTTATAATGGCCTCCCCCTTACCAAACTCAGCAAGAGTAATGTGTATGTTATTGGCTCGTTGCAATTTCCCTTCAGTTTGATTTTTTCAGTATCAGTTTTTAAATTTAAAAATCTCCCATGTTAAAATGCATTTGTATTCCTCTTTTGTCTAAAATGTATTTTTTGAATTCAAATGAAACCCCAAGTTGTCAAAACTTCCTCAAAGTTAGTCTGCATGAACCCTGCCTGGGTTCAAAACCTAGCACACACACAAAGAATTAAGAAAAATGTTTTCCAGCTTCCACTGTAAAAATGATGTTTATGGCACACTTCTGCAACACAGCCCGCTGTTTGGGACTTGTTTGTTCCTCCGTTTTCCATCCAAATTTTAGAGCTGTGGAGCTGGGATGGCAGTGACCAACAGGGCTTGGGAAGGAGGAGGCTGATCGGTTGGACACACTCTGGGAAGCACCCCGGCCAAGGCCCACAGGAGAGTTTCCGTGGCTCCAAAGGGGCAGTGACAATGTGGACATCATCAGACACATCATACTTTGAAACTGCTCCCCATAATGCCAGCACTCTGGGAGGCTGAGGCAGGAGGAATGCAAGTTCAAACCAAGCCTGGGCAACCCAGTGAGAAAGACCCTGTCTCAAAAAAATACCAAAAGGGCTGGGGATATAGCTCAATGTGACGGCCCTGGGTTCAGCCCCCAGTACAAAAAATAAGTCTCACTCACATCTCCGTTTACATTTTCTTCTCATTCATCCAACTACTACAAATATCTTCATCTAGTGACTGAGTCATGTCAAATATAACCAATTTCCAGGAATCAGATTTTGAATAGTCTCTAAAAGTAATTGATCAAAAATTGAAGCAAAAGTGGGTTACCAAATAATCTGATTAAGAGAAAAAAGAAACCCTACTATGTTGTATGGATTATTATATTTTAAGGTGAATCCAAAAGCATTTCGTTGTGAGGAGAGCTATAAGTTATTGTTAAAGGAGTTTTAATCTTTTCTTCTTTCTTGAAACTACTTTTATTAATGGTTGATCTTCCCATCAAGGCATCTTAGAGTCAAAAGGAGTTAAGAGAAGCCATCAAAAGCTAAGGGTACTTATCCTAGGACAGCAGAACAACACACAATTTTCCATTTTCTTTTCCCTGCTGGTCTATATTTTCTATGATGAATGTATGGATATTCCTCATTTAATGACCTACCTGTTTAACAACTATTTGGACTTATGACCCACCACTCAGATTTATGACCCATCTTTTTTTTGTACAGTTTTATGCATCTTGTTTATAGAGCCTCAGTGTCTTTTCTTTGGTACAGTATGCCTTCTTTATATACTACTATGAGTTTTGCTGACTGCACTGTACAGTCCAGTGCTGTGGCTTTATGTTCTGTTATGGATTACAGCACTGCATGTAAGCATTATGCAAATAAAAGCAAAGTCACAAGCTGGAGTTTCCACTGACCATTTCTTTGTTCTGAATTTTGTAATCTACATACTATATGCAATTCTTCATTTAGCCACTGATTCACTTAACGAAATATGGTCACAGGACCATACTCAGTTGTTAAATGAAGAGTGCCTATGCATTATTTGTGTAGTATGAAAAAATGAAAATATAAACACTATGCATATAATTCCACCTCTTTCTCTGGTGGCTAGAGGGTGACTTAAAGTCAGTGTCCTTGGGTCATATGTTGTAAATAGTGGATGTCTTAGAGCTATCTTAGGTGCACTTCCTGCACAACCACCTTGGGGACACATAAACAAGTATGGTTTGTTCCGGATGCAGGGCCTGACATCAACGCGGAACTGAAGGATGAAATCAACAAATGCAGAATGTGCTCCCAGACAGGCTGGTGGCGAGTGGGTTCCAGGGCACCCAGGTAGGGAAATGTGCCGCTTTTCATGGAAGTTCTACCTTACAGCATTTTTTCAAGGCTGTAGTGCAGTTCAGTGGCAGAGTGCTTGCCTAGCATGTGCAAGGCCCTGGGTTCTAACCCTCACACCACCAAAGAAAAAGTTTTTTTATTCTATTAGAAAAAGCCTCCAAAATGCAGAGTTTATGAGTGAGCTATTCAGATAAACCCCAAAAAACATAAGATAGGATGAATGGCAACATGTCATGTATTACTGACATCTTGGCAAAGTCCTAGGAATAACACAAAATCCAAATAGTGCTCCTTGAGAAACAGAGAAAACAGAAACAACAAACCCACACACAGCAGATGACAAGAGCATCAGCCTGCAGCTCAGCTCTTCATGCTGTCTTTGCACTTCAGAATTTTTGAAACCAACAAGCAAACTGGCCTGACAATTCTTTTTAGGATCAGTCTTGTGAAGTGCTATGTGCAAGTCTGGCAGGGACACATGTGTGTGCAGGACACATATTGTCACACATGTCTTTCTGGTACCCAGCCAGTGAGAGAATTACTCAGCCGGTGAGCCTCACCCTGTGTCCTGCACTGAGTCACCTTGTCTACAGGCGCTTTCCCTGTGTCACCAGTGACACGCCTTTGCCCCTCAGGTCATCTGGAAATTCTGTCACACAGAAAAGGCTCAAGTGCACTGTGTTCTCACCTTCTTCTGATGTTTATTTTATGATTTTTCTTCTCTCCCTTTCCCCTTTAAAATATTGTTTCCGGTGATCAGATCTGCTTCCTACACAGGAGAGCAGGACCGGCAGGGATCCTGATGGGAACCATGCCAGGGCCACCTGGGGGTCTGCTGGTATCTGCGGGGACTGGGCACTTCCTCCCAGGGCCAGATGCTCCCTAGGCACAGCGAGAAGCCAGTGCAGCTGAGCCTGGCTGTAGCAGACATAGGCTGGGGAGGATGGCAAGGGGGACAAGAAAGACAGGATCAGAGCCTTACCTTGATGTCACAGCCCTATCTTCTCCCTGAAGCCAGCCAGCGACGACAGCCACACTGCACCCGCACTGCACCCGCCTCCTGGATTCCCTGGTGGGAGAACTATAAATAAGTCACCCCCAGAGGCATGAGCCTGGAGATAAGAGCCCAGCCGTGGCCGCCGCAGCCTTTTAAGGTCTCCAAATGCAAGGAGCTGGGGCCCCAATGGGAAGGAGATGTTGTGTCCCCACTGTCCCCATGTGGCCTGCCTGCCTCAAGGGCAATCCAAAGAGCCAAAGAGCAGCCAGGAGGAAATCCTTGGGTGCCAGGAATGGGTTCTGCCTTGCCAAATAGATGGCAGAGACTCTGATATGGGAGCCTGGCTGCATGGCTGTGTGTCCCTCACTGGAGCCCCAGGACAATAGGGTACAGGGGCAGGGGCACCTCAGTGGGTCACATAGCCTCAGCACCTCCCTGGTGCATGGGGTGTGAGCCAGTGAGCAGGATTCTAGAGCCTCCGGGAATGCTCTGGGACCTTGGGCATGGATGCAGCTGTGGGCCGTGTGGGTGCTGGTGGAGACACTCATGCATGCTTGGTTGCAGAGTTTCCCTGACTTGGGCCAGGATGGAGTCCTCCCTGCTCCCCTATTTATGTGTGTATTTAAGCAGGTTTGTCCCCCCAGGCCCTCCCCAGAGCTGCTGAACCACAGATGTCTGGGTCACCACAGTGGACCAGGTATGGGAACTTACCCTGAGGAAAAGACCATTGGTGTGGCCAGAGGGTCAGCCACAGGGACAGGTCTTGCCCAGCTTCTTCATAGGTAGGAGAAGTTGGAATCAATCTCCACACCTGGCCGGAGTTGCTGGCAATTGACTTGGGGATGGTGAGGGAGCCATGGCCTTTGCCCATGCTCCTGGCTACCTGGCTGTGCTGCAGATCACAGGGATGCCAGGCATAGAGAGGACCAGCTCAGCAATGGGCACATGCACTGCACAGCGGCCACTGCCTATAAGGGAAAGGACAGGTCAGGTGGCTCCAGCTTATAGCATCTGGAGCTAAGGGAGGGAACAGCGAGCGCTGTGGGGTGGCAGAGACACCTGACCCCACTGGGACGCAGCCGTGCCGGCTGGCGGTGGGTGTGGCTGTGCTGATCATCTTTGGTTTAGACACAATCTCTAAATGATTTACCAAAATAATGCATTACTTTTATTTTAAAAAATGAACTTGATTAAAAATCTAAATATCTGAGAATCAGAAGATAGTGTTCTGTGCATCTGCATTGATGAACTGAATTTATTTTAGGATTCCAGGATGCCTTGGGGTCTACCCAGACTTTGGAGAGATTTACACAGGGGCCAGCAGATTTTTTGTCACATCCACCTCAAAGGTATGACGTTGCTGTGTCTGCGGAAGCCCTCACAAACCCATCAGGCGAAGGTCAGCCAGGAAGGAGACAGAGAAAGAAATGAGAAGAGAAGGGCAGAGAGGGAAGGTGGGAGGGAGGGAGGGAGGAAGAAGGGAAGAAATTGAGGACACAAAGGCTGGGGCAAGCTGTTTTTATGCCCGGGTTAATGATGCTTGGACAGTGTGGGGAAAGGTGGCTGGACACAAGGGTTGGGCTGATGATGGGGGCACAGGGGACCCAGTGCAGCCCCTGTTGGGATTACCCCTGGCTCCTGCAGGTAGCTTTCCTTCCTCACAGGGGACAGGAGCCCTGGATTGGGTCTAGAAGGTCAGACATTCTCTCATTCATGCTTTATGGGTAGCCTGGGCAGAAGGGTTCTGGTTCCATGCTCACCTTGGGGAGGAGGAATTCTACTTTCCATGATTTGCCTCACTTGGAGAGGAGGCAGAAAATAGGCTAGAAGAAGGTCAGAGAGAAGAGATGCAACTGAGCCTGGATGTGCTGTGCTCTGCTGTACCAGCTTCGGGCCCCACAGCGCCCTCTCCCTGACAGGGTGTGGGGATGCAGTCCATTCTTGCCCTCCCACTGCCCTGGGAGATACCACGCCGGGGCAGACTTCCCTTATGGATGCATCTTCGCCGTGATGCTTGGGTGCAGCACATTTTGTCCCCAGCATTACTGTCTGGTGTTCCCCTTCTTCACCTTGACTCACTCACCCCTGCCGGAGATGCTGGCCAGAAGACCCAGCATGGAGGCATCCGAGTGCCTCCCCCAGGAGCGGGTGGCCAGTGAGAGCTGGCTGGTCCCCAGTGAGGCCCTCGTTTGTCTTTTGCAGGGTCCTAGAGGAATGAGAGCTGCAGAACTCTCGGGTGAGTTTTCCAAAACTCGGAGACAAAACCAAAAGTCAGTGAGGTCTGGGGTGAGCATTTTGATTCCACTGAGGAAACATAGAGTGACAAGGACAAGGTCACACACAACAGGGGAATTGGAAGAGCTCTGTTGGCCTTGTTTCTTATTCTCACATCGGAGCAACAATTGCTTCCAAAAACAGAGGAAGTATTCGGCCAGGCTGAGCATCAGAGCTGGAGTTAACAGACAGCGGAGGGCGAAGAGAGCAGAACAGAGGGATACAGAACAGGTTGGTCACTTCTTTTCCCTGCAATTGGTGGCGAGGAGACCTCAGGCCACTTGCATAACAATAAAGGCCACTGAGGCCACTGGTCCAGGAAGGCTGGGTGTTCTCTCCCACTGGGATTTCTGGGAAGGTCAGACAGATGGCTCAGTGTCAGCTTGAGTGACTTCGTCTTGCTTTCTGGCCTGGTATGCTCAGAGCTTTGTCCCCAAAATATCTCCTGTCCTTGTCATGGAATGGCATGGAGTCCTCCATGGGAGCCGCACACATGAGGACAGGAAGGTGGTGGAGACTCAGTTGGTCATGAAACACAACAGTGTCCCTGGTCCCCAGCAGGTGAGGACACCGTAATGGTAGGGTCTGGTGTCTTGCTGTGGGTGGAGAAGTCTCACTCTGACCCCTGACTGTCCGCAGAGCACTGCCCTCCCAGGCACTGAGATCCTGGGATCTGAGTACAAGGACTATGCCTGCACCTCCCAGGCTGCAATGCATGTGATCCGCAAAAGGCAGGAGGCCCTCACCTGCTCCAGCAACCCCTTCTCTCCAGCCACCGCCTCCACAGTCACCTTGGTCTCAGTTGCTGCTCCTCTGGAGCCTGGTCCTGAGTGGCTCCATGAGGCTTGGGCTGCTCCTTGTCCTGTCCTGGGCCCCACCTGTGTCCCCTGCTCCAGCTCACTGGGGGGCTACCTTGACCCTTGCCCTCCCCAAGGATGTGGGTGCCCCCTGCTCCTGGCCCTCAGCTGGAGGGGCGAGGCCTGACCTGCGGGGCGTCAGAAAATGACAGCAGAGCATGGCCTTGGTGATTTGGCATAGAAGGAGATGGAGAGGCCTTGTAACTAAGGTCTCTGATCTTCTGCCTCTCAGCCCTCCTTCTTCGCCGAAGCAAGTTACAGAAACCACGCTGGGCATGGAGGCACAGGGCTGTCATTTCTGCACTGAAGCTGAGGCAGGAGGATCACTGCAAGTTTGAGGCCAGCCTGGGCTACACAGCAAGACTCTGTCTCAAAAAAACCAGAAAAAGAAAAGAAAGAAAGAAAGAGAGAGAGAAAGAGAGAGAGAGAGAAGGAAAGAAAGAAAGAAAGAAAGAAAGAAAGAAAGAAAGAGGAATGTCTCCTCCCTAGGCAGGTCATTAAACACTGGAATCTTGCCCCAGAGCAGCCCCAAACCCAGAAACACTCCTATCTTCTGCCCCCTTCCCCCCATTCCAGAAAGTCCTGCTCACACCCCAAGGATGGAGAGGGCTCTGAGAGGCTTAGAAGAGCCTGGGGAGTCTGTGCCGGGAACCGAGCCCGTGACACATGGCCCGTAGGGATATTTGAAATCCAACTACAGCACTGCTCACTGCCTTTTGCTCTGGGGTGTTGGCTGCCACCCTTTGAGGTGGGCAGGAAAGGGGAAGCCCCTTCCCACTGCTAGGAAAACAAGTGGTGAGAGGCAGCAGGCTCTGTGCTGTGCACACCTGGACGCACCGTGTCCTCTGCCTCAGGTCTTGTACCAGAGACACACACAGAACTCATCACTGTCTTCTTGGTGTCTTCACTGTCCCAGCTTACATGGTTGACAGCAGCAGGGTGGCAACTTCTCCGAGCTATTTGTACTCCAGGAGGGACTGAGGTTTCCCACTGGAAGTATGAACATGAACCAGCACAGTGTTGTGCCACGATGTGGACAGAGCTGGTCCCAGGTGTGCCCCATCCATGGCCATGACCATGTGGGGGATCATTGACACAGCCTGGAGCCCTACAGAGGCAATGCTGAGCTTCCTGGATGGGCCCTGGGTGTCTCTGCCTCTGTCCCCTTTCTATGCTGCTGTGGACATAGCCAGGAGATTGCTTTCCAGGGTGTCAAGCCACGGCAGGTTGTTGTGGTGAGGGTTCCCACCGTGAGTGCAGAGCCTGCTCACAGTCCTCATTATGTGGTTCTGAAGGAAATAAAGAAAGCAGATCTGGGCACAGTGGTGCACACCTGGAATCTCAGAACTCAGGAAGCTGAAGCAAGGGGATCTCAGTGAGTTCAAGGCCAGCCTGGGCTACATAGTGAGACCCTGTCTCAAAACAAAACAAATAAATCAGTAGTTCCTGCAAGCCTGTCTTTCTGCACTATACCATACGTACTTACACCCCTTCAGTACTGGGGCTTCAGGTCTTTAGGCAAGCTCTCTACCACTGAGTTACAGCTCCAGCCCATTTTACTTTATTTTATTATCTTATTTTATTTTCTGTTTCCTTCCTAGACCTTTCAAACTGCTCCTAGAGGTGGGCAGATTTATGTTATTAAAGTTTCCTTATAGACAAATGTCAAAGCCATCTAATTCACATTTTCATGTTGGAGCCAGTGAGTGTCCTCGAGGACCCATATGCTGCACCCTGGGCAGGTGAGCAGGATCCTGATGGTCACCCTCTGTGTCCCTGGGACCCACATCCATGGATCCATCAATGACAGGTCAAGGGTATTTGGGAAAAAATATTTACAGGATTTTTTTCCCTGTCATTATTCCCTAAGGAATGCAGTGTGACAACTACTTGCATAGCATTTTCAGTGTATTACATATTAGAAGAGGTCATGGAGGGGTGATCTAATGTAGAGGAGAGGATATGTGTGGGTTCTCTGTAAATGCATAAACAATTTACACAGGGGACTTGAGTATCCTCAGATTTCGGTATATTCAGGTGTCCTGGAATCAGTTCAAGGGGGATGACTGTACTCAGCCCAAATCAATGCATAGTGTATCGTAGAGATAATTAACTTAATGTGTCCCCAAGCAGTAGCAGGAAAGGGCATGGAAGTTGGAATACAAGTATGGTAGGTATTAATTTAATTAATCACATTAGCAGTATTCTGATTAGAAGAATCTGTGTATTAGACGAGAAAGAGGATTACATTTAGTTAGTGGTAGTAAAATGGGTTAAATATATCTGTGAATCCCAGTTGGCAGGAGATCCGAGACTGGGCTAGGCAGTTGAGGGTGTAACTGAGCCCTTTCCAATCTTCTCTTACAGATGTATGAAGAAACTGGAGATGAGAATGCCTTGGCTATTTGTCTTCTGTTATGGTTTATATCTAGATGCCCACCCCCCAAGCCTCATGTGCTCAGGCAGACCTTTTGGAAGGTGACTGGATCAGGCAGGGTACTATACTTGTAGGTGGATTAATCCACTGATGTGTTTATAGCTAAACGTGCTGTTAGGAGGTGGGGTCTGGTTGGAATAAATAATAAATGAATATGTTCTTTCATGAGGACAAATATCATTCTGAGGAGCAATTGTAATTACAAATTTACTTTCAGCTATTCCATATATTGGTACTACCCTGACTGAATGAATCTGAGGAAGGTTTTCAGTAGACAAAGCAACCTTATCATGATTCTTTGCTTTCCACTTTATTTTATCATTTATCCTTGCAGGTTTAACCATAATTCACCTTTCATTCCTTCGCAAAACTGAATCAAACAATCCCTCAGGAATAAACTTGGATTCAGATAAAATTCCATTCCACCCATTTTATTCATCAAAGATATTTTAGGGCTCCTACTAATATTTTTTAACTGTACTAATTCTTGTTTTGTTTTCACCAGATCTTTTAGAAGACCCAGAGAATTATATTTACCTAGATAAATATATACCTACAAACCCCCTTAATACACTCCCGCATATTAAACCAGAATGATATTTCTTATTCACATATGCTATTCTACATTCAATTCTTAATAAACTAGGAGTATTAACTCTAGTATTTTCTTTCTTTCTTTTTTTTTTTGGTACCGGGGATCGAACTCAGGTCCTTGCTCTTGCGCAGCAGGCTGCGAAACCACTGAGCTAAATCCCCAGCCAACTCTAGTATTTTCAATTCTCATCCTAGCAATTATTCCAGCTCTTCACATATCAAAACAACAAAGTATAACATTCCGACCCTTTAGCCAATGTTTATTCTGAATTTTAGTAGCTAACCTTCTTGTTCTTACTTATTTGAATTGGAGGGCAACCAGTTGAATACCCATTTATTATAATTGGATAACTAATACCAATTTTATATTTCTGTATCATTTTAATCCTTATACCTCTTACAAGTATAGAAAACAAATTACTCAAATGAAGAGCCCTTGTAGTATAGTCATTACTTTGGTCTTGTAAACTGAAAATGGAGACCCTGTCTCTCCAGGACAAAATTCAAAGAAGAAGCACAAAGCTCCACCCAAAGCTGAAATTCTTATTAAACTACTCCCTGAAAACACCCTTATTTATATAGTGTCATTATATAAACTCACTGTGTAATTCATGCATTTTATGCACTTCTACATTAATTAATGCATGAGTACTATATATGTATAATTTTACTTTAACTAATGTATGCTTCATCAACATTAATACTACAGCCCCATCCTTATAAGTAAGTATATTAAGCTATGACATTTATAAAACATTTATAATTCTCTATTCACATAAATCCTTATCAACACAAATATTACTTACCAAATCTTACTATATCTCTTACATAATACATACATTCCATTATTAGAAATTAGTGCTTTAAGTCAAATCAATGCTTGTGAATATGCCTATCACTTTCCAGTGTTTGGTCCTTAATCTACCATCCTCCATGAAACTATCACCCCACCAGACAGATGTCCCTCTTCGTGCTCTGGGCCCATGAGATGTGGGGGTTTTGATAACTGAAACTTCAACAGGCATCTGGTTCTTACTTCAGGGACATGTAATCTAAAATTGCCCACTCATTCCTCTTAAATAAGACATCTTGGTGGACTAATGTCTAATCAGGTGATGATCACACATAGCTGTGGTTTCATGCATTTGGTATCATTTATTTTCGGGAATGCTGTGACTCACCATAGCCGTCCAGGCATGGTCTGAGTCAATTCGATTGTAGCTGGACTTTGTAATCAGTATTCTTAATTCATGTAATTTTATTTCTGTTGTGATTTCACTTCTTGCTTGAAGGACATAGTAAAACTTTAAATGTACACGTGTATGTACACACACATGAACAACCAATAACAATTTGTTAACAACCCCCTAACCCCATTAAATATGAATAATCTTTAATCACATAACTTCATTAAAGTTATATAGGCATATTTTGATTTTTGCCAAACCCCCAAAACAAAAGCTATTTATACTTTATTATTAACAAAATGCATATTCCCAAAATTGCCATTATCATAGTTATAATATTGTTTTTACTGATATGTCAGTACTAACCTTTTCCTATGTTTCTTCCTAAAAACTTTATCCTACTACTAAGCCCACTTTCCTCTCTAATCTCCCATTCTATGAATTTTATTTAATCTTTTTTTACTAATTTCGTTAATGTAGCTTAAAGAAAAAGCAAGGCACTGAAAATGCCTAAATGAGTTAAATTTACTCCACAAACATAAAGGTTTGGTCCTAGTTTTTTTTTTTATTAACTGTTAGCAAATTTATACATGCAAGAATCCTCATACCAATGAGAATGCCGTCTAAAGCAAAATTGATTAAGAAGAGTGGGTATCAAGTACACTTCATCAGTAGCTCACTACACCTTGCTCCACCATGCCTCCATGGGAGACAGCAGTAATAGAAATTAAGCAATAAACGAACTGAGATCATTGGGTGTGTGATGTAGAGAAGCATATCTCGCTTCCTGGCTCATCCCTTCTCTGCTTCCTGGCCAGTATGATGTGAGCAGCTTTTGTCCATGAGGCCCCTCTGCTGTGCTGCTTTTCCTTTGGATCCGGCCAACCACTGACTGAAACATGAGCCAAAAGAAACCTTTCCTCCTTTAAGTTGCTGGTATCCAATATTTTGTCCCAGTAATGAGAAAAGGGACTATGACACCTTCCTGTATCCAATGATACTGTACTTTGGGGTTTTCATCCATCCATCCATTCAGCCATCCATCCAATACACCCTTACAGATCGTTTCTTAAGAGTCAGGTGCTGTATTATAGGTCACACACCCCAGGTATTCCTCAGAGCAGGCTCTCAGCACCTTAAGGAAAAACAACAACAACAAAAAAAAACCCCACAACAACAACAAAAAAACCTTACTTCTGGCCTATTTGGAAGACAGATTTCCAGATGAAATCCGTGTTTAGCACTTCATTCCTGACCTCCATTTGCCTTTTAGTCTTGTTTTATGGTTAGCTGTTCTTTAGCTTTGAGTAGAATTAAAAGTTTGGATCCAGGACAGTTTGGAAGCACTTATCTCCTGTAGACAAAATTGTTAGGAAACAAACAGAAACCACAGCAATTTTCAAGGCCCAGATAACTGACTTCCCAGAGTTCCAGCCCCAGTCTTAGCCTGTGCTCAGTAAGTGGGCACATTGAAGACTTGTGGATCCAAGTGGGGACAGCATCCCGGAAGCACAGTCATGCAGCTGTTGCCGTAAGAGCTAGTGTTTACTTTCTGTGATCATGTCAAAGTTCCTGCTGGCGCTCAACTGTAACCCAGCCCTGGCCAGGCCCAGCCAAGTGCTGATGGAGGGCTTCTAAAATTACGGGTTGATTCTGATCCCTTAGCACTATCCAGAGAATTTAGGAGTAGGGCTGGAAATGGCCCTGCAGACAACAAGGAGGTGAGTGGCATTTAACATAGAGGTTTTCTGAATTTGGAAGCTGGATACCCCTAACATTGTCAGCTGCTGAAACTCACCCCAAGGGCATTATAATAGTCTTGAGAAAAGAGAAAACATGGAAAACTAAAACCATGTAGAAAAATGATGAATTTGACACATACAAATTAAATGGCATACAATGTCATAGACGCCTGCTCAAGGTCCAAATAAAGCTATTATATTCTTAGGTCAAAAATGCATTTAAGGGGCTGGGGATTTAGCTCAGTGGTTCTGCCACCTGCCTCCCAAACACAAGGTCCTGAGTTCGATTCCCGGTACCAAAAAAAAATGCATTTAACACACCCAATCTACTGAATACCATGGCTTAGCAACACAGTGTACTGTGGAGAATTGGTTGTTTCTCTGGTTAGAATCTGTCCCTTGAAGGTCATGTGTTGGGAATTTAACCCCCAGAGCAACAGTGTTGGGAGGTAGGGCGTTTAAGAGGTGATTAGGAATGGGTTAAAGCCATCACTGCAGGACTGGATTGGTTCTGGAGAGAGTGGGTGTCATATAAGTCTGGCCCCCTCTGGTCCCCTCTGTCTTGTGCATGCCCTCTTGGCCTTCCACCATATTATATGTACCCTCTTGTGCTTCTGCCGTGTTATGACACAGTGAGAAAGCCCTCATCAGATATTGACCCTTGATCTTGGAATTTCCAAGTTCCAGAACCATGAACAAATAAACATCTACTGTTTATGAGTTACCCAGCCTGTGGTTATTCGACTAGAGCAGCAGAGAATGGGCTAAGGCAGCTGGTGGCCTCGTGATCATGTGGCTGAGTGGAAGCTTTGGCTTGCTGCCACTGCCTGGTGCCATGATGGAGTATCCTGCTCCATATTCATAGCCTAGGAAAAGTTTAAAAATTGAAGTATGGTTTCTACAGATTGCATTCACATCATTGTAAAGTTTTTAAAAAAATTCTAAATTGAATCCTAAATCGTAAAGTGAGGACCATCCATACAGGGTTAAAAAGTATTGTCTGGGGCTATAGGATGCCCAGCTATTTGGTCAAACATTATTGTGGGTACTTCTGCAATGAGAGTATTGGATGAGATTAACATTTGGATAGGAGACTGAGTAAAGCAAATCATCCTCAATAACATGAGTGGTTCTCACCTAAACAAGAACCCAAGTAGAAGCTGATTGGAACAAAGTCTCACCGACTCTGAGTAAGAGACAATTGTTTTGCCTAATGGTTATCAGACTGGAATATTTGCTGGTTCTTCCTGGTTCTAATGCAGCTTGCTGGTCTTTGAACTTGAACTGGATATGAGTGTTGTAGACTTGAATGCTTTCATAATCAACTGATCATTTACCATAATAAATTTCTCTCTCTCTCTCTCTCTCTCTCTTTCTCTCTCTTTGAACTTGAACTGTACATCAGTGCTGTAGATTTGAATGCTTTCATAATCAACTAATCATTATCATCATAAATTTCTCTCCCCCCACCCACTGATTCTATTTTTCTGGAGAATCCTGATCAACTTTGACAAATACAGCAGAATAATATTTGCTAAAATTTAAAATGAGTATATCATTTGATGTAAAATTTCCTTATCTAGAACTCTGTTCTAAGAAGACTTTTTAACTACACAAATAGAAAAGCACAATTTTCATAAATAGATCCAGGGAAGTCATCTGTGGGTGGTGGGGGATGGGTAGATTTTATTTTATGTCTCACAATTTTCTTGATTGTTATGTTTTAATGAATAGATATAATTTTGAATCAGAAAGTTATTTTTAAAATAAATTTTCACAGAGGTTCAATGACTGAGCTCGAACTTGGACTTGGCCCCCAGTTCTCTGTCAGTCACCTTGTGCTTTGTCTCCCACCAAAGAGACTCAGCTTTTGTTCATGGACCTGAGGATGGCAGGCCAGGTGTGCTCCAGTAGGAACTTCCAGTAGGCCAGCTATAAGCCGCCATAATCCAGTCACCTTCCAGAAGCCCCAACTCTGAGTGACTTCAGCTCTTGGGGATCATCTAGGTTTAATCCATAACTAGCCTCACCAGCAAGTGGAAAATTTTCACAGCCTCTTCTGCATACTGCCACGCCAACAGTGATGACAGTAACCAAAGTGTCTGCTACCCATGTGGAATCATGACTTCCAGTTCAGCTTCTGTTTTAACAGAAGCATCAAGGAGGCCATCAGACACATGGCCCTCCTCCTTGACATCAGCCTCAAGCAGGCGCAGCTGAAAGGCAAAGATTCCAGTTTCCCCTTCATAGTCATTTGCAAGATGCCACATGTGCATATCTTAAATGCTGGTCATGTGTGCTGGACTTGTTTACATCCTCAGCCTGCAGCACCCTTTGATGCTGTGCTGCTGCCCTAAAGTTATTACCTTTTGTACAGAGTACTAGAGACTGAGGATTCCTCATCCAAAAATCCATAATTCTGCAAATCCACAACATCTTGAATGCCAACATGACACTACAAGTGGGAAGACTATCTGACCTCACCTGATGGGTGACAATCAAAATACAGGTGCACTGAAAATATTGTATGATTGATTGGGCGCCTATGAGACATAAACGAGCTTATGGTTAGATGTGGCCCCCATCCTCAAGATATCTCATTCTGTGTAGGCAACTATCCCCCAACCAGGAAACACTGAACTCCTTCCAGTCCCATGCATTTCAGAGACAGGGTGCACACTTGCACTGTCTTGTGTTTGTCCTAGTGTCACCAATTCCATACTTTAGGGAGAGGTGTGCTTCAGAACCAGCTCTGGAGTCCTGGCTCACTGCATCAAGCTGTTCAGCCATTGTCTTCGCCAGGCTTTCAACTCTCTTGACCAGAAGTTCTGTTGTTGTATTCTACCTTCACGTGGCAATCGCTCCATCATTTATCTCAATTCTGTGGTGTCATAAAAAACAGTGATGGCCAAAACTCTCCAAGGTGAAAGCACACCATGATTTGTGCAGGATGATATCAGAATAGTGGCACTGCTGGGGAGGCTGACCCATAAGACAGGCATCCAGGAGATCCTGGAATGACCTGGGCATGTCAAGGCCACAGTCAAGACCTTCAGGGAGCCTGAGAAGCTGGTCCTGATTCCAGTGGACAAGAACATGTTTCAGTACTTTAGCAATCAAAAGAAAGCGTTGTTGTGTGCCTGTTTGATAGTTGATTGATTGTGTCAATCTGAGTTGTGGAAGACCCACTGTAGGGAGGATTTTTGCCAAGATGGTGTGAAGGGAAGCAAAGGAAGGCTCACTTCTGTTTCTTAGCAGGATCTCCAGTCCTCGCTTTCATCTTGGATATCATTTCGTGGCTTCCAGTGCAGACTCTTCAGCTTCCAGCACCAACCCTTCAGCCTCCCGATGTGGACTCATACTGGACACTACAGAGAGCTCCAGGTCTTCAACTGGATACTTCAAGTCCCCAGGATGCAGACAGACCTTTTGCACCCTTCCACAACCAACTGTGTGGGTGGTCATTGTAAGCCAATCTGTAAATTCTTATATATTTGTATATCTTGTATTACATCTGCTTTTCTGTGGCTGACATAGCTTGAACAATGTGACCTTCCTTTTTGCCACCATTGCACTGTCATCTGGCTTGCATCTTGAAGATGAGCCATGATTTCCTATTCCAGTTTCTCACACAGCACTCCACAGAGCATCCAGTGGGCTGGTCAGTCCAGAGTTGGGTATGTGAGAGAATGGGGTCAAAGGGCTCCACACACCGTTAGCACCCAATAGAAGTTCTTTCTTCTCCCTCCTCCCTCCTTCCACTTCCTCCTTCTCCTTCCTCAGCTCCTGGGAGGTAAAAGCCATTCCACTGGGACTGGGAAAATCGGGTATGTGAAGTATGCAGTCCTATTAAGGAAAATCAAATCCATGTCCTGATGGACAATTCTAAGGCCTATGGGCTGCGCACAAGAAAATTAACCCCCCTACTTCCTTCCTCCTCCTGCTTTTTTTTTCTTCCTCCTTTCACTTCCTCCTCTTCCTTCCTTCTTTTCTTCTTCCTCCTCCATGGTGCTAGGGTTGGAACCCAGGGCTCCCCGTGTGCAGGGAGGTGCTCCCCGGCTGAGCCCCGGCTGATCTCTCCACTTCACCGTGCTTCTCCCATCCTTAGATACTGTCACCAGTACCCCCTCCCCCTCCCGCTCCTGTGTTTTCCCTTCTTTCTTTCTCTAGCTAGTGTGTTGTGTTTGTGTTGAGGGCGGGTTTGAGACACAGGGTGGCAAAGGCAGCTGTCGGGGACTTTCAGGAAACAAATACCAATCCTGAAGCATTAGTCTGAGCTGTTTACATGTGAATCCTTGAGCAAACACCACCCTGGCAGCTACCATCTGTCTCCTGGCTGGTGACCATCCCACCCCAGCCTGCTGCTAGAAGACAAAAGTCCTGATGGGGTTACTAAGTTGAAACCACCTGGGCTTAGCCCTGGGCTCCAATCACACCATGAAATTCCTATTTCTCAAGACTGGAATAATTGTGCTAAAAGTTATCCTTTGAAGTCAGCTGTGCTCCCCTTCTTGAGACGGTGTGTGGGGCCCATTGGGTTCAGAGATGTCTGGGAGTGAGTAGAAAATGGTGTGTGTGTGTGTGTGTGTGTGTGTGTGTGTGTGTGTGTCTGCTTGCTCAGTACCCAGGATGTCCAGGAACTCATGAAAGCCCTTTCCTAGACGTGATGTCAGCATGCAGTAAAAGGATGCATTTAGGCCAAAATCACTTTCCATAGCCTTGGCAGCCACACAACCCCACAGGAGGGATGTTGCCAGGGAGCCCGGAACCCTCTGTCCTCCAACACTGGGGAGCACCTGGCACTCAGCTGGATTCAGGCTCCAGGCTTCCGTACACAATGCCATCCACCTCTGTATGGGTCCAGTGGCAGAGAGAAAAGTTTCAGTTAGATCCTATTTATTTTTAAGGGAGCCTCAGACTCTCCGGGGTGCTTCAGAGCTTTCCCAAGCTCTACTGATAACACATCTTCCCCTTTCTGAGTAGGTTTTTCTTTTATGTTTTTAAAACATTTTACCTTTTTTGTTTTGAGATATTTTCTTACTATGTAGGCTAAGCTGGCCTCCAACCCAACATCCTCCTGCCTCAGCCTCCTGAGTGCTAGGATTACAAGCATGCACCACCACACCTGGTGGCTCCGGGCTTTTTAATTTCTTTAAAAAACCAGGAAAAGGAAAAAGGGGAGTTAACACTCTTTGGACACAGATCCACACCTCTGTATATGAAGAGAGTTAAATTTGAGGTATGCTAGAAGAAATAAAGATAGGTAGAAAGGAGACAAGGAAAGCATAATTTTAAAATTGAACTTCTAAGAAAACCACAGTTTCAAGAAACAAAGTTACCAAAGTTACAATGACTTTTTCATTACAAGGCCTTTTTTTCTTCCAAGCTTCTCACTCCTAAGTTTCTAAGTCTTTCTTTCTTTTTTTTTTTGCATGTGTACCTTTGCTTTTATTTTGAAATTTTTTTACACATTGTAATTTGAGAAAAGTAATTATTTTGTAAGCAATGCCAAAATAAAACTTCCCAATCACCTAAGGTGGGAAGAGGTCACTCTGCTGCCTTTGTGGATTCCTCTGCCTCGGAGGGGGCTTCACTGGCCTCCCCTATGTTGTTTGTGACCATCTTGTCCTCGTCGGAAGAGTCCTTGTCGTGTAGCTTCTGTGCCATACTTTGCTTCCGGGTGACACTGAGAGGCCTGCTCATGTCCCTGAGCCACAGGGGCTGCCAAAACCAGGAGAAGCCCTCCTGACTGTCCTTTTCCACTGAGTACTTCCTTCTCTGCCCAAAAACCCTACTTGATGACACTTCCTTATCTTTCCTCAAAGCTGTTCTGTGGGAGCCAATCTTGATGAGACAGAAGATGATGATCAGAAGCATCACGGCCACCATCATGGATATTGCCAGGATGCGCTTGTTGTTGAAGCCGTGTCCTGGAACTTCCTGTGTGTGGTCCCTTGGCTCACCCTGCACCTTCTGATTGCTCAAGGCCCCTGTGCTCTCAGGCAAGACCTGAGATGAGATCTTGATGTAGGTCTCACTCTTCCACTGCTCCATGTCCCACTGGGCCTGGGCCACCTTCTTTTCCTGCTGCTCACTGAGCAGCTTCATCAGGAGGCCTGTTCTGTAGATAAGCTTGGTACAGGGCAGCTGCATGCGGGGCTTAGAGCAGTCCATTTTCAGAGTGCGAATAACATAAGAAATGAGCCTCCTCACCTCCCTGTTGGGAATGAGGATGTGAAGCTGCTGGTTTAGCTGGGTTTCGAACTCATCTCCGGGGGACGACAGCAAGGGGACAGAGCTTTCTGGAGGGGGTGGCTCAGTGCCAGTGCTGGTGTACTCCCAGTGCATCTCATTGGTGTGGTCATCAGTGGATATCAGGGTGAGGGCAGAATCCATGGCAGAAACGGGAGAGTTTGTGGTAAAAACATTTTTTTCAGAGGTGTTTTCTGCAGTTTGGTTTTCTACAGCAGCACTTCCTATAGAGGTTTTGGCAGGATCATATAATTTGGGGAAAGGATGCTCCTGAACACGTGGGTCTCCAGAGGACGAGAGGAGCCCTTGAGAGGGGGAATGGATGAGGCTCCTCTGCAATCTTCAGCCTCCCACATGGGTCTTCCTTCATGAGCTGCTCCCTGGGGTTGGCCTTGAGTGTTCTGTGGGCCTCGAGCGAGGCAGTTTTATGAAAGCCATGACCTTTTTTGGAACCTAAGATTGATTTAATAGCTTTCATGCTTTTAACTCAGCATGTTCTAAAAGTAAAATGAAGTTGGTGAGGTCTTTGGCTCCATTCCTCACCCCATGTGGGGCTTTGGCCAAGGCAGAGGTGGCTGACCTGCCCAGCAGGGGATCCTGCAGGGTGGAAGACACGAGCACCTTCTGTTCTGTATGGAGAGGGTTCCTGGGTCCCAGCACCCCCTCATTCTGCCCTGGCTTCCCTGTGCTGGGGCTCCTGAGGCTCCATCTGTCTGCGGTGTTTTTGGCCAGTTGCTGGGTGCTCTGGTTCTCCCTGACCTTCTGTTTCTGCCTCTCTTTGAGCAGGCTTTTCCGTATGCCCTTGGGGGCCTTGAGGACCCTGTCCACTTTCCATAGCCTTCTCCTTCCATGCTGATCTTCCACCAGGCAGTTTTCCTGTGCTTGAGCACTTGCCAATTTCTCAGGAACATTGGGAACAATTTGAAATTTGGGACTTGAAAGGCTGGACTGCATAAGCATGCCTGTTTTCTCTTTTTTCTTAACCTCCTTAATTTTTCCCTGAATTTCTGTGTCTAACCAATTCTGTAGAAAATACAGCTTCTTCAGTTCATTTCTGTAAGCCGAACTGCTGGACACAGGTTGATGAGAGGGGTTTTCATATTGCCTTTCATGTAGCCCTGGGGATTAGCTTCATTTTGTATATTTGAGAAAAGGAGTTGAATGAATGGCAATAATGAGTCTATATCTTCTAGATTTACCTCTGAGAAATATGGCAGTATGTAATTGAGTGCTCCAACCACATCATTTTCACCATTAGAGTCAAGCTCCTTGTCCACGAAGTCTGACCAGCTGACATCACTTTGTTTGGAAGACGACTTTCCAGACTCGATCACCAGCTCAGTATTAGTGTTCTTTTTCTGGGCCTGTAACACCTTCATGAAGGCTCCTTCTGCATTCCCTACAGGGTCTTCCTCAAAACACTGTGTGGCACTAGTCACACACTCACTGTCATAATGCAGCTTGACTATCTTGCAGACAACCTTAATATCATTTTTAAATTGGGAGGGGCAGCAGGCCATGTGCCTCAGTATGATCAGTGTTTTCAATTCAAGTGTCATCATGAGGATGTTCTCAACTGCCGGAGATGGGGTGTGTGTTGTCACCAAGTCTAGATAGCTTAATGCTGGCAATTTAAAAAGATAGGAATCTTCAACACTTGACAGAGGATTGTGATTGAGGATGACTTTGTGCAAAAACTGCATTTCATGCCATGCCCTAAATGTCCCAAAGCTAATCTGAGTTACTAAGTTGCAGCGAAGATTTATAACCTGCAAAAAGGGTAGTGGTTCAAATGTTTGTGCTTCAATAAACTGTATTCTATTGCAGGATAAATCTAAATACCAGAGGGACAGCAGGCCTTTAAAGAAATTTTTATATAATCCAGTCAGGTCATTTTCACTGAAATTTAGTTTCTCAGCCCACCTGTATGTTGTCCAGATATTCTCACCAAGGTAAAAAATAGCATTTTCTTGGAAGTTGAAGGTGGTAAAGGTGTTGTTGGGCTCTAATACAGGCACTTGGTGGAGCTTGTGTTTTGGCTGAGACTAGTACATGATAAGGTCTCATCCTGGCAGGTACAGAGCTCACATATGTCGGTGTTTGTCCTGGCATTCTGCTTCTCTTGTACCGTGGAAGCCTTTCCTGGAGAGTGACTCACAGAATACTCAGTGACCACAAATTCCACATCCAAAGGCCAAATGGTGACTTCCGCCAGGTTTGGATGCTGAGCCTGCACCTGCTCTGGGTGTGTAAGCATCACCTCAGGCTGCTCTGGAGGAGGAGATGCAGCTTCCTGCAGAAGTACAGTTATATATATATATATATATATATATATATATATATATATATATATATATATATATATATATATATATATATATATATCTGCAAAATGGTGTTTAAAACCTACAGGAATAATTCTTTTGGAAACCAGTATCTTACAACTGTACTGGTTTTTGACCATTTTGCTAATGGAAAAATGCTGATTAGGTTTTTAGCTATTATTTCTGAGTCTCTATGGTGAGTAGTACTGCAGTTGTGAGCTCCAGGTTCAAAGGTTGGTCTGTGACTGTGGGTGATGTTGGATGCTGAGCTGTCTCCAGACCTGGAGTTACAACTTTCACCTCATGAGACTCTAGAGTTTGAACCACCTTAGCTGGTTCTGGAGGCTGAGATGGGGTCTTGGGCATGGTTGGAAAAGATCTAACTTTTGCACTAATTCCTGGAGTGCTGATAAGCTTCCAGTGCAAAGGTCAAACTGTGAGCAGACTGAGTTTTGAATGCTGAGTCTGAATCCAGTCTGGAGGTGGAAGTGTCACTTCGTAGTGCTTCGGAGGAAGAGCTGTAGCCTTCTTCAGGGCTGTAGAAAATTCACTGCCAGTAGTACATTCTGGAATGATAGTGGCTTCCAGGTCTGAAGGATGAAATGCGGCACTTGGCTGCTGAGCTTGACCTTGGGCTGGAGTTGGAATTGTTGTCTCAGAATGGGGTGGAGGGTGAGCTGCACTGTCATTGGGTGGCTCACTTGGAAGTTGAGGGAGCATCATGGGCTGGGTTGGAGAAAGTTCCACCTCTTCAGGAGGATCTGGAGGAGGAGATGCAGCTGGTGGCAGTGCAGGAGATGGTTC
>NW_004624749.1:9525656-9583121 GCF_000247695.1 Heterocephalus glaber
AGGAGATGCAGCTGGTGGCAGTGCAGGAGATGGTTCTTCCTCCTCTGCAGGCTGAGGTGATGTCCTCTGCTGAGCTTGAGAAGGTTCCATTTTGTTGGGTGGCTCTGAAAGTAGAGCTGCATCCTCCTCCTAGGGGACTGAAAATGGTTCTGTGTCCTCAGGTGGCTCTGAAGGCTGGGGAAAATGCTACTCTTTCTGTCAACAAAAGAGAAAGAGTAACCTTCTCAGGGAGTACTGAAGACAGAGCTGCAAGCTTTTGCTGCACTGGTGAAACTGCTACACCAGAGGAGCCTGGGGGCATAGGTAAGCTCTGGGGCTGGTCTGGGGAATGTTTCCCAGCAAGCTCTGTGGGTGGAGTTAGAACCTTGATATCAAATGAAGAGAGTTCATCCTTTATGGCAGGGTTTGGCTGTGGAGTTGTAAGCTCTTGATTGTCTCCGAGAGGTTCAAACTGCTCAAGGGACACTGAGGACTGAGCTGGGGCCTCCTGTGCAGTTGAACTTTCAATTTCAACCTCACTAGACAACAACTCTGCAGGAGTAACAGAGCCATGGGTCAGTGTTGGAGGCTGAACTTGATCATCACCTAGAGGAGAGACTGTTTTCTCCTGTAGTTCTGGAGGCTGAGGTATGAGTTCATTAGGGAGCTCTGGAGGCCAAGCTGAAGCCTCTTGAGTGGTCCAAGATGGTTCACCCTCCTCAAAAGTGTGTAGATTGCCAACTTGGGTCTCCTGTTGAGCAAGTTCTGAAGATGTAGCTGGAGCCTCCTGCTGAAATTGTAAGAGCTCAGCTCCTTTGGAGGGCTCAGAAAACAGACTTGGGGCCTCTTGCTGACTTATAGAAGGTTCCACCTCATTCACTGGAGTAGAGGGTTGAGCTGTAGCCTCGGGGAGCGCTGGAAAGATTCCCTCCTCTGTGGTGGGTTCTGGGGTTATCGCAACCTGCAGATTCAGAGGTTTAACCGTCACATGGGGCAAGTGTGGATGCTTAGTTTCGTGGTGATGTGGAGTTGACACTTTCTTTACCATGCTCCAAAAACTGAGTTGGTTGCTTCAGCTGGGTTGGAGAAGTTTCCAGCTCTTCAGTTTCCAAATATGAGGGCTGATCTGGGGCTTTCAACTGGATTTCAGAAGGTTCTTCTGTCCTAGAAGACTCAGAAGGTTGAGCTGGCTTTGTCTTAGTGACAGAAAGTTCAGCCTCCACAAGAGGGCCTAGAGGCTGAGCTGGGGCTTCTTGGTGGGTTGAGGAAATTTCCATTTCTTCAGAGAGCTCTGGAGTCTGAGCCAGGACTTCTTGTTGGGTTGAGGAGGGTTCCTCCTCCTCAGGACTTTCTGGGGGTTAGGTCAGGGTCTGCAGTTGGCTTGAAGTAGGTTGTAGCTTGTTCCCTGCCTCTATAGATTTGGTAACCTTCATGTCCACAGGTCTCACTATGACAAATGCCATGTTTGAATGATGAGCTTCACTCCTACTTCCAGATGGCGCATTTGCCTACTGGTGCATCAACAGCTGACCTATATTCTCCTCAGTACCAAGTTCATACTGAGCGTGGGCATCCTGCTGGGTTCTAGAAGGTTCAGCTTCCTTGGGGGCGCTGTGAGAGTTGATCTTTGACTTCTTGCTGAAGTAAAGAGGACTGGAGCTTTGCAGGCTTTGGATTTCGAGTTTGGGCCTCTGGCTGGACCTGAGAAAGTCCAATTTGTTCAGAGGATTCTAGAAGTGGGGCCAACTCCTGGGAGGGAGCAGAAGACACTAGGTCATCAAAGCCCTCTGGCTATAGCTGTGGAGTAAGGGGATCAGATCGGGCAATTCTGGCAGGAGATTAAGCAAAGACCAGGGCTCAGTGGACACCTGTGGCTTGGTGGTCAGCAGGACCCAGTGCCTTTCTGGAAGCAGGGCCACCAGGACGAGGAACCACAACTGCTGCCAGGTGGGGAATGCAGGAACCCAGGGGCACCACAGGAACATGACGGGGGTGGACTAGAAGGAGTGGGACATAGTCACCCAGATCAGTGGAGTCCAGCTGCTCTGTCCGTGGGGTAGAACCCTTCTGGCAGCCACTTGCCTTTGAGCCTTGGCAACCAGGAATGTGCTGCCCCGCCCTTTATTTATGATGTCTTTGCTAAGGAAACCTTCATTACATCAGGCCCAGATGGCCTTGTGCCACATAGGGGAACTTGCCCCCCCAGCGACCAGATCCACCTCCCCTTCCCAGGAGACCTAAGAGTAGTCTCTTACAGGGCAGCCTCCCACATCATGAGGCAGGATGTGGGGCTCAGACTGGGTGGGTCCCGACCATGGTGTAGGGTGGGGTGGACAGGACGGGGCCTGTGGCTGCTCAGAATTGCTGGATATTTAGTTTGGTCCTTAAAGGTTGTTACTGAGGGCTGACACCAATGAAATCCCAGCAGATGACCCCAGAAGGGAGACTTTCACAGGAAGGGCTGCCCAGGTGGGAGGGCTGAGACCAACCAGATCCACTTATGAGCAAGTGAGGGCCTCGAACAACTCATCTGGGATTTCTCAGGGTCTTGGTCTTCAGGGCTTTGAAGCAGGAGAGTATTTCTGGTCAGGGTCTCTCTGCCCCTTCTCAGGCTTCCTTTGCACAGGGATGGTAACTTTGGCCATTCGATAGCTGCCCCTTCTGAGGCTCACGTGAAAGTGGCTGATTATTATATAGGACACATTCACCCAATATATCAATGCCATGAAAATAAAGACTACATTCTTGATTCAGCGGAGTTTATCTGGATGATCTTCTCTGACCAAATTAGTAATTTGGCAGCTCTTGTCATTGTAGGTTGTTCGGGGCAAAGGCCCCATGTCACTGGCTGTGTTTGTTCCCAAGACAAAATTGTACTAGGGGGGGTCTGGAAAAGCAGCTTCCTGCCATAGGCCTTTTGGACTCCTTGTGCATTGCTCACTGAGTACATTTGGATGGCATAGAAATGGCCCAGGATAGGCTACTGTGGGATTTGGGAGAACCCAGTCCGAGTGCAGAAGCTGAACTGGGAGAATGCTGTGAACAGAATCTGAAGCAAGGCCTTGGCTGAGGGTCCAGAGCTCTGCTCCTGCACCAGCAAGGTTTTGTCACTCTCAGTGGGAACTGCAAGAGGTGCCAACTGCCATCCTGCCTTCACTGCATCTGCCATGTGAGCCTTTTAGAAAACAATTTGAAAGGCAATCGCCCATGCTGTGCCCTTACATGGAGACAGCAGGACTGAGGAGAAAGAGGACATTAGTAGGAGAGGGGTTTGGGCTGCTCTCACGTTCTCAGTGCTCACAGTGTCTGAGCATTAAGGTCGCCTCTGGTTGAGAGCCGGCAACCTTGGCTTAATAAAACATCCCAGGGCTCTCTCGTGTGAAAATGGCAGCAAACAGGTGGCATGCATGACCCTTAAAATAAGCCACACTACAAACTGTGGAAGAGAGCATCCCTGGGAGGTGAAGGAGCTTGCCCAAGGTCACTCAATGGGTCAGGGTCAAGGCCAGGACTAGACTTTGGGTTACAATTTCCAGCCACTTTCTTTCTCATTACATGATCCTGCCTCCTAGCAGAAACCCTTGGGGAATAAAGTTCTGTCTGGTCCTGTTTGTTCTGGGAAAGTCTTGGAGGCACTGATAGCTGTGTGCATGCCACCTCCTCCTGCCTACTTCACATCTCTATCCAAGGTGAGACAGGTCCTCTGTCTCCTTTGTACATTTTCTGAGTCTCTCTAAGTCCTTTTCCAAATCCCCAAAGCCCTGGTCTTGAGGTCTTCCCAGGCCTTCTAGAGCACTTGGAGCTCCCCAGATGTGAGACGCTCTTCAGGTCTGCACGGGGTCCCTGACACCTGAGATCCTGGGGCTGAGTGGGCACAGGCTGCTCAGCTTAGTCCTGCAGGGCTGTCCCTCTGTCCTTGGCCTTCCATGCTTCCCCAGTGTTCCGCACTAGGGGGGAGGCTCCCTTTGGAAGGTGATCTCAACATTAATCATTTCATTCACTCGTTCAGCAAATATTTCTTGAGTGTCTACTCTTGGCAGGGACCACTTTAGGGCAAATGAAGAAAAGCCTAAGATGGCTGCTAGGGGAGGCACTGGGGGCCTGGAGTGCGGCTGCTGTGAGGGCACGGAGCCCTGAGTTTCTAAGTCTTAAAGACACAATAAGTCTGTAAGCTGGGCTCATGCTTTTCTTTGGATGGTATAAATTCATACCTTCACAGACTTCCGCGGTGAGGTTACAGCCTATTCACCAGGTGCTGCGTCTCCAAACACAGGCTGTGGTTTGCATCCAACCCAGTCCACTCTCAGGTGACCTGGCAAACACTAGGAATAGTGTCCTAGGTCACCTAACTCAAGGGTAAACTTGAGGTCTTTGGGACCTCTTCAGATTCCAGCAAGTGACAAATTGAATTTTTCTTGAGTTTTGAGTGCTAGAGATCAAACCCGGGGCCTCATACATGCTGAGCAAGTCCTCTGCCCTTGAGCTGTATCTGCAACCCGTGAAGCTGATTTCTGGAGTACGTGAGCCTTTTGTCTTTTGAACTTGTTTAGTGGGATTTTGAAATCCTTAGACAGAGGCAGAGTAGAGCTTTTGAGCACACATGGCCAAAAGCAGTGGTCTCCATCTGCTGACACACAAGGGCACTTAGTGTTCACATTTGTTGCAAGATCATCCTGGCTGCAGGACAGGAAGTGATAGTATTTACCCACTTGAAGAGGCTGGCTGGTATACAAGCTTTTGCAGCCATAATCAAAGCTTGCAAACCGATTCAGACATCACAATGCAGGAAACCCCTGTGCAGATAGAGGAGTCTGGTGTTGGGGGGGAGAACAGAGTGGAAGGAGAGAGCCTGGGGCTGCAGGGAAGGGGGGAGGCTGCTGGCTCTGGGGATGCTGAGGAGCCTAATGAGAGCTCTTTATCCCTTGTGCTGGTGTTGAGACTTTGCAGCCACTTACAGGCCAGAGCAGCAGAACTTGTAAATTGGAGACAGATAGAAACATATGCAGTGTATTTATAATTTATTTAGAGACTTTTTTTGGTGGTTATAAAGTTGTTTGGAATCTCACATATGCACACTTTTGAACCGGAGGAAACAGAACCTACTCTTTAATCATGTTGGTGTCTGCCGTGAGACAGCACTTGAACTTTGGAAATGATAAAAGTTTGTTTACCCTTAGCAAAAGACAATTTCCTGTTTGAATGCCTGGGAGGAAGAGAGCCTTTTAAAAGGGGCTTACTCAAATCTCTTAAAAGTGTTTTTGGACATGAAGAAAGCAACAGTTGGCTGCATTAAGTGCAAAAGTAGGAGAAACATCAGGATTATATTTCACCTAAAGTACACATGGAATTCAGCAGTCACAGGAAAGCTAGAAGCAGTTCAGGAAGGGAGAGAGTTGGTTTTGCTGAACTAAAATAGTTGGAAAATAAATGGTGACATTTATTTGACAAAATCAAGATATCACCCTATTCGTCATCCTCCCCTCCAGATGAACTCTTACCTGAAGGACACAGAGGCTGGTTCTCTACCTCACTCCTTGGAAATTTATGGAAGGGTTTAAAGCAGCACAGACTAACCTGTGAAGCTCTCCATGCATACAGGAAGTGACTTTTTTTCAAGGATGGAGAAAGCTTTATTACTGTGCTGAGCAAAGAGAACCCAGGAGTCTGTAAAAGGAAGATGCTCTCCCCTGATAAAGGAAGCATGGGGATTTTATTCTGAGAACCTCCATTATGGAAAGCACTTGAGGGGCAGCACATCCCTGAGCATGCTGTTGACTGGGAACATTTCTGAGCAGGCTCAGTTTAAGGTCATAGTTTATGACCTGGGCATGCTCTGCTCAAGGTCACAGAGCACACGTTCAAAGGTTAAAATGGTGGAACACATTTCTGTGCATGCTCAGGTCAGGTCCTAAAGATGGCAGACATGAACGCTTCTAGGCTGAAACAAAAAGACAGTTTAAAGGCATGCTAATGGAAGGGTTTGTTTCTTCATGCTCCTGTCTTATGTACTGGCTAACACCCCTTTTCCATTCCTTCTCCAGTCTTGCACAAGGACCTGAGTTCGATCCCTGGTACCAAAAAAAAAAAAAAAAAGATGCAAAGCCGATTGCATTAGTTCCCTTCCCAGGTCCTGGGAGGCTGCAGGGAGCAACCATAGCATTCAGGGTTCTGTGATGTCTCACTGATTCCACAGTCAAGATGTTCAACAGAGGCACAAAGAACTGAGGCTCATCCAGAGGAGTATAAGGGAGGTGTGACAGGTGATGGTTAGTCCAAGGCAGGGCTTTATTGGGGATGGAGCTGCTGGACTGCCTCGAACAGTGGTGAGAGAGAGGGCAAGACTAACTGGGGGTGAGGTTTATATAGGGCTGTGCAGCTGGAAAAGTATTGTGAGAGTTGAGCAATGGTATGCCAGGTGATTGGAAGGGGAGGATCACGTGGGTAGTAGGGTGGAGCAACAAGTTAGGTTTTGCTTCTCCAGAGGGGGTAGGTTTTACTCCCTGCCCCCAAGTGGCTCATTTCCATAAGTGGGAATCATTTTAGGAATGGGAGCAAAGAGAACCCAGGGTGGCTCAGATATGCCGAGACTCCTTCCTCCTAGCTCTGGGGACCAAAGCCCACAATCAAGGTGCAGGTGTATGGGGTGCCTGGTGCAAAGGTGCTGTCGCTTCTCTGTGTGACCTGGTAACAAGGGTGAGGGGACTCTGTGGGAGAGCACTGGGCATGAGGAAAAAGTGCTCAGTTTCTCCTGGGAAGCTATCACTGATTAAAGACCCCAAGGGCAAGAAGTGGCACAGGAGGTAAGGTGATAAAAACTAAGCAAACAACAATATGCTATTTTTCTTTTTTAAAAACATCCACCTCTTCAAAGAAGGGTGAACCGGCCAGAGATTGGGAATGGACCTGTAAGGAAGAGCAGGACAAGGACAGGGTGGCATTAGGTATTTGGAATCAAACCACTCTCTGCACACTGCTGAGTGTGGTCCTCCTTAGTTCTTCCTTCTAGAAATTTCCAGGTCACTCCATCTGTCTACCATGGTAGCATATAATGACTAGGGAAAGGCAATGAGAAAAGCTGTTTCTCCTGCTCTGATCTCTTATTTGGACATGGCTGAGCACAGCCTTGCATGGCCAAAGAAGGAATTATAACCCAAGTGTCCTTTCTGTAGATGACAGAGTCCTTCTTGCCTCTGTCAGAGGGCCCCAAGGGTCCCTGATCCTAAACGCCTTTGGCCTAAGGAATTCTGGTGGAGACTCCAGAACTGACGTGCAGATCTGAAAGGAATGCGTGCACTGGACAGAGGCAGCCCGGGAAAAGCCAAAGGAACAAACAAAAACAAAGCAGGAATGTGTGTGGCTTCCTCTCCTCATCTTCTCTTCTTCATAAACTGGGATATTTATGGAAAGTCAGCTTTTCTAAGTAAGCTGTTCTCAGTAACATTCCAGAAGCAAGACGCTCAAGGTCTGTTTTGCTTAAATTGAAAAGAAAAATGTAGAAGGGAGGAGGAAGGGGAAAGCAAACAATGGAGCAAAGGCTGATGAATGTAACCTGAGTTAAAGAGCTCACGTTCACCCTGCGGTTTCGTCTGGAGACCTCGGTGGTGCCTGCTGGGTCCTGGCTCCTGGCTCCAGCCCAGTGTGTAACTGTCCTGGCCCCATCTGCAGCCAAGTCCTGCCATCCTGAGGTCCCCTCTGTCCCGAAGCCCCTGCTGCTCACACATCACAGTGCATGGTGCCCACATGCGAGCTGCCACCCTGGGCTTGAACTCAAGAGCAACTTCATCCTGAGCAGGTCTCAGTGGGACCTAAACACAGGGTCAGGAAGGAGCTGTTCAAGACAGTATACAGAGGGCTGGTGGCACAACAGGGAAAAAAATTTTCCCAGGCAAGGATAAGAACACAGATGGGGAGACCAGGAGGGGACGGAAAAAGACAAAGATGAGTTATGTACACGTACCAATTTCCCACGATGAATGTGATCATCGTGTACTGCAAACACAGACTCATAAAGATTAAAAAAAATATTAAAAATTTCCAGGAGAGGCATCACTGTCAGGATGAGAGATTGGGATCTTTTTAAAGATTTTGAGGCCACAGGTCACAGTGTGATTATCTATAGAAAGTCTTTTTCCAGGCCACCTGGTGAGTTGTAAGTCTTCTGGAAGCACCTGCATTGGGTCTAAAATGCTATGTGGGAAGTTGCAGTTGGACAAGACCATTTCCTTGCCTTTAGTTTCAGGGAAGGAGATCTATGTGTGTTAGCTTTTAGAGAAGGTGCAGGCTCCTTGGAAGAATGAATCGGCCTGAGGTTGAAGGCTTGTTTTCATCTTGGACGGCAAGATGGTCTGTGTTGCTTTATTGTCTTATGATCCCGGGTTCAAGCCGGCAGGATGGCTTTAGGGGAGGACCTCTGCTGGGAAGGGTTTTGACTTTAATGGAGGAGTTCCAACTTTTGTTGCCAGTGGGTACCCACTTCAGAAGGTACCTCCCCACATGCATCTCATTTCCCACAGGAAGTCTACACACGGCTGTGTAGCTTCTGGTGATTCTGAGCTGACCAAGCACCACCAGGGCCCTGTTCCAGCTGCCCAGCATAAACACTTCCCAGGTCTCCTGCGGGGTCCTAGGACCAAAGCAGACAGGCCAGCCCTGACCCAGAGCTTCCCCGTGGCTCTGCCAGAACCCATCCTGCCTGCCCCAGCATGCTACACAGCAGGCCAAAACCAGGCCTTCCTCCCATTCCCCGGGTACCCTGCCTCCCACCGAGATCTGAGGACCAGGGCAGAGGCTGCTCTGCCTGAGACGGTGGTAGAAGAGCACTTTGGGTACAGCTGCGCCTCAGAGGTGTCTGGTTGTCATCCTGGGCTCTGATAGGTCAAAGGCGTGGAGTGTGTTCCCCGCTCCCACCCACCCTCGGGGACGAAGAAAGTGACTTGAAAATCTCATGTGTTAGAAATTTAGTTCTTTCCTGAAGAAAAAGTCTCATACCAGCTCCTAAAGCACTTCTTTATTGTTCTGATACTGAGCATTTTGCCCACTGATGACAGCAGTGGACACTGTCCTCACCACCCCGAGTCAGCTGTTGTCCGCAGCATGGTCCATTTCCTTCTTTTTTAGGAGGGCTCAGTTTTAGACAGAGCACTGCACTAAGCCCCAGCAGGGGAAATCAGCATGGTCGCTCACACTCCACACCACGTAGTAACCAAACTGAAAAATGGGCTTGTTTTCTGAAAAACAAGAGGTCACAGGCACCAGTCAGAAGGAGCCCAGCCCGGCTCAGGGACACAGGATGAGGACATGCCCTGCCCTCTGGTTCAGCCCTACCAGGAAGGGGACGTGGCCCGACCTGACCCTCTGCCCCTCGTCTCTGCTTTCTTCAGCCTCCACTCAGCTGTGCTGCTTTTCTGAGTCCTGACTGGGTGCTTCCTTCTTCACGGTGGGCTAATAGAAGCCAATTAGATCTTTCAAACTGGGGTGGTGTTTTTGAGCAGTGTTTTTTCTAGCATGGGTTAGAAGTCAGTCAGTGCTCAACACTGGAGTCCCCTGTGGCTCCTGCTACTCTGACTGGCCTGGCCGCCTGATCTCGAATCTTCAGCCAACAAAACCATGAGCTAAATGAACTTCCTTTCTTTATCCACTTGGCCTGTGCCCTGCATTTTGTTATAGTGTGTGTAGGAGGAAAGCTCACAACTTGGGGAGGGGAGCAGGGGCAATAAGAAGAAGTCGCCCGGAGATCAGTGTGTCCTTGCCCTGGTCCTCACCTTGACCTTGCATTTCCTGACCTCCAGGACTGCAAGAAATCCACTTTATTCTTTACAAATCACCGAGCATGGGCTTACTGTTTTAGAAGCACAGGATGGGCTGGACACTGAGTGGAACAATGTTTTCCCAAAGTCTCTCCACTAGGAGCCTCAGATGTGACCTTGTTTGGAAATAGGGTCTTTGCACACAGGACCAGGTAAGAATTTGGGGATCCTGGGTTTGGGGGGTGTCTTTATGAGGGAGGAAAGGAAGGCAGGGGTCCAGAGAGACCCAGGAAGAGGTGGTGGGGCAGAGGTTGAAGCTTTTCCCTCAAAAGTCAAAAAACTGGGGATGCCAAGAGAGAGGAGGACAGAGGCCCCTGAGGCCAGGCAGCCCCAGCTCTGGACTTCAGACTTGGGTGAGCTGAGAAGGGTACATTGAGCTAGTTTGTGGCAGTGTGTTAGAGCAGCTGCTCATGGGTGCTTCCATGTGCCCTCAACACAATGTCCAGCAGAGCCAGCAGCTCACGTGAGGCCAGCACCCCTCACCTTTCTCTGCGCACCTCTCCCGAGGGCCAGGCTTCAGCTGGGATGCTCAGGATAGAGAAGAAAGCAGCATGCATCAGGTCCCACCAGAGTGGCTTGAGCCTTGATAGGGAGAACAAAACCCCAAGTAACTGAGTCCTTACAGCTGGGCCTCCACATCCAAGGACTGCACCTCTATGCATAGAAACAGGTGAAAGCCTGTCGTCGGTACTAAGTGTACAGCTTTGGTGTTGACATGACTCCCTCAACGGTACGGGGAATGCCCCATGTGCAGGCACTGGCATTGCATTCGGTATTACAGCCACACAGAGGGGACTTAGAGCACCCAGGAGGATGTGTGGAGGTTATGCACAAACATGATTCCCTCCTGTACAAGGGACTTGCATGTCCACAGATTTCAGGGTCCCCAGGGGTCCAGGAAACAGTCCCCTTTGTTATCAAGGGATAGCTGTTCTTAAAGAAAACAGATATGTTGGGATAGAGTCATGGGCACAGGGCACCAGGGAAGCAGGGGGTCCCGAAACCCAAGCTGAGAATGCATTTACAAAGGGAGGGATGCACTGGGGGTGTCCAGAGCTGCAGATGCATGGAGTAAAGACAGAGGAATCTGAGACAGTGGCGTGGAGGGCATGGGGACTCTAGGCACTGTCCCGGGGACTATCTGTTGGGAGAGTCAGTCCAGCAGGTATGCTGAAGAGAGACAGAAAGGCAAGGCATGATGGAGAGAGAAAGAGTTTGAGAAAGTCAGAGAGAGGAGAGGAGAGGAGAGGAGAGAGGAGAGAGAGAGAGAGAATGAAGGCAACCAGCTGAGAATAAGAAGATGAAGGAGGCACTGGGATTCTGAAGAGGGAGGGGGATGGAGGGAGAAGGAGGAGGAAGGAGGGGATGGAGAGAGGTGGGAAGGGATGGAGGGGAATGCAAGGGGATGAAGGAGGTGGAGGACGTCAGCCCTGGTTCCCCAGTGCCACACCTCCTGCAGACCCTGAAGGTGCAACATGGAATTCAGTGGGAAGAGGGGCGGCCAAGGTGTAAGTTTAGAGAGCTGAATCTCCAGGCAGAGGGGTTGATTAGAGAATAAGATAAAGGTCAGAGGTGCCAATCTGAGGCTCACACTGACCCTGTGGCCTCTGGTGTCACAGAACAAAAAGGAAAGTTGGGGTTTTCTTGGGAGAGAGAAGCGACTGTGCTGAGCAGGCTGTGCTGTCAACAGAGACCAGGCATGTGTTTCTTGCCACAATGGAAGAATTGATAGAATAACAATACATTCACAGGCAGCAGAAATTTCTTTAACTCACCAAGGACTCTAAAATTTACTTGGTGTCAGGCCCGAGGCAATCACAACTAACCTGTTTCTATTGTCTATAGCACTGGGGGTGCACCTTACACTTCACACAGTGACATGCAGGAGACAGGAGGCTCGGGAGGGAGAGAGAGTGGAGGCAGGGGTTGGCAGGCGTGCGGGGGTCTCTGCGGACGGAGAAGGAGTTTATAGATGGGACCCAGGGACAGTGCTGTGGAGATGGCGACACGGAGCTGGTAGGTCAGAGGGAAACTCCAAGGCTAAGGTACAGTGGGGACAGTGGACAGTCTGGACAGTGCAGTGCGCAAGGGGCCATGGCGTGGTGAGCAGGAGGAAGTGTGCTGAGCGGAAGCCCAAGGACAGATGTGGGTCCTCTTCTGGTGATGGGACTCAGGGAAGTAGCAAGCAGAGGACACAGTGTTGGGGTGCTCCTCCTTTACCAGCCCTAGGCCTGGGATGTTCAATGGGCTCACAGGTCTGGTTTTCCTGATATGGCCTGATGTGTCACGTGCACATGCTCCTGATTCAATTTGGGGCACTAATCTTTTATTCTCACAAAGAATTATTTAGCCCTGTGCCTTGTGGTTGTGCCAGCCAGGTGGTGATTATCTACTTGTATAAACAATGTGTGGTCATCTACCTTGGCACCTGTCCCCAAAGTATAGTCACTCAGGCCAAACTCACTTTATGTAATGGAGTCACTGAGGCCCAGCCAGAAGCTGCTTTTCTACCCAGCATCGGCCATGCTGGGGAGAGGGCACAGCTGAAGCAGTTTTGAAAGAAAGCTCTTAGGTGGCCAAGTGCCTTTGGGGGCCAGCAGGCCTGGTCAGTGAGTGGCAGCAGGTGCTGTGCACACAACAGGATCTTGGAGTTGTGCTGTTTTGCTGGCCTGGCCTGCAAGGCCCCATCAGGCAAGGGTTCCTCTAGGAGCAGCTGGAGAGCCTGGTGTGGCCGGTCCTGGGTGACCCAAGCTGTATGTGGAAAATGTTTGGGTAAAACACACATGAGAACCTCCCTTCAAGGTTGTCCCTAGCTCCACTTTGCTGGCATGAGTTACTCCATTTTGAATGTAACACTTCCCAGTGAGATCATCACAAGAGTGCCCCAAGCCAGGCCCATGTCTGAGCCTGAGCGAGAAGAGGCCTGAGGAACAGGACCCCTCTGGCCCTGACCCCCTCTGTGTCCCCACTCTGTGGCCAGGTGTGGTTGCCTATTCCTGTTTTGCCAGAACAGTATCAGGTAGTACCAGCTGACTTTCCATCCGTTCTTTGGACAGGAGTCTGTGTTTGTTTTCTTCCCTTCTCATTCTCTCATGGGCCCTCACTAGAACTGTGGGCAGACACTTGTCCATCCTTTGCGTTGGACTTGCAAGACTTTCCCAACTGAACTCTTTGGGAATTTCCCTACATGTCTGCAATTCTTTGGGGAGGAGATGGCTTGCAGATAACCCTGTGCCAGATGACATTTCCTGGGAGGAAGTTTCACCCTCCAGAAATGTTCTATTTTGGTTTGGGCTCCTCTTGCCTGGCCCCTCCTGCCAACAATTCCATCCAAAGTTGTGCTAGGAAGTCCACCTTCCCTGACAGGCACAGAGGGGCTGCAGCAGAGTGTGACCCATGGGGAGGTCCTGGCCGGTACAGGTGGAAACCCATCCTGGAACTGTGGTTCCACTCACAGAAGCAACGGTGATGCCCTGACTCCCACAGGGACAGGAAAGTAGACGTGGCATTTCAAAAGCCCTCCAGGCTGCAGCTGTCAGCTTCCGTTGCTGTGACAAGATACCTGCCATGCACAACCTGAAGGAGAAAAGATTCATTTTAGCGCATGGTTTCAGAGGCTTCAGTCTGCAGCCAGCTGGCTCCAAACATCATGGCAGAAGAGCATGGCAGAGGCAAGCACTCAGATCATGGCACCAGGAAAAAGAAAGATGGGGAAAGAGCCAGAGAGAGAGAGAGAGAGAGGGAGGAAGGGGCTGGGGACAAGAACACAGGCTTCCGGGTTGTGACCCACTTTCCCAACCAGCCCCACCTCCTAACAGCACAGTTTGCTACTGACTCCTCAATGGAGAAATCCATGTATGGTCCCAGCTCTGACTTGGTGGAAATGACTCTCTCACTGGCTCTATTTGGGTTCCTGTCTCCCTGTTTACTGGTCCCTGTGGGGCAGGGAGGTGCCAACAGCCCCAAAGCTCACGGTCCCTCAGGGATGTGGGGTCCCTGCCCTGCTTGTGTTCTCTGTTTCCCCACCAAAGGCTGCGAGATCCCTGAGCACAGGCCCTGGAGCAGGGGGCGCTGTGGTTGTGATCTGTGTGTGGACATCTGGCTTGGTCCATGCTTGGCTGCAGAGTCTATGTGCTATGCATGGTTTAGAGACACATTTAAAATCCTGCTGCCTCAGGGCTGGGTATTTAGCTCAGTGGTTCCTGTGCCTGCCTTGCAAGTGCAAGGTCCTGAGTTCGATCCCCAGTACCAAAAAAAGAAAAAAGAAAAAAAAATCCTGCTGCCTCTCTCCTTCTGCAGAGAGACTGTGTTCTCCAAAGTCTGTGCCACAAGCTTAAGCCCCAGGCAATGGTATTGGGTGGGGCCAAAGGGAGTGTTTAGGTCATCAGGGCTCAGCCTCGCCAATAAAGGGTGTGAGCACACAACTACATCTCTTGTCCCCCATCCCTTCTGCTAGGGGACAGTGCAGCAGAGAGGCCACGAGGAGACCAGTGCCAGTGCACAGACTTCCTGGCCTCCCACACCATGAGCCAGGTGAACTCGTGCTCCGTATAAATCTCTAGACTGAAATTCTATTACAGTAGCATGAGAGAGCTGAAGACATGACTTCAGAGAGCACAGGCAGGGGTGCAAGAAATCACAGACATCTCTTCCAAAATCACATGCACTCTCACTGTAGTGTAATTATTATAATAAAAATCCAGAGCCAGGCATGGTGGTGCATGCCTGACATCTCAGGACTCTGGGAGGCTGAGACAGGAAGACTGCAAGTTCAAGCCCAGTTGGGGCAACTTAGTGAGACCCTGTCTCAAAATAAAAAATAAGAAAAAGGCTGGGGATATACCTCAATGTGAAGGCTCTAGATTCATCCCCAGTACAGGGGGATAAAAAAGCCAGAAGCAGCTTAAATGTCCAATGGGAGGAGATGCCTAATAAATTATGAGGCACTATGTGGCCGGCCACACAGGAATATGCTCAGTTGTCGCATGGAGAGAAGGTGGCTGGATACAGAGTGGGTAAGGAGCACAAGCCTGCTTTATCACTGAAAACATCCACGTGTGCACAGCAAAAGGACCAGAAAGAACAAGTACTGAGAGTATCATCTTCATGTAAAATTGCAGTTAACTTTTATTTTTTTCTTAATAACTTTCTTTAGTTTTCTCTTTAACAATAAATATTTATTATTTGCACAATAAGATATATAGTAAAGGGCACACACACATGTTCATTACATATATTTTCATAAAAAGCAATCAATAAGAATAAAGAATTTCAAGAACATCTTGCCATTTATTCTTGTCTTGTTTATTCCCTTTTTATTGTATTTTTAGTTGATAAATAATCAAGATCTATATTTGGGGGGTACAATGTGATTTTTACATGTTTCTTTACTCATTGTTTATTCTTTACTCAGAGAATTTTATAATAATATTTGATTTTTGTTTGTTTGTTTATTTCATTTTGCTTTGTTTTTGAGGCAGGGTCTTGTTTCAAAACTCCTAATGATCCTCCTGCCTCAGCCTCACGGGTGATGGGATTACAGGCATGCGCCACCACACCTGGTTCAAAGCAAGTTTTAATTTGAATAAGAGGTGAGAACCGGTGCCCCGTGTTGGAATGAAAGAATCACATCAGCTTACTGTGCTGAGTGTTTCCTTCCTGCTCCCTCCAAAAACCTTTCTGTCTCCCAGGCAGCTCTGTACTGGGCATGGCCCAGCTGTGTGCATGTGGCCGGTGGGCGCCTGGCTAGGCCGTGGCTGGGTTTGGCGATGGGCCCCCCTGGCAGGAGACAGGAGTGTGGACCTGGGGTGCTGTTCACTCTGGGCTTCCTCCCTGCTGGGGTGCTCCTGTTCCTTCCTAGCACCTCCTCTTTTAGTTCTGGTCATTGTTTCCTCCCTTGTCCTCTAGTCTGGTGCTCTGGGGTCTCCCTCATGCTGCTCTAGGGATGTCACCATCCCTTGTTAAAACTGCCCTCTTATTAAATTGCTGCCAGTCACCCTTGTTCAGATGCCATCTGCTCCTGCAGGACCTGACTCCACTGCCCCTGGTGTACCCAGCCCAAGTTCGCCACTGAGCTTGGTGCTTTGGAGTCCAAGTCAGGCCAGTCAGTTTGTGAGATCTGTAGACAGGAAGCAAAAGGACAAAGGTTACATGGCGAGAGAACAACCTCACTCCCTCCTCAGGGGAGCACCCCTGGCAAACAAATCAGCTCTCACATGACCCCGTCTCTTCAGCAGCTACATCCTCTCCAGGTCTCCACCAGGGGACCAAGCTCCCAGCACAGCAACTCTGGGGGAGGAGCCATTTCCAATCCATAGAGCCCCTTCCCAGTGTCTCTGAAGTGGAGTCCCCCTACTTGTGTCTTTTAAAAGGGGGTGAAACTCAGGGTATTACCAAAAAACAGTAAGTTTTACCTCAATTTCAAAGAATTGTTTCCCAGCACAAGTCATAGCCTTTATAAACTTATAAAACACGTCATAAACTTATAAAATGTTTTATAAATAAGAAAAATGGAAAGAAAGCATAAATGAGTAGATGAAAATTGGATGAACAGATAAAAACAGAGAGAGAGAGAGGAGAGAGAGAGATTTTTAACATATAAACTCAGTGGCACTAAACATACATTGATGGAGTAGTGGCTCAGGGATGCTCTTGGCTGGGAGGTGGCTACAGAGAAGCTTCCTAGGGCCCCGTGCCAGCCCCTCTGTGGTAGAATCTGGCTCATGGTCTCCATTTCCAAGGAGACATAGCATGTGCCCGCTCTCAGCAGCGGCCTTGGAAAGGAATCTGCTCTCCTCCTCTTCAGGGCATCACTCCAGGAAGAATCATTAACAGCATGGCACTCGGCAGGCCAATACCTCAGCTGCAAAGGGAGGAGTCACAGGACATGGACTCCAAGGACACTATGCACTGACAGAGCTAGCACACAGAGCTCACCACCTTCCTAACTCACCCTTGTCCTCTGGGGCCTGCAGACAGGAGCACTAACCTCCCTTGGACTAAGGGCTCAGCCATCATGCCCAGCTCTAAGCATGTGTGGTGGTTGTGCAAAGTCTTCTCCTTTCATAGCCAAGGGGCCTGGTGTGCACACAGTCACTGGCATGGTGACACAGATGGCACAGGGGAGCTGAGTTTTGTTCTGCTGGCTTAGCCTTGAATTGTGGGTGAGGTTGGGGGTGACCTACCCTGGAATCCAGACCGCTCCTCCCTGCCCTCCCTGCTCCTCTCTGTCCCAGATCTGGAAGGTTTGTGCTCTAGGGCTGTCCCTGGACATGAGTGCCACAGCTCTAGATCAGAAGGTAACAAAGAATCCATATGCAGAACAGCCTCTGTGATGCCTCTGGGGTTTAAAGGACTAAAAGCATTCATTTTGTTTCAAATAGGTTGCTAAAGCTATGCCATATTGGATCAAATCTATATCATATGCCTGTCGAAGGATTCAGTGACCCAAGTCACCACCTGTGAGTCTCCTCTGGGGACCCTTAGTGGCTTTGTTGCTGTGCTCCCATGTATTAGTTGTTTGAATTATTTAAATTAAGTCATTAGCTTTCAGCCTCTTTACCTGCTGCAAGCACCTGAGATAACAGATCATGGCTCTTCCTTTCAGCACACTTCCTGTGTTCAGCCCTGATAACTTATTGTTAAAAGCCAGTTCTGAGTCCTATTATCCTGGCCCCCCACTGCCCAGTCACATTCTTCCTGCTACCCTGGATGAATTCATTTCAAGTCTAGATGCCATACACCCTGGCCAGGAAGCCTGATACTGTGGAATGCAGTGTCCGATTGACTCAGTCTTAGGAATAGGGGGTACATGCTAAAGGAAAGGCAAAGCAGAAATAGACGATCCCAGAGGCATAAAATTAAAGTCTCAGGGTCCTGATGATCAGTGGGCATGATGTCTGTCTGCCAGATGCAAAATTAACCCACCTCCAGGAAGATGATGTCTTCCAGAGACTCTATGACTTTCACATGCAATGTCCAGAACTCAAAATGAATCACAAACCACACTAAAATGAAGACCAAATGACTGAAAACTAAGAGGAAAAATAGAAATAAACTGCCTCATAACTAATTTTAATATTGGGTTATCAGAGATTTAAAAATACCTAGAAAGAATAAGCTATAAATAGTCTTAACATAAGAGTGAACACAATAAAGGACTTGTAAACTAAAAACAGGTGAAAAAATATTCAAATTTAAGTGTAGAGAGGAAAAACGAAAAACAAACAAACCACACAAAAGGAGTAATGTGTGTGTGGATAATTGGATTCACAAAAGAAGAGGAAGAATGGAGGAAACTGGACAAAACAGTATACTACCTAAAATTAATAAAAAACAGTAAATTATACTTTCAAAAAACCTTCGGGAATGCCAGTAGGTAAATATAAAAATAACTGCAACCATCATAGTTAAGTGGTTAAAAGTAAAAGATAAAGGAAAGTTTTAAAAGATGCATTCATTATCTTCAAAGCAGCAACAGTAAGACTTTAATAAAATTCTGGCTAGAACACTGGACATAGAACAATGGAAGAACACCTTTATCATGTTGAAAGAAAAAAAATGCTAACTGGGCATTTCAAACACTTTCACTAAAAAAAAAAGCACCAAAATAATTATAGGAAAAGATGATTTCAGAAGGAAGTACAGAAATGCAAAAAGGAGTAAAGAGTACCTGTAAGTAAGGGTAAATATAAATACAGTAGTATTGACTAATGGGCCTAAAATGTGGGTAAGATATATGCTAACAATAGCACACATATGCATCCATACTTGCACAGCCTTCTCCCTCCTTAGCTGACTTCCTCGTTCTCTCTCAGTCAGTGCAAACACACGAATCCCCTGATTCCTTCTTCTGATGTAGACATAAAGAAGAGGAAGGGGGAAGTGGTGGATGCAGCCCCAGCTGATTTGGAGAAGCAATGGCTCACAAGTTCCAGGCGTGGGTGGCTGGCAGGTGGCTTCCCTGGGAAGGAGTGCTGGGCTGACCCAACTCTCTGGATCTCAGTTTCTCATCTAAAAATTAGACTGATTTACTCCACAAGGAATCTTTCATTCCCAAAGGCTAGAACTGTATGGCTTGCATTTTATTTCTTGGTTATCTATCTTAGCTTATAAGGTTATATATTCTAGATGCTTTTTAGAGATCAAAAGCTGTAAATTAGAGGAGTTCCATGGATAGAGTCCAGCCAGTAGAACTTTTTAAGCCTGAATAATAGCATTTAAAAATATGTTGAAAATATTATGAGATTTCACATGAAAGTGTAGATTTGCAGTTTCTCTGGGAAAGACAAAACTGGGCCTGCTCTGAGCATTCCAGCAGATTCAGAGCCAGGAGAGTTGTGCTGTGGGACAGGGCCTGTAGCCGCCAGTTCACCCCAGTCCCTACCACTCCCTGTGCTACCTCAGTTACTTCATCGGCTTGCTGTGTTAGCTTTCTCATAATTTGACAAAACACCTGTAACAAGTCAACTTAAAAAGGGGGAAGGTTTATTATGGCTCATGGTTTCAGACGTTTCAGTCAATGGTCAGTTGGCTCTGTTGCTTTCAGACTATGGTGAGGCAGCAAGCATAGTGAGACAGAACTGCTCATCTCATGGCAGCCAAGAGACAAAAAGGGAGAGGAGGGGCCAGGGTCCCCATATCCCCTCCATGGTCACCCCAGGGACCTACTTCCTTCCACCCAACCTTTGAGCTACAAAATTAGGCTTCATTAGAAACCATCTGACCAGTACTGATGTCCTTCCAGTCCCTCTGTGTCTCATCTGCCTGTGACCTGGGTACATCTTGTTCTCCAGCCTCATAGGGGACGATTTCTCTCCAGATGTTGATGCTTCAAAATCAAAACAAAATTGTGGCAATGAGCTCTCTGTGGAAGATGTGTTCATTTCCATCTTCCTGTAAATCTTCCACATTCCCCAGGCCCTCAGAAGCTTCTAATACTTGGGCCTAACAATTCAGAAGTTCTTTGTCTAACCATAAGGATCCAAGTCCTTCTATCTTTTCCCTTTTCTTTCCAAGTGTCAGCTGGAGTCACTTAGGCTTTGTGTGTGTGTGTGTGTAGAGGTGGCAGGCAGCAAAGCCATTCAGGGTTGAGTGTTGTCCTTGGTGGTCTGACAGCTATTGCTGTGGGGAAATATCTGTCCATAGCTCAGGTGGTCCCAACTACAAGGTCACCTGCTGGATACCTTGTCCCTCCCTTCACACCCAGGACAGATAGCATGAAAAAGACTGGAGAGAGAAGCCCAGGCCACCCCATCCCCTCACTGGCCATACAGTGACACAGGTCCCTTGGTCTTCTCCAGCATCAATTCCAGATCCCTCCCTGCCCCCTCCACCTTAAGTGCACCAGAAGCCATCATCAGAAGCCTGGTCATGGATTTACCAATTGCTCCTTTTTTTTTTCTATTTGTTTGTTTTTCTAAAATATGCATTTTCTAGTTTGAAGGAAATATTTCCAGGTAGAGCCTTAAAAATGTTCTTAAAAATAAATATTACTGGTTGAGTTTTGTATGGCCTTTTATTTATGTATTGATGCTGGGATCAAACCCAGGGCCTCGAGCATGCTGCATAAGTGTGCTACCATGGAGTTATACCAGAGCGCCAGAGATCATCTTGCAAGAAAGCATAGTTGCCATCATGGAAAAGAAGTTCTGTCATGGCTTGTATCTAGATGTCTTCACAAAGCTTCATGTGCTCATAGGTGGGGCTTTTCAGAGGTGGCTAGATCTAGGGTGTGTGAATGTGGATTAAGGGTGTGTGGTACTAGATTAGTCCACTGATCAATTTATTTAGCATAGTTCTGAGTGTGAATAATGGAAGCCCCACCTTGGGTGTGGGTGGCACCATGAGCTTGGATGGAATATATAGGGAGGCTTGCTGCTGCCGCTTTCTGCCTGCTCTGCCATGGACTGTTTTTTTCCCTGTGATGCCCCTCTGCCATGCCACTCTGCCTTGGAGTCAGTCAACTATGGACTGAAACCTCTACAAACAGTGGGCTACAATAAACCCTTCTTCCTTTAACTTTGGGTGTCAGGTATTTTGTCTCAGCAATGGGAAAAGAACTAAGACAAATACAGAGTGGGAATGGGTGGGAAAGAAGCTATAGAAATTGGCTCTGGAAACGGAGAGGGAAGCAGCTTTCAGGTGGCAAAGGATCTTATTATTCCTATGCAGGATGGGGCCAGAGTTGGCACAGGAAGTGGTTCCTCTGTGGTGGGACAGGGTCCAAGGAGGTTCCTAGACCTACCTGACCCATAGCACTAAGTTGCAGGTTCCCCAACTCCCATCCTGGACATGTCAGTAGAGGCATAAAAGGATTCTTTAGGCAGAAATTTAAGAGTACACACTCAGAAATAGAGTGTGGGGCCTCAAGAGAGAGTGGCCCACTATGATCAGAGCTGAGGGTATTTATGGGGCTTAGGGGTCCTCATGCAGGTAACCTAGGACATGTGTCCTACTGTCAGGTCACCCACCTGGTGGCTGTGTCAGAACGGAGACCACTGCTCGTGTTTGCAGCTGAGATCTGCTGCCCACTCACACTGCTGCTTCTTTTTGGACACAGGTCAGAGGGAGGAAGTGTAATTTACAGGGGAAAAGCACAGGCCAAGAATTCAATTTACAGGCTCATTGCGACTGTAAGACACTGTCTTAATTACTTTTCCCTTGTTGCTGAGACAAAATACCCAACACCAACAAGTTAAGGGAGGAAAGAATTATTTAGCTCACAGTTTGTAGAGATTTTAGTCCACATTCAGCTGGCTCCAAGGCAGGGTGACTTGGCAGGGGGTTATTGCAGAGGAAAAATAGTTCATGGTAGGGCATAAGGTAGCAAAGCAACAAGGGACCTTAATAGTGTCTTTCAACCCCTTTTATCTTATCCAGACTACTTAGGGCGGTTAGCACTCACACCCTTAATCCTAGTGCCCTTGAGCCTAGCATTGCACTATGAGTCAGTTCCAGCATCACACACTCTAGATCCAGCCACCTTCGAAAAAGCCCCACCTATGACTGCATGAGATTTGTGGGGACCTCTAGACACAAAACATAACATTTACTTAGGATTTTTTTTAATGAGTTTCCTGAAAGGGGAAAAAAAAAATCGCTGAGTGACTTTTGTGTCCCGAAGCTGCAGTTTTTCTCAAAAGCACAATTTTAAAATTCCAATTTTCCTTGTCTCCTCTTTATCTGTTTTTATTTTTTTCCATCCTACTTCATGCCCAGCACCATGGGAGATAAATCCTCTATGTGGATGATCTTTCACCTCCATTTTATGACAGAGTTTTCTTGTTTTGTAGACTAGAAAACTGAGGCATCAGGGATGATATCAAATGTTTGATTCTATGTAGGAAGTATATATGTGGTGGAGTGGACTTCAAGCCTACTTTTCCTGAGTCTCCAGGAGGCTCAGTCTGCAGACTGGGTTCTGGAGCCTTTTCCAAGGACAAGGAAGCTGCCTTCTGTCTTGGGGGCTTCAGGCAAAGAAGCTAAATTGAGCTAAAGCTTCTTTTTTTGTGTGGCTTTTATTGGATTTTTGTTTGTTTAAATTTTGGTGGTACTGAGGATTGAACCCAGAGTCTGCACTGAGCTACATCTCCAGTCCTTTTTTATTTTTAATATTGAGACAGGGCCTTACTAAGTTTGTATGTTGCCCAAACTGGGCTGGAACCTGTGATTCTTCTACCCCAGCCTCCCAGAGTGCTGGCTGGGGTGACAGCACAGGGATTTCAGTCTTGTGTCACCACCCTGGGCTAGAGCTAAGCTTTGAAGTGTTATTCCTATGCAGAAGAGTGCATTTTTATACTTTTTACTTTTGTACTTCTGGTCCCAAGCAGGCAAGGCCAGCTTGTCACAGAATCCACAGCAACCACAGGCCCTTGCTGGACTAAGATTCAGTGTTTATTAGTCACCCACAGCTCCTGAGACAGGCATGGCCTTTCAGGGCCCGCTATCTGGGGACTCTGCTTTCACACGTCCACACCCCTGGGGCCAACACAGGAGGCCAGGGCCTGGGAGTGCTCACCAGGCCATGCTGATGTTGTTCAGAGGTGATGAGCTGTGTGTGAGACCTCTTAGATTTTGGTGCCAGCTGGGCATCTGTGCCAGGCTCATGTGCAGAGGTCAGAAAGCTCACAAAACTTCATGCTCGACTCAAGCAAGTACAGTACCAGAATGAAAAGAAATCCATCCTAGGCCTTATGTATTTATTAGTTGCTATGGATCAAACCCAGGGCCTTCACACTGAGTTACATCCCTAGCTCTTTTTTATTTTGAGACAGGGACTCACTGGGTCACTAAATTGCCCAGCGTGGGCTCAAATTTCTTTCTATCTTCCTGCCTTACCCTCCCAGAGTGCTGAGATGATAGGTGTTTGCCACCCTGCCTGGCTCTAAGCACTTTCATGGTTGTGCTTGGATAATACCAGCAGGCTGCAGACAAACCCACACAGTTTCTCCCTGCTTTGCATTTTTTAATTACTAGCTTATTTTATTTCTCTGGTATGGTTTCACAAGTTCAGGCTGGATCATCTGTCACACCCTGAACTGAGATCAGAATTTCTAAATCACAAAGAGTAGGGGATGCCCAGAAAGTCAGGGAGACACATCCCTTCTACCTTGGATGGTTCAGCAAATGTAAGATCTTCTATCTTACACAAAATGTGAAGACACAGCTGATGCCTCATTCAGAGGTTCTGAAATTCCAAGATGCTTTGTCTCTGTTGTCTTCCTGTTCTGCCAGCACTGTGCCACAGACATTGGCCAAGTTCCTTCCCATTCCCTCTGGAGGGGAGATGTCTTGGAGCATCAGGAATGTGCTGTTGGACCCCAGGAAGGGGAGGCAGAAGAGTTGCCCGCTCTGGGAATTTATTAACACTCCCTTCCTAAGCTGAGTGCCATGGTTCCCACTTGAAGAAAGCTTTTGCAGCTGGCATCCATGTCTCCTCATTCTGCAGCTGGGGCAACAAAGAGCATCCATTCTGGCGTGGACAGGAGATCAAGTGTGCTGTGACCTCTCGGGCAGGGCAGGCCTAGGGGGACGTGATGGTCTCCATGTCATTATTATAAATAGTCGGCTGCCCTCCTCCAAATAGAGGCATAGGCTGCTATCTCAAGTTGCATGTTAGCAGAGTTGTCGGGAAAGCAAAGTTTCCAGTTGCATTTGTGATAAACACATTCTTGGAAAGGGCAGTCTGCTACCCCACGAGGGACCCTGGGAAGATATTCTGAGCAAGTCTGAGGCCATCTGTCTGCACTCTGTGTGCTTGCAGTGTGAAGAATGCTCTGGTTTAATTATCAGGGGTGCTGAGCTAGGATCCAGCTGGCTTTGATCAGTGTCTGTCATTGTCCTGTTTTGGGTCAGGTGGGACCTGGTCCTGGGATGCTGGACCTTCCAGGGCCCTTACTCGGGTACCACACTCTGGCTGCCATGTTGGTTACAGTAGGGAGAAGGGCAAGGCCCCAGGTTATGCTGAGTCTCCTCTCACTGCCTTTCTGTTTGAGCTGCCCTGTCATCAACACTCAAAACACACACGGACCTTTTCTGGAGTGAGGGAATCTTGACATCAGTTTATGGACAGAGGAAACTTCATGGTCCCAGTTGCATGTACACACACAGACCCCCACATGTGCGCACACACACACACACACACACACACACACAGGACAGGTGAGTGTTTGGTCTCTGGGGTGCTGTTATCCTCACTGGCTGCTCCGTCCTCTCTGGACAGTGCTCGTCTTCATCCTGCTCCCATCCTTGGAACCCCCAAATCACTGGGACCATAGGGGCTTCTTCTGTGGGCCTCAGATCTGCTCTTTAATTTCAGAAGTCAATGAGCCCCTGATGTTCATTTGCATTTTTGTCCCTCTGGTGCCCTTGGGTTAAGTCCCAAGACATTTCCAACTTGCTTTTCCCGCTGTTATGAGCAGCTGATACCCTGCTGGCCCCAGTGCTAAGGGTGACAGTGGCCATCCACGCTTCTGAGGTTGGGTCTCAGCTTCCTATCTCAGTGTCCCTTCCCCTCCACTTCCCTTTAAGTGTCATCAGCTGGCTGGGTCATATGATATCATTGCACCTGAAGGGTGACACAGTATAACACTGGGGATCTTCGTGTGCTTAGCCATCATTGCCAGCTGATTGTGTTACCAGAGGTCCCAGAGGCCTCTGTTGCAGATCCTTGGTGTCCCAAGCAAAGAATTTGTCAAGATACATAGAAAAAGAAGCCAGGGTATACATTTATTGAAGGTTTGAAAGTATGTATGCTCTGTAGGTTGATGAAAAGGCTCACTGTGCCCCAAGGATAAAGTAAAAGGGATCTTTAGTATCCAAAATACCTGGCTTGATCTCCCCCAGGAAAATCAAGCATTGGGACATTTGTCCTATCAAACACTTGCCTCACTCCATACGTAAATGAAGGATCAAGAAGAGTATATTTTGATTGGCTGTGCCCATATACAAATGAAGGATTGAGAATAATACCTTCTGATTGGCCCTTTGAACAATGCCAGATTCAAATGAAGAATTGAAAATAACACTTTTCTGATTGGTTCACAAGACTCAGCTGTAAGGTTGATGTCAATTTTGGGTCTGGTGTTCTACATTTGTTCTCTCTTTTTTAGGAAATGTCTCACTCAACCTCTTGGCCATGGCTTTTTCTGACCTTTGACACGCTATACCCAGTTAGATGTCTGGTTTGCCTCTGCCCTACTTCCTACTTCAGTTGTCCCATCACTGGGGTTTCCTTCCAACCTCCTATTTTAGATGCCACAATTCCCACACATTCTCAAACCAAACTCTCTTTCTGAGGAATAATGCTTCCAAGAATTTATCTCAATTCAACATTGACATTTTAAAAATCTCAACAGCCTAATTATGATTCACTTCTGTCCACCTTGTCCCCAGTCAGGTGACAAACATCCTTAAATCCAAACAAGGTGGCCCATGGAGACCTCAGAGACCACACTGTAAACAATCCTTTGTCTCCATTTGGATAGAAGTCCAAATAAACAATCAGGGAGAAAAACCAGGCACAGTGGGAGCAACTAAGAGAAAAATCTGCAATGAGATTGTCAAATAAATAATTCAATGTTGTCTCTTACAATATGAATACACTTGGAAAAAATAGTTTTTGCACAGAAAAAGAGAAAGTATCATACCAAGAACATGAGGGAATAACGGATTCAAGTGGGTTCTCAAGTGCCCCTAGAGAACCTCCAAGGTGGCTCTTTCTCTGTCTCTCTTTTTTTTTTTTTTGGTACTGGGGCTCGAACTTAGGACCTTATGCTTTCCAGGCAGGTGGTGGCACCACTAAGCTAAATCCCTGGCACCAAGGTGGCACTCTTGCCACTGTCCTCCTGCGCTGGTGGACAGAACTGGGAGCGCCCTGGAGCCTGTCCTGGGAGGCACTTTCCTTGTCAGCTCTGTGCTCTTGAGAGTTCTGAAGTGAGACAGAGTAGATGTGATGTCCAGTAGCACAGCGTAGTCCCTTCCAAGCTGCACAAAGGGGACCATGGCCAGGGAGATGGGGGTCTGGCTGAGGGGCTCTGCTGTGCGAACTTGAGTGTGCCCTCTCCCAGGGTCCCCATCTGTCACTGGGGGTTGGGACAGCTGTTCCAAGGCTGTGTGAACCTGCATGAGACTGTGTGGGAGTGGTTGGGCCAAGTCCGACAAGTGGATCCTTCTGGGTTTGTTGAGTCAGAACTCAGAGAGACACACCCTCTTCTATTTGATGTGACCGAAACCCTGGAAATCTGTGAGTCCATTTTGCTTGGAAATAACAGACATTTTCATAGCATGAGAGCCCTGTGACCTGGTTGGTAGCAGCTACTGCAAGATGGCGTCTCTAGTGTCCCACAGTTGAGGGAACTAGGGAAACTGAGGAATCCAAAATCTCAGAAGTAAAGATTAATCAATAAACAAACAAAGGATAAGAGTAGGAACTACCCATGAGAAAGCCAAATGGAGCTGAAACTGCCAGATCTGTCCTATCCTAGAAAGTAGGAAGACAGGAAGCAGTGCACCACATCAGTCCCCAGGCACGGTTGTCACCTGGAGTGGCCCTGAGCGACCTCATCTATGTCACCACTGAGGCTCAGTACAGGGCTGGATGTCAGGCGAGGAAAGGTTTGAGTGGTTGTTTCACATCTTAGTCCCTTGCTGGAAAGTGTGTGATGAATGTCCTCCTGCCAGCTGAGTGGCCGAGACTGCCTGAGAATAAGAGCTTTCACCTCCACAGAGTGTGTGAAGCAATAAAAGAATCAGCACTGTATCATAGCAATCCATGCATACCCATGTTTATAGCCACACAACTAATAGCCAAGACTTGGCAGCAGCTATATGTTCATCAACAGATGAATGGATAAAGAGAATGTAGTATTTACACACAATGAGGGACTACTTTGCTATAAAGAAGGATAAACTCATTTGTAGGAAAATGCATGCACCTCAAGACCATAATGTTAAGTGAAATAAATCAGACGTGTAAACTTAAATATTCTATAACTTCTCTTATATGAGAAACCGAAAGGTAATTTCAGAAAACAAAATATGGACAATAGGAAATAGGGAGATAATCATTTGTAAATGGGAAGGGGATATAAAGACAGAGGGAGGGGGAAGGAGGGAAAAGGGAAGTAAAAGAATGAAGATGTGTTGTGTTTATGTCCATGTACCCACTCCCTAAGACGAATGTAATCATTGTGTACTGCAAACATGGACTAATAAAAAAAATTGCAAAAACCAAATCAGCAAACGGTGGGGCTGGGCTGGGCTGTGCAAGCGAGAGCTTCCGCCTTCTCCCTGAATTCTTTTCCTTCTTATGGTCATCACTACAGTGTCCTAATCTGCTTTAGGGCCTGTGTTCTTGCTGTTGGTCCCTGTGTCACATTATCCTGTTAACGAGGTGCTTCGTGCCCTTGGCTCGAGTTTTTACAGCCTGTGTGGAATCCCAGAGATGGAAGTGCTGCCCCAGGGATCCTTCATACCTGTTGGCTCAACAAGCTCAGGTTCAGACAGTCTCAAGTCCTGTCCTCAATAGGCAGGGAAGCCTGCCCATCCCCACGTGCATCAGCCCAAAACAAGGTACCAGAATTCTCAGACATCAGTCTTATTTTTGTTAATGCAAAATAACAAAGTGATCTATGAGTCTGATTTCTTCTTCCTTGAGACCACGAGTCTGCATGGTTGTACCACACTATAAATGGAGAGAGAGTAAAGCACACGGGCTTGGCACCATGTCGGCCTGACCCCTGGCATCAGCCTCATTCCACAGCAGCTGTGAGTATTTGGACAAACTGCTCAGCTGTGTGAGCCTCAGGCTTATTAGCTGGTGAATGAGGAGAATTAGAGTCCAGTCCTGGCCTCGTCAGATGATTAGAATGCATGGAAAGCACAGGCACCAGCCTCATGAGACAGATCTTTGTGGCCATAGCGGCTCACCGTAGAAGTCAGTCATCCACAGACGGCCTAATAATCGCCATCTGATGAATATCCATCTTACACCAAGCTCTGTCTGGGTGTTTTGAGAAATCACACAAACCAAACACAGACGCTTGACCTTAAGGAGCAAATAATCTACAACAAGAGACAGAATTTATAAACAGATGGCATGAAGCAATTTATAGAATCTTAAAATGTGAAGAAGAATGTGAGAGGTTGGCTATGACAACCTTTTAGCCAAAGGAAAAGAAAGTGACATATTACAGAAGACGAGTGAATAATAGACCAGCTACGAGTGGAGTGCCAGTAATACCTAATTGTCCATTTGTCTACACTTACTTTATCATTACACCACTGGCAGGGTTCTTATTCTTTGTCAGGCATTGAGAGTAAAGCGTTTTACACTCACTTTATTTATTTAATCTTTGACAAGCCATAATTGTTTTCATTTAAAAGGTACAATATGATGTTTTGATCTATGTGTACACTGTAGCATGGTTAAACCAATTTAATTAGCATCTATATTGCCTCAATTACCTATCCTTTTTATGATGCAATATCTGAAATTCATTCTTAGTTATGTGGAAATACATCATAACTTATATACAATACCTATATAATACTGTAGTCACCTTGCCAGGCAATGGATTCTAAAACCCTTCCCTCCTGCCTACCAGAAACTTTGAAACCTTTGATCAACAGCTTCCCATCCCCGCAAAGACACCCTGCCCTCTATGAGTTCAAATGCATTAGGTTCCACAGATATGTGATGCAGAAATTATTTATCTAATCTTTCTAGAAATTCCAGGTGATAGGTATTATTATTATTACTGGAGGAAACCCAGGCCCAGAGACAACAGATAATAAGAGAATGTCAAACTACACTTGATGTTAGTCTCAACATCTTTCGAGACAATTTCCCGCTGACTTTGGTTTACCTACTCTCATGAATTCATTTCCTAATTGTCCTTACTTACCTTTTAAATACAACCCAATCAGAGATTTTCTCCTGTAGATGCATTGGTTTCTTCCTCTTAGTTGACCTCACAAGTGAGAAGGCAAGGTCCATATTTATTAACTGACTGTGAGCAACAGTGCCTGTCCCCCAAGTCCTGAGAATTGCATCTGTCTGTACCTTTCCGACCTTTGCTCCCAAGAGTCATCTCGCACCCTCTAAGGCAGCACTTTGCAACTCCACAGAAGATGTTTTAGAATACCACTTAATTCCTGTTCCTCTCTCAGCCTTGGCCTTGCTCGAGCAGGCTGGTGTGTCACCTGCAAACCTTTGGTCCTTGGGATGGGAGACCACTGTAGGCACAACTATGTGGACATCATGTCTAGAAAACACATTGGCCAAATTCCAGGCTATTTCCACCGCTTGGATGTTGGGTGAAGCCATCCTGGAGCAGAGAAACTGACTGAGTTCAGAGCTTTAGGTGACAAGAACCTGGCATCTGTGCTGACCACCCCTAGGGAGAAGCAACATGAAGCAGCACCTAGCCAGCGTGTGGCTTTTGTGTTCTGAGTCAACTTTGCCATCAGCTTTTCCAAAATGCCTCGAAATATTCTAATATTAAAACATCCCCCTTCTCTTCCAAAGGAAATAGAACTTCTGATGCCTCACTTTCTCAAAAGTTTAAGAATGCAAGGATTTTAAAGAATCCAAGTTTTTAAAAAAGGACTTGTCTCTTCCAAGTTATACGTAAACATTTTTATAAAAACTCAGCACTTCAGCTAGCATCTAGAATCCCATCCTCACCACAATCACTTGGTTCTGACCCAGTCTAGCAGGAGTGGTGCCCAGGGCCACCCTGGGCAAGGAGACCCAGGAGAGAGAGGGACGGAAGACAAGGTCTGTAGGAAAAGCTACATCTAGACTTTCCTATGTAGAAGTGGCAGTGATGTTTGAGAGGTAGTTTGGAACACTAGGGAACCTCTTACTATTAATCTACTTGCAGGTATGGCAGAACAAGGTGAAAAACCCCCTTGGTTTTATTTCTATGAACTTTTACCTCTACTGTCTCTGTTTTATGTAGCAGCTGTTCTGTACCCTTCTATGCATGGCAGATGAATGGTTTTGTAATTTTATTTGACCACATAAGCAAACTCTACATAGCATATGTTCTTGATTTTCCAGGAATAATTCACTTCCAAAATTTGGGTCCTGTTGTCTCTATAAAGTGTGCAGACTTCTCCTTGAAGACATTCTGTAACTGGAGAAGACGTTGAAGTAGCTCACAAATCCTATTCCCGTTCCTGAGATGGATGTGGTAAGGGGTGGGCATGGCAGGGCACAGAATCATGGTGTCCAGAGGTAGAGATGGGAGAGAAGATGGTTTTTCTGTCTTGGTGCAAGACTCTGACTGGTGCTTAGAAGAGAGTGGCTTGGGTGTACTCCTGTATCTGCATTAGAGGCTGTGGGTGCCCAGGCTAGACCCTCTTTACTGACTGGATCCCCCACCCCAGCTGCTATGGGTATGGCTGGGAATGGCTCACAGCTGCCCCCGTTTCTGCAGTTTCCCTAGGAACTGCCAAGCTCTGAGATGCCCAGGAGCTTTGCCTTCCCCTGTGGGCAGCCCCCAGCCTCCAGAGTTTGTTGGGATACCACCGGGGAAGACAGGGACTGAGGGTGGATGTCAGCCAAGTCTGCACCTGCACCAGGGACCTCCCGCCCTCTCTGCTCTTTGTGCTCACTGGACAGCTGTGCCGCAGGAGTCATGGGGAGCAGATCAATCTGCATGTTTTACCTACTGTAGTTCCCTCTTTTGCCCCCACATTTGCATCCTGTTGCACAACAGAAGAAAAGTAAATAGATGCAATTCGTGCATTTTACCATGAAAGATGATATCCTTGGGGTTCTTGGAAGTCCTTACATTTCTACAAGTCTCTTTACTAACTAAATTAATTTAATTAGAATTTGATGCAGTGTTTGGATGTGATGTGGTTTGCATATGTCCCCTAGAAGTTCATGTGTTGGAAACTTAATCCTCAAAATCACATCAGTAACATTTGGAGGTAGGGTAGTTACCTAGGATGAGATTAGGTCTGGTGGGTGGGGCCCCTGTGATGGCATTAGTGGCTAAGAAGAGGAAAACACCCATGCTGGCACACTTGCTGTCTGTCCAGGTGATGCCCTCTACCGTGTCATGATCAATCAGGAAAATCCTTCACCAGATGTGAGCAGAACCACAGATGTGTGTCCCCAGAACCATACATCAAATAAACTCCTCTGTTCTTTTAAAATTAACCATGTATTTTGCTAGAGCAGCAGAAAAAAGACTAAGACAAGGTGGAAATGCACAGATATATAAATCCAGATGAAGGCATGGCAGACCAATAATTCCTTCAAACTAGTACAGCATTTTTTGAATATGAGTGGACCATCTCTTTAGCAGAGGGATGAGTTGTGTGTGAGATAGGATCAGAGAGGGAGGACAAGGAAAGCCCCCTCAGCCTCTCCTATCCTTCTCTGAGCCATTCAGCCCTGGTTCTAAACAGTATATTCTTCCTAGCAAAACAAAACCCTGAAATGAATGGCCCAACCCCATTAGAAATGAGTCAGTGCATTCCAATTAGACCATTTGCTCTTTCTCAACATGCCTTTTGGGGATGTGTTTTTTCACCTCCTAACTCTGCCATCGCCATTGCCCTCTGGTTTTTCAGAGTTTCCTTCTCCTCCCATGGGAGAAACACGGTCACACTCATGAGAGGGCTCCTTTTGCTTCCATGCACAGTTCCCATCAACACATCTCCATGACCAACCATCACCCCAGGAAAGCTGGGGCCCACCTTTCCCTCAGTTCCAATCTGTCATTCAGGAGAAGAAGGGGCCAAAGAGCCAAGAGGAGGCTGAGGAGGACTCTATTGCAAGACTGGTTTGTCTTTAAAACTCTATCCCAGAGAAACGGAAGTGTCTCTCACCACACTCCTGACTCTTACTTGGGAACCCACAACACTCCAGGCCTCAGATGGTGTTCCCTGCCCCAGAACACAAAGTGCATGGCTGCAGAATGCAGGGCTGGGGTTGGGACCTGTGTTGGACAGAGACAAAAGGTCAGTTGTGAATGTGCTGCAGTGATCCAGAGACAACCTGTATACTTAATGCTCAAAGATGGAAGTTTAGAAAGCATGTGTTATCAACTTACAGTTTATTCTGAAAAAGAATTTGCGGAAGTCTGTGGCAAGGAAGATCATTCCTGATCAACTCAGCCTCAGGGTTGGTTTCCAATAGAGCCTTTGGTCCCCAAGCCCCACTTGTTTTCTTTCAGGTTGGTTGTATTTAAAAATTCTTTTCTTCCTCTCTATGTATCGCTATTATATTACTTTTCTTTTTGTTTTCAAATTAAGTTTTACTGTGTATATTTGAAGTTTATGACATATCATGACTTATACATAGTAAAATATTTTTATAGTAAAAAAAATACATCATCTCACATAATTACTTTTTAAAGTGTAACAGAAACAGCTAAAATAAGTTTATTTAACAAAAATCTCTAGTATGTCTAATTTTATCAACTATGGTTCACAAGCTATACATTAGATCTCTGACTATTCATCTTATATTGCTTTGCTCCCAATTTAATGGTTACCCTACAGATTTTAACATGCATTCTTGCTTTACCAGTTATAGTATGACCTTATCCATAAAGTATAATAATTTTAGAATCTTTTAATATTATTTATTCCCTTTATATGTAATGCTTGTCATCAGAAAATATTGTTTCATGTAGTCAATTTTTATTAAATTACCCACAACTTATTGCTTTTTAGTCCTACATTTTCAAACTTCCATTGGGAAACTCATTTAATTTTACTTTAATGTAGGGCTATTGGTCACAAATAATTTCAGTTAGTTTGTCTAAAATATATATCTTCCTTCTTCAAGGATATTTTTGCTGGGTATAAAAATTATGTTAACTGTGTTATTCCACTGTCTTTGGGAGAACAAGAGAGAAGAAAAAGAGTCCAGTGTTCTCATCTTTTTCTTCCTTGATTTCTTTTAAAAATTTGTTTATATTCAACAACTTTAAAAAAAATTTTGGTAGGTGTGAGTTATTGCTTCTGATTTATGCTTCATAAAATTTCTTGAATTGGGCCTTGAAATTGTAATGCCACTTGCTCTTGAAAAATCTCTGCCATTATTACTTTAAATATCTTTTCTGCCTTATTTGCTCTCTCCTTTTCTCCTGGGACTCCAAGTCTGGTGCCTTAGACATTCTTGCTATATCCTGCATGGTTCTTATATCTTCTTCTCTACTTCCCACCTGGTTTTTCTCATGCTCTGCTCTGGGTATTTTTTTCTTCCCTCTCTTCTAATTCATTGTTCACTCCTCAGCTATCAACTTTACTGTTAAATTATAGTTATTCTACAGTAACCATCATCCCATTAAGTTCTAGTTATTGAGTTTGGTTATTATAAATTTATAAATTTTTTTTCTAGGACTAGCTTTTGCTATTTTTTAATAGTCTTCACTTTACACTGAAATTCTTATTGATTTTACCTCCAAACATAGCAGATAGGTTTAAGTTCTGTGTGTACGTAACACCAGCATCTGGAGCCCCTGGCAGTCTATTTTCATGATGTACTTATTCCTGTTGTGTTGTTTCTCATCTACCTGACTATTTTTGCTTGTGCACCAGAATTCTATTGGTAAAATTGTTTGTAGAAATAACTTGAGACCATTATGGTGCTCTATTCCTCTAGAAAGGTCTGGGATCCTCATATAATTTCGGAGTTTGAGATCATGTGAGCTCCTCTTGCTTCACACTTGTCCGTGACATGCAAGCTAAAGTGAGAAGAACACCCTTGCTCTCCTTCTTTGTCAAGCCCTGGACTCCAGAGCCTCTCCCCCTAATTCTGAGAGATTTTTCAAAACTCCCATTCTGCCACTCTTTGAAGAGAAAGCTTATTGTATTGACAAAGAAAGCAATTCCCAAGCCCAAATTTTCTCTTGAGCTCCTGTCATCCTGCAGATGCTGGCCCATGGTGCTTTGCTCTCTAGTTAGCTTTCCAATGCTAATTCCTTCAAATAGGTGGTTGTTAGTGTGTGTGCAGTTGTCCCAGCTAAATTCAGGGGAAGGACTTGTCTAGACTGCTTGGTATTCTCAAAAGCAGAAATTCCAGATAGAAAATGCTTATGCAAGGATAACATGGTATTACCCATCATCATCATCATCTTTGCCAACTTCTGGGGTTACTGGAAGCTGACAACAGGTAGAAAGGAAGATAGCATGTCTCACCTCTTAGTTGACACCTGCACACTTACTCTATAGCATCTTTGGTCTGTGAATTCTCTCTCTTCACCAGATAGTCTCTGTATTGCTTCATTGCTTCAAATCTACTGTTAATATTATTATCCACCATGCCATTATTTTAAAATCCTCTTCTTGATAATCTTTAATTTCCAGAGTTTGAAATAGTGTAACAGGCATCTCCCTAGTATCACTGTTTATCCTTGTACCTTCTGTTGGAAGGAAGCACTACCTTCCTTCTTCAGGGTCCTGGGTTCAAATGCTTCTGCTTGACCAAAGGAGCCATCTGTTTCCACCCCCAGGCAGACCCCTGCCTTAACTGCAGCAGAGCCTGAGGATGGACCACACTGGGGGAGACACCATGGCAACCATCATGGGACTATCAAGTGCAATAACTAAATGATGTTCGAAAGATTAAGGGTAAGATGTAAGGGCTCCCAATTTTTGCACTTGGGAGATGTTTCCATATATTATAGAACTTGATAGACATTTAGTCTCCCACCAAAGAAGAACACCTTTGAGATAAAGAGAAAAATTTCCCAGCCTCACAGTGTAGATATGAGAAGTCAAATGTCATTTCTTGGTTTACTTTGGTAATGCTGTTGTAAATTATTTTATATGAGGATGGCAGCACTAGAATCAAGGCCTTTATATAATTAGAACATGTTAGGTAGGTGTTGTCCTTCCTCCCTCCCTCCTGTCCCTCCTTCCTCCTTTCTGTCCCTCCTTCCTTCTTCCTATCCTTCCTTCCTTCCACCCACATCCTTCTTTCCTGACTAGAAACCAATCAATTCATCTGGCTCTAGACGAGGTGTTCAGGGGGAGCTCCTGGCCATGCTCTCTGCCTGTGCAGGTGACATCCACAGTGGCAGGAACTGTGTGGTGGCTTCACTGTAACCTCATGTCCTCATCTAAGGGGATCTCTGGATGCCCTTTGCCTGGCACAAGGTCTGTGAAGCACTGACTTCCTCTCTGTATCTGGAACACTCTCTCTCTCTTCCTCCACCCAAGCCCTGGCTTGCACAGGGCCCACCCCAAAACCCAGCTGCCCCTGGACTCCCCATGAGGCCCTGGCCTGAAAAACACACTGTAGTTGAAAGCACCACAAGTCAAGAATGTGTTTTCTGCACCTCACCTCCTGCACAGCCTGCCTAGCCACTCAGTGCCCTGCATCAACACTCCCCTGGGAACCATGAAGGAAAAGATCCATTGCCAAATTAACTGTGGTTTCTGTGGAACACGCCATTAAAGGTGGAGTAATCGTTAGTGTAACCATCTAAGGTTGGGAGCATCTGGGCAGTGCCTGGTTTCTTGGAAAGGAGCTGTTTCTCTGCTTCATTTACCATAAGTTTCAATATAAGCAGATTTAGAGATGTGTGTGGTGGTGCACGCCTGTAATCCCAACACCTGGGAGGCTGAGGTGGAAAGACTGCCTGAATTGGAGGCCAGCCTGGGCTACATAGTGAAGCTTTGTCTCAAAAAATATGTGTGTGTGCACATAGGGAGGTTGTGTAAACACAAGCACTGTATACAAGTAGGTCGCTAATATTCAATGACTTAGGGTTTTGTGTATATTACTTCCTTTGATTCTCCCAAATGCTGTGAAGTACAGAACCTATGTCTAGGTATGGAAACTGAGCCTGGAGTTGAGCAATGTGCTAGAAGCTGGCAGCAGCACTGGATTCAGGTCTTAGTACAGCATTTGGGGTTCTCTCTGAGTTTCCTTCTCACTGTGCAGTCTGTAGCCTGCACCCTGCACCCTCAGCCCTGAGCTGTGCCCTGTGGGACCGATGCTGTCAGAGTTCAGCTGTGTTCGCTTGCCCAGCCAGCCAGAGCCCAGTGCTTGTGGACAAGCGTGCCCAGGCTGATGCTGGCAATGAGTCCCTCCTGTCCTCAGGGCTTTGCTTGTTCCTGGCAGTGGGTGGCAGTTTCCACTCAGCCACCACAGGTCCTGTGTGCCCAGAGTGGGGAACAGGCAGAAGAAGCCACAGTCCTGTGGGTTCCCCCCAGTCGCTGTCCCTGGTCCCAGTCTTTCTGTTCACCACCTGCCACTGTCTGTCCCCTGAAGCCCCTCCACACCTGCCACCCTCCCTCAGGCCTCTGTCAGGGTTGGGTTTCTCCCAGGGCAGGTGACACAAATCTGCTCCCAGTCCCCCTTTGTCCCCACCATGTCCCTGGCCAAAGTGGACATCCTGCTTCCTAGGGCTGGTCCCCAGGGAGTGGGGACAGAGGGACAAGTGTGCAGGCAACAGCTCTGCAAGTCTCTGCTCCCCCTGCCCCTGCCCCGGGTTCCCAACTCTACCTCAATGAGAAGTGCAGAGAATGGTTCAGGTCTGGATCCCAGAGCCGCTGTGCCCACCCAGGACCCAGAGTGAGGAGCGGCATATGGCAGGTCCCAGAGTCCTGGGGCTGCCTGTCACTAACTTCACTGCACCTGAAGTATTAATCACTTATTCGTTACCTGTTGCTAGTGTGTGCACATGCATGTGGACACAAACACACGCTTACAAATGTATTTTCCACCTGAGAAAGCTCCTGCTCACCTTCCAGTACTCTCTGTAATCCCAGCACTCTGGGAGGCTGAGGCAGGAGAATCGCAAGTTCAAGCCCAAGCTGGGAAATTTAGTGACTAAGACCCTGTCTCAAAATAAATAATGACAAAAGGAATGGGAATGTAGCTCAGTGTAAAGGCCCTAGGTTCAATTCCAGTAATGGAAAAAACAAAACAAAACAACCAGGCTTCCTTCTGGACATTTCCTGCCATGACCTGTGTCACCCTTGTTAAGAGCAGAGCCCGGGTGAGCAGAGTTTGGGACAGACTCTCAAAACCGTGTGTGTGTGTGTGTGTGTGTGTGTGTGTGTGTGTGTGTGTGTGAGTGTGTGTGTTGGGGGTTGTAGCTGACCTGGTTTCAGTGCAAGAGCAGGACTGGTTTAGGAAGAGGTGGAGTTGTTCTCTCTGTCCCACAGCTCTGGGGACCCAGGTCAGGCTCCTGGGTTGATGATCTTGTTTTGAAATGACCCCAACAGCCTCTTGTTTCTACATCCCAGTGCCCTGCAGAGAATGTGGAAGGGAAAGTCCAAGTCAGTGCCTGGAGGGATTTACTGAGCCGCATGTGCAAACTGCTGCCTCAGTATGACCAATGCATCCAGTAAGTGTCAGGACACGGCCTGAGGATGGGGACAGTGGGCTGTGATGGGTGAGGCTGGGGCTGTGTCACCAGGGTGGCCCCTGGCCAAGTGCTGCCCTTGGTGAGTCCAGGTGCAGACAAGGGCCTGGCGAGGCTGCACTGCAGGTGGCCCAACTGAACAGGAACTGGGAGAAAGAGCTCTGTGAAGACACAGTCACTTTGTAAACCCATGCTGGTTTGGGGAGAGAAAGGGACACCATGACCAGCCCTTGGTGAATGGGTCCCAGCTGGCTGAGGACATAAATGGGCATATATATATATTTTTTTCTGGCAGGGCACATGATATCCTTTGCTGGCACAGGCCCAGCTCCCTGGGGTTGGAGCTACAGAAGTCTATTGGGCACCAAGTACCTGCTGACCTAGGGACTGGGAGCAAGGGAGGTGGGCACCTGGGCCCGCAGCCAGGTTGGGGCCTTGCCATCCCCAGCTTGGCCTGCTCCTGCCCCCTGTGGAATGCCACACATTTGCAGCCACCCCAGGGGATGTGCCTGCCGCTGTTCGGGTGGTACAGACAGGCTCAGCAGCTGTCCCTGTTCAGGCAGTGGGCAGATACCAGCCAGTGCAAGCCATGCCAGCTCCCAGCAGGCCTTCTGGTGCCTGTGCCTGCAGCTTCAGGGGACAGCTGTGCAGAGGGCCAGAGGGAGTCCCTGCTGCTTGCTCCAGGCTTTTAGGTGCGAATCAGGCTGCTGCCTGAGGACTTTGAGTGCTAGGCTCCCAAAGCCAGGGCCCACCTCAGCCAGCTGTGCCTGGGTGTATCTGGCAGGCTGAAGGTGCAGGACACCCCTTCATCCATGGGGCTGAATGGTATTTTATTCAGAAAGTTTTTATAAACATTAAGTGAGCAATGGAGGAGAGGCATTCCAAACAATGCCTGTCCCACAGTAAAAGCCAAGAAAGATGCGCTGTTTTCACATTACACAGTACAGGTCAAATCAACACAGGAAAATAACATGAAAAGAAGCCCTGGTGCACTCTGTCCTCTAAGCAGCTGGGTCCCCTTCTTCCACATCTGCAAGGAGCTTTCTCCCCAGCACAAGTTAGGTCAAATGTTGCAGAAAGAATATTAGCATTCCAAACTTCCTGGTATTTTAGATTTTAGCTTTAAAGTTTTATAAGAAAAAATACAATGAAAATGAAGACAAGATAAATAACACGTAAAAGAAGAGCACATGGATTCCTTGTAACTGGTAAGAGTAGACATAATATTTCAAAAACTACAGTGAGGAAACTGTATGATTGATGTTGGATAATAGGGCAATAATCAGTAACTAAAAGCTTAAGAACTATGTGATAACTTGCATTTGTTTAAAAACAGCTGTAGCGATCAAATACTCTCCCTTTGGTGACAGGGATGACCTGGTCTTTAAATGGCCTGGGATTCTTACTTGAGGAGCAGATAGGGGCAAAATAAGCTTTTTATTCTGGTGTGGCCTTGTGTGTAAAGATAATATGAAAATTGTCCTCACCTGGTGTGAATCAGCTAGTAAATGGCTGGATATGTAAAATAGATAAAGATTGTAGAAATTTGGTTAAAAAAAAAAAAAAACCCAAAGGAAAGCAAACTCTGCCATCTGGTGTAAAGATAGCTCATTACAACTTCTTTCATTCTTGAAATAAAAAATAACAACTAATCTAGATTTTCCTCATTTATGAAGAATGGACCATTATGTGGGGTAAATTGTCCTTTCCACCCCCAGCTTCCAGGTAACTGAAGCTTGTTGAATATTTTAAAAAATGGTTCCTGGGAATGTTTCCAAAATACTCACTGATTGACTGTGAACTCATTTGCATATTTCCTGATGACCCAGCATGCTCCTGACTTCCTGCACCTCCTCTGTGATAGACAGAGGACCCTAGAGTTGAACAGGATTCTCCCCTTTCCTACAGAGTGCCCGTTCTTAGTCTGCAGCACGCTCTGTTGGAATCCTGCTGCTGTGGAAAGGAAGGACGCAGAAACCTGGCTGCAGACTCCTTCAGCTCTAGGGCAGAGATGGGCTCCACTGGACATAGTGGGCTGGGGATGCAGCCACAAGTCACATAGGCAGGGAACTCTCACTGGGCAGGAGCAAATACACCACTAGAAGAGAGGCTGAGGCAGGAAGATTAAGTTCAAGCCCAGCCTGGGCAATTTAGCAATGTACTGAGACCCTGACTTAAAAAAAAAAAAAAAAAAATTGTTTTCAAGGGCCAGAGATGTAGCTCAGTGTGAAGGCCCTCACCTGTAATCCCAGTATGCTGGAGCTGAGGCAGGAAGATTAAGTTCAAGCCCAGCCTGGGCAATTTAGCAATGTACTGAGACCCTGACTTAAAAAAAAAAAAAAAAAAAAATTGTTTTCAAGGGCCAGAGATGTAGCTCAGTGTGAAGGCCCTGGGTTCAATCCCCAAAGCCACAAAAAATAAAAATAATTCTGCAGCTTCTTATTGTGGCCACCCATGTCTTTAAGCACCAAGTCCTGGTGCTTCCTTTACCACTCTGTGGCTCTCAGCCTCAGCAGGAAGTAGAATCAGTGAAGCACAGGCCACAGGAGGGCCTGGGATGGGCCTGTGCATCTTTGCTTTTAGTTAAAATCTGAAGACGACCTTGTCTTTTGGGTGTGAAGGTCCTGGGATGGGAAACAGAATCTGTTCTTAAAATCCTAGGACCCAAGGTTGTTTCCTGCTCCTGAGCTAAACAAAGGACAGATCTGCATGAGTTACACGTGGTTTGCTGCACTCTGACTCGTGCTTTATCTGCAGTTCCTTTCTCATGAGCTATATTCACATAGCCCTGGGAACTCCATTTAGGACATGAGTGTTTGAAACATTGCTTTAAAAGTAAACCAGGTAAACCTTGGGTTTTATCCCCAGTAAAACAACATAAAGTGAAGTATTACTAAGTATTCTGACATGTGGGTGAGTTTATAAAACTAGAGAATTGGAGTCAACTTAGGCATTAAACTGATAAATGAGCTACATGTGGTTGTGCATACCTGTAAAGGCAGAATTCTGGAAGGCTGAGGCAGGGAGATCATAAATTTGAGCCTAGTACTGGCAACTTAGCAACTTAGTGAGACCATGTTTCAAAAACAAAAACAAACACAAACAAATAAATGGATAAATGTTCATTTTAGGAATCTTTGTAGTACCTACTTAAAATTTTACCTAATTCTATGAAAAAATACATGTTTTTGTTCATTTCACTCCCCGGGACTTGCAACTTCATTTAACAAGCTTTTTAAGTCTCTTTTAAAATTGTTTATTTTTGTCATTACATAAAATCTTCAAATAACAATTCCAAACGATTTAAAATTTTTTCCATTAACAATACATCTTCCATGTAAAGAAAAAGAGAAACCATTAACTTTTTCCCCCTTAAAAAGTGCTTGTGAATCATTAGTAGAATAGAACTTAAAGTGTGTTGAATCTGCAGTTTTTGTTCTTGTTTCTTAAAGTAAAATTTGGCTCTGATTCCTAAAATTCATGACGATGGACAGTGATGATACACAACACCCCATTTTTCTGTGGAATCCTAGTTTCTGCCTGTTGTCCTTGTCTACTCAATGCCCTTTCCCTCCCAATGTGGACAAAGTGTGGACCATAACTACTGTATTTACCCTCATATTAGGTAAGTCATGCAAGTACATGATATTATTTCTTCAGATTCAATGAAACCATCACTTTTCTTCTCAAAAACACTACCTCTTTTTTTTTTAATGAAACATCTTGAAGTACATTTTTAAGAAGATAAATACATGTTTCCTTCTACATGGTTTTAGCAATAGTGTCTAAAGTGCAAATTTTTGGATAAGTTCTAGTTGGCAGTTCTTATGGACAGCCTGCCTACTAGAACCCTCTAATTCCAGAAAACCAGAAAAGCTGGGCTGAACAAAAAATAAGTTTGAAAACAATACCAAATAAGGGCTTGAGAAGCCACTCTTGTATGCAAAAGTAGAATCTAGAAATGTATGGCTGGAGGGTGCTGCTGCCTTCGCCCATCCAGATATCTGCCTGTCCTGGAGTGGAGGCTGAGATGCTGAATTCACAGGTCCCTGACCCCTGGGAGGACACAGCCCAACCAAAGAGCAGCCTGCAAAGATTCCAGGTCTTCAGCTGCCCCATAGGAACCATCAGAAGCCTAAGCAAAACCTGAGCCTTTAAAAAGCCCATTTTCAAGTTAACTTAATCTAAGAGAGAAAGTAATATTCTCCTACCCCAGCTGCCTGTCTGAAGCAGAGGAAATTCTCTCTGGTGGAAATTTATATCATCCAGATCCTTAAATTATCTCCATGAATTTTTTGTGCAATGTCCAGTATTCAATTAAATATAAGCAGGCATGCAAAATGGAAAATAATGAACATATAATTGAGAAAACATATAGGCAATAGATATAAACCCTCTATAGTCCAGATGTTGGAGTTATCAGTTATCAGTTACTTTAATATAACTGATTTATAAGTTCCGCAAATTTAACAAAAAATTGAAATTCATCAGGCAAACTAGAAAAATAAATAAGTGGACATTCTAAATCTGAAAATAATAATAATGAAATTAAGACTAGCACAGAAATAAATTAGTAAATTGAAGTATAGATGATTTGAATAGAGTCAGATTGGAGCACTCTAGTTCCTTTTTCTCAAGATGAAAGAATGGTATATATGGGAAATAGATTTATATAGAACATAGTGAAATATATAGGACTATGATAGAGTGAGTGTTATCTCAAACATCCCCCAAAAGTCTCATGTTCAGAGGTGGGATATTTTGAAGGTGACTGGATCATTGGGCATTTTTAGGAAGTGATGTCTGGTTGGGTCATGACCAGGAAGGATGTATTCTTGTCCTTGGCTCTTCTCTTTTCTCTCTCCACTTCCTGGCTGCCATGGAGTAAGCAGCTCTCCTCCTCCATGACCTCCCACCATGCCTTTTCTGACTTGGAGCCAGCCAACTATGGACTCAAACCTCTGAAATTGTGATCCAAAATCTTTCCTCCTTTAAGTTGCAGCTGTCAGGTATTTTGTACCAGTGATGGGAAAGTAATATGTAGAAAATTGGTCCCAAAGAAGTAGGGTTGTTGCTGTGACTGTACCTAATAAAGTGGTTCCGAAGCCTTTGAAACTGGTTTCTGAGAAGAGTTTCAAAAGATTTGGAAAACCAAGCTAGAGAAGCTTAGAATGTTGTAAACAGAGCTAATATGGTGGCTCTGGTCAAAGTTTACAAGATCAGAATGCTGACAGGAATGCAGATAGTAAAGGCCAGGCTCATGATATTTCAGATGGGAATGAGGTCTCTATTTGATACTAGACTAGAGGCCATGTGTGTTTCATTCTGACAAAAAAATGTTTACATTCTCTCAATACCTTAAGACTTTGTTTGAGGCTAAATTTAAAGGTGGTAGACTAAAGGTGCCAGAGAAAATTTCAAGGCAGCCCAACATTCAGGCTGTGTCATGGGCACTGCTGTGAGAATCAAGAGGAACAAGTAGAGTTGAAAGATATGAAAATTTAGCAGCTTGGCCAGACAGGAAGCATCTGTACATTGAGGCCAAATAAAGCATAGTTGTAGAAATGATTAGCCTTGAAAAGAATCTAAGTAATCAGGACTGTAGGATAGATGCCTTGAAGGAATTTTAGGTTAAACCCAACTCATCACAGATTCAAGGATGTAAAAGGGTAAAGTCCTCTAAAAGACTTTGGTCTGAGAAGAGAACTCCAGGGTGCCCTGCTCACTCAAGGCTTCCTAGGGAAGTGTATCCCCAAGTTTAGCCATCCAGATCTCAGAAGAGGCTACAACTATGGTCTAAGGGTATCAGGCTACTGCTTGGTTTGGCAGCAGACCTTAACATCATCCACATGGTGCAGGTTGTTTGGGCATGCAGAAAACAAGAGTTACGGGATCACAGAGACTTCCACTTAGATTTCAGAAGAAGGCTTTGAAGGCTAGGCAAAAAATGTTTGACAGGATCACACTCCCTGCCAAGAATCCCTGAGAAGGTGATTCTTAAAGCTGAAGCTGTAATGAAGACCCCAGGAAGTTGGAGAAGGCAGGAACATGGAACATTTGCTGAGAAAAGCCACAGGCACCAAGATAACTCAGCCCAAGAGACAGGTCATGTGGGTTGTAACTGGGAAGGCCATAGGGGCAAGATTACCCAAGCCTTTGAAACTCACATCCCATCACAACCTGCTGTGGGTACTAGACATGGAGCTACAGGATTTGATGTTTGCTCATCTCATTTTCAGTCTTGCTTTGGTCTGATTCCCTTCTACTCCCCTATTCCTGCCTTTTGGATTGGGAATGTTTACCCTGTGCCATTGTATATTGGAAGCATTTAACTTTCTGTTTTTATTTTTACAGAGGCTCACAGCTAAGAGTTTGCCTTGAGTCTCAGAGACTTTGTACTTAAACTTTTCACCACCGCTGGAGCTGTTAAGACTGGCAATTCTTAGAGATGGACTAAATACATTGGTGGGGGGGGGCGACTGGGAACAGAACATTGTGATTTAGATTTAAAATGTCCTGAAAAGTCTTATGTGTGTCAGCCAAGGGAGAGGGGGTTTTTGTAAGGTAATTGGATCATGGTGGGGGATAATGGGAGGGATTAATCTACTGATAAGTTCATAGCTAAATATGCTGTTAGGAGGCCAAGGTGATTCTCTGGGGCTGTGACCCAGAAGGGAGTGTTCTTGTGTCCAGCTACTTCTTTGCTTCTCTCACTCTCTCTCTCTTTCTCTCTGTATCTCTCTATCTCTGTCTCTCTCTCCCCCTCCCTCTTTCCTTCCTGGATGCTAAGGGATGATCAGCTGTCCTCCACAATGCCCTTCCACCACATTATTTCTCCTTTAGAGCCAGCTGACCATGGACTGAATACCTTCAAACCATTCAACATTCTAATACATTCAAACCTTCAAGCCAAAATAAACCTCTCCTCTTTTAAGTTGGGGATGTTGGGTATTGAGTATCAGCAATGGGAAAATAACTCAGGCAGTGGAATATATAGGATATGGTGGAAAGTTCTAAGCACATGTCTAATGGAGACCCAAAAGGAGAAGAGAGAGAGAATTACACAGAAGAAATTTAGTAAGAGTGAATGGGTGGAGAAAACACTAAGCTACAAACTCAAGAAGTGCTCCAAACCCGAAGTAAGAAATTTTAAACATATATGCCTATATTATTATAGGAAAATTTCTAAAACAAAAATTTAAAAGGTTTCCAGAAGAAAAATAGTAATGTTTCCTCTAAAGGTGCAACACAGGATAGGACATGAGTCCTTGGCAGAAAGGATGGGGCCAGAAGACAATGATTCCTAACTGCTGAAAGAAAGTAACTCCCAACACAGAGTTCTGTGTCTAGTGGAATGATCCTTCAGAAAGAAGGCAAAACAAAGACAGATGAACATGAATTCATTTTTTACCAGCAAACTCCTCTATGACATTAGCAAGTTGGGCATTGTTATGGTTTAGATCTGGCAGCCTACTATGCTGTTGGGAGGTGGAGCCTGGTGGGAAGAGGTGATCACCAAGGTGTGATCTAGGAAGGGTGGCTCTCCCTCTCTGGCTCCTCTCTTCACTCTCTGCTTCCTTCCTAGCTGCCATGACCTGAGCAGCTTTCCTCCTCCCAGACCCTTCCACCATGTTGTTTCTGTGTTTGAGCCTGCTGAGTATGGACTGAAACTCTGACCCAAAATAAACCTCTCCTTCTTTAAATTGCAGGTGTCAGGTTTTGTGTCTAGGGACAAGGAAAAGGACTAAGACAGTGATGTTATCATTTATATCACACTGCCCTCAACAACAGGTTACATATCCTTTTTTCAAGGACACGTGAAACATTTAGCAAAGTTGAGCATAAAATGGTACACAAAGCAAATTTCAACAAAGTTTACACAATTGAAATAATACAAATAATTATCTGGAAGCAATATAACTTGAAATCAACAGTAAAATAATTAGAAAAGTGCCCTTGTTTGGAATTAAGCAATGTAATTCTGTGTAAACCACAGGTCAAAATCAAAATGAAAATAGAAAAGTATTCTGAATTGAATAATAATGAGAATGTCAATGCTTGTGGGATTTAGCTAATGCCAGAATTGGAGGGAAAAGAAATATTGCAAGAAGGAAAAAGACTAACAATCAGTAATGTAAGCATTCACCTCAAGATTTATTTGATTTTTAAAAAATGTATGGTTTGTTTAGAAGCATAATACCAATACTTAATAAAATAAATGCCCATATATGATTTAAAAAATTTAAAGTAGGAATTAAAGCAAATTGGCTTAAGTCAATAAAATGTATCTCACACACACACACACACACACACGAGTGCACGCACGCACACATAGATCAAGCACCATATTTTATGATAGTATGTTGAAAACTTCCCCTTAAGACTGTGTAGGAACAAGGTATCTGTTATCAAAAAGCCTACTCAACACTGTGTGAATGTCCCAGGCATTGCTGTAAGGGAAAATGTAAGGACTGCAAATAAAAATGTAAAATTTACATTAGAGGTCACATTTTTGTGAATAAATTCTAAAAATTCTACAAATAAACAGGTGCAATATATAAATGAATTGGGAGGATTACTGGAGACAAGGTGAGTATAAAAAATTAAATGGATGACCAGCACTGATTAGGACATGAATACTTTCAAAAGATCCTATTTACAATTGCATCAAAAATATATTTATTAAAAATCTGTCAATAAACAGAAAAAATTGTGAGAGAAATTACAAGCCTAGTTAAATGGCAGGATACACCATGTTAATGGAAAGGAAATCTCAATCTGTAAAGACATCAATTCTCCCTAGATTTATAAATTTAATGTAATCTCAGCAGGGGTGTCGTGAGCGTGTGTGTGTGTGTGTGTGTGTGGGTGTGTGGGTGTGTGTGTGTGTAATGAGAGAGTAAAACTAAAATTTATGGAACTACATTGAAATAAATATTTGGAACATTGGATGATTTACATTGCCGTGTACCAAGACCTATAATTAAGTTAGAGTGAGGCAATGTAATACTCATGCAAAGGACAATAATTAGTTCAATGGAAGAGAATTTAATCCAGACACAGATCCAAGTCTACAGGGACACCCCCTGACAGAATGTCACAGGTATGTGTGACTGAAGTTGTGGGGAAGGAGTGATTGTCTTTTCATGAATGGTGGGGGTCAACTGGATGTTCAGTTGGGGAGAAAATGACTCTTGATCCTCATATAACTCTATAGACAAAAATTAAATTTAAAGTAAAAACCAAGGACTTTTAGAAGATAATATGGGAGAATACCTATTCATGAATTTGAGACACCAAAAAGTTCTTAGTCTAGACACAGAAAATACTAACCACAAAGTAAAAGATTAACAGACTGTTCTTTGTTAAAATTAGAAACTCCTTTTCAATATAAGATGCCATGAAAGGTATGAAAAGATCAACCACAGGGTAAGAAAAGATGTTTGCAACATATTTCACTGACATGGAACCCATCTATTATCTGACTGTCTACTCCCTTCCTATAAATTAAGAGGGGAGAGGCAGAAAACATAGAAGAGGAGGCTATCCAGACCTCAGTAATCATATGGAAAGATCAACTTCCTCCTTCCCTAAAGAAACATTACGTTAAGTGAAGTAAACCAGGCATAGAAAGACAAATATATTGCATGACCTCACTCCTGTGGAATCTAAGAAGTTGATTTCATGGATAGGGAGGTTAGAACAATGGTTGCAGAGTCCAGGGTGACAGGGGAGGCAGGGAGAAGGGGCCAAGCAGAGCACATATAGTTAGAGTAGGCAGAGCATCACCTGCTAGAGCTCTCTGTGCAGCAAGGTGACTGCAGCTCGCAACAGTGTATTGTATTCCTGAGACACATCCTGTGCTTTCACTGCCCACATGGTAATTACATGAACTAATGCATTTGATAACTGGCCAGACAGTTAACCATTACCTATCATGTATAACCTGAGAACTGCAGCAGCACCTGATGAAGGTACTATGGTATCTGCCAATGTAACAGACAAGTGCATGTGAAGAGCATAGGGGCTTAGCTGATTGGAAGCAATTAAGCGTCTTCCAGGGAAGTTAGTAAGAGCAACTGTAGCTGGAGAGAAGAAAATCAGATGGAGTCTGGATGGTGCACACTAAAGCCCTGGCCCTTCAGCCCTTACTGTCTCTTCTGCGTGTTCCTCTCCCAGGCCCATGCACCCCTGTACCCTCCTTCCATAGGGACCCCGCTTCCAGAATCCAAGTGTGATGTGCACAGAGGGAAAGAATTGCCAGGGGAAAAAAAGAATTGTGTATGTTTCTAATGAAGCTTCCGTCTCACAAAATGCATTGAGGATGAAGGTGAATTGTTACCGGATTCACTTTGTTTCCTCTGGCTCTATGCTTTTTGTTCTCTGGGTGTGCATGTCATTTAGAACAACAACCCCACTAGTGTCACCACAGGAAATGAGCTCAGCAGGAAAGGAGCCCCCACGGAGCTGGGTCCAGGCACTCGATGGCCAGGTGGTGGCCTTTGAATTTCCTTCCCATTATCAACTGTTATCAACTCCGCTGCTGATCAGTGGCCCCTAGGAAAAGGCTGTGCCTTCCGGTGTAATTATGTTTAATTACGTAGACGAATGGATAGAAAAACCCAATGCCTTTCCTGTTTGGTTTTAGGTGTTAATTGCATTCGTTTTCATGCAGTGGTTAAATCTGACTTTGACGACAGCACCTCCCAGTAAGCAGCCTTAGATCAGCAAGTTGATGCCAGCTCCCTTGGTTAATATTTGATTAATAAATGAATAACTGGACTAATATACCGATCCCAACTTCAGGACCGGACACAGCTGGAGAAGGACAGCAAGTGGCGCCCTTCCAAGGACCCCTGCCTGTCAGTGTGGCATGAGGTGGTAACCACTGGCGGGAGACAGGCACGATCCAGATTTTCCTGACCTGCTGAACTTTAGAAAATCAGGGCGTTGGGGGTGAGGGTGCAGCTCAGTGGTAGGGTGTGAGCTTAGCAGCCGTAAGGCTCCCCCCCCGCCCCAAAAAGAGAACATTAAGGCACGTCCCACTTCACTACCCTGGGAGGTTCTGGTTTAAGTAATGGCTACAATGCTCCCCAGGTGATTATAAAGCGCTTCAATAGCTAAAGACCGCGTCTATCCCCTCTCTGGAGGAACCTTGAGACCTGGCCAAACACTAGTGAATTAGTGCTGACCCACTTGGTGCTCCAGGTTAGGAGGGAAATTCTGATCTGGCCATGTGCATCGAGGACCCCAGGGGAGCCAGCCACCCTCCAGGGAAGCTCTACTCACAGCAGTGCACAGGCCCTGCAGGGTCCCAGTATGCGGCCAGCCACAGGGACAGGGAGGGTTCCATCCCAGAACCTGGGGGAGGGGACCACAAAGAGTGGGGTGGGTGGAGAAAGAGCCTCAGGTAATTCTGCTTTAGTCAGAACATGAGCAACCCCAGGGGCCTGTGTAGGGGTCACCAAGGAAAACACCCTGACTTATTCCCCTTCTTGTCTGTTACAGCTGCTGGATAACAGTGGCAGATACAAGTACAACTGGCCAGCAGCGAATCAGAGTCCCATCTCTGGGCATCCATGGGGACTGGATCCAGGACCCCTTCTTTCCATGTCTCTTGTAAGAAAGTGTGGTGTTGGCACCCAGCCTATGTGTCCCTGTCCGAAGGGACTTATCACACCTGACATGCAGAACTTCTGCTGACATAGGTGTGGGACCACGGGAGCCCAGGCTGGATCTCGGAGCTGGTTGTGCAGAGGCTTCAGTCTCCCTGGGCTTGGAAGGGCACTGTAGCTCATGCCAAGCCCCGCTGGAGGGGACACCAGGGTCCCACACACTTACAACTCCACTGCACTCCTTTTGGCCTCCTGGACAAGTTCTCCTCTCCCCCAGGAGGCCCACAACAGTGACTCCTCAGGGCCGGAGCCCTTCTAGTCTTAACACACCGGGTGTGAAATTCTACTGAAGTAGGATAGAAAAAAATAATGAAGGGAGGTGGAAAGGAGACAAGGAAAATGGGACTTTTAAAATTGTACTTTTTAAAAATGTTGCAACTTCAGGACACAAATGTTATTCAACCTTTTTCCTTTCAGGAAATTCCTAAAGGTTTAAAAACACAATAAGCCTGTAAATCAGGCTCTGAACCTGTGTTTTTTCCCTGTAAATCACACTTTCGGCACCAACCTCCATCTCCAAGGAGGCAGCAGCATAAGGGCCTCGGATCTCAGCTGCAAACATGGGCACTGGTCTGCTTTCTGACACAGTGCACGGGGGTGAGCTGGTGGACAGTAGGACACACATCCCAGGTAGTCTGCCTTGAGACCTTCAAGCTCCATAAACACATCTGGCTCCAATCATAATGCACCCCTCTCTTAAGGACCTGCAGTCTATTTCTGAATGTGTGCTTCTAAGTTTTGCCTAACAAATCCCTTCCTGCTTCCTACTGAAGCATCCTTAAAATTCTTTGTCTGTGGCGAGAGTCAGTGACCTTCAGCTCACTCTGGGGCTGGGTGGTGTAGGTTCCTCATCTCGGCTTTGGGACTGCGTGGGACCCTGTCCAGTGACACTCCCATAGAGAGGATGGGGAAGAGGGAAGCTTAACTCCAGTGCTGTCTCTTAAACCTCACAGCGGTCCTTCCTGAGGACCTGAGTACATTCCCAACAGGCCCCTTCGACCCTGCATTCCACAGAATCCCTCTGCTGCTCTCCACCCTGAGTGCCACAGCCCCCCAGCCTCTCAGCTCCAAAGCAGGTGGCCTGATGGGGTGGCAGAGGCCCCCAGCACCAGCCACATGCCATTGGCTGCCTCCCTCTTTCTGTGTTGCTTCTCTAATGCTAGCAGTTTCTTCAACCAGAAAAGGCTTGTAACACTTGAAGGGGGTCCTGAGACTTGTCCTAAGACTTTCCCATCCTGGAAATACTTCGATTACTTCCTTCCTCCTTTTATCCCAGTTCGGTTCAGGCTCTGTGCCAGAACACACAACAGGCACTCCTACTCCTGAGCCCCCAGTGATGGCATGGGCGACATCTCCTGGCCATCTGGGGAAGCCACACACAAATCTTCGTTATGCTTTGCTAGCCACATGAAGTCCCGTTACATTAAAACATTCTTACTGCATACTTTTTCCACACATTGCCCCAGTAGCCACTCAGGTGAATTCTCAAGCTCTTCATAGCTTGATATCTGTGTTTCAATTTATTGTAAGACTGAGATAGATGGAATTGATTTGTCTTTATTTGTCTACCTATTTTTTTTTTTTTTTTTTACAGGATGACATTTATCTGAAGAGTGGGGCTTTTAAAAAGTGGCTAAAAAGAAAAAAATAAAAAGTGGCTAAAAATGTAGAGTAGAGCACACGATGTCTAGGAGTCTACGCATTGATTTTTGGATTGGATGAGGTGCAAGTGCAGTTGGATGAGGTTAAATCCTCCCAGCCACCCCCAAAGCAAAGGAAAACATTGGGAAACAGAGGGACTTTCCAGTTGTGCTGCTGCTCTCTCTATGCAGTTATGCTTCTTTCATGAAGCAGGTGTACCAGGAAGGGACAGCCCTCGCCATATGGCCTACTCAAGGTTGCTGCTCTTTCTTCTCAGGAAATGTGGGTCCTTCTGTCCAAACAAGGCAACTTGGCGGGGGTGCTGATGAGCCACTGGGGACTCATAGAGCAGACCTCCCACTGCATGTTGCCAAGAAGGGGACCCTTCTGAAGGGAGAGGACATCAGCAGAGACAGCAGGCAGCCAGGTAGGGATGGAGAAAGAAAGAGCCTCCAGGAAGCAGTGAGCAGGCAGGGAGGTGCTGATCGGGCTAAGAAATCAAAGTTCTCCCTGTGCTGTGGAGAGGGCACTGGTTTTGCCAGTGACAGCCTAGAGATTCATGAGGCACCTGTGAACGCAGGATGTCACTTGCTAGTGACACAGAGCAGGAGTGCGAAGGTCCCTGGCACTGCCAGCCACATGGAGCATAGGATACGTCATCTAGTGACACAGTGCGGTGCCCTGCTTCCCACTGTTTGTGAGCCTGAAAGCAATGCAGAGCTGGGGCCTGGGTCCATCTTGTGAATCTGTCCTTTAATGTCCTGCTGGCCACTCAGAGTGCAGGTGGGTGCGCAGCTTCCTGAGGAGAGAGCAGACTGACATCTGCTCTCTCTCTAATGTGCCCCCGTATCGGACCCGAGAAGCTAGGGACCCATTAACAGGTAGCCACCCATCAAGAGCTCTCATCACCTAGACCCACCGTTCTCATAAAATGTCCCCAACTTCTAGCTGCTGTCTTTTTGATGCTTCCTAAAGTATGCTACTTCTTTCAGTGTGGCAGAAACACATTTCAGCAATAAGTTATTTGTCTTAGCAGCTTCACAAAGAAGTCATTGCTTGACAAAGCAAGGCTGCCTGGGAAGGTTTTTGATGTAAATTTCACTTCTGTGTTCATGGGCTTAATCCCCTGGCCAGTGTTAGGGTCTGCTGACTTGAGTTATCTTTCTGGCTGAGCTCCAAGTGGCAGGCTGGGGTTTGCTGGCTGTGGTCATGGCATCTGTGCCCTGGTGCCAGCTTGTCAGGAGCAATTCTACATAATTTTGAGGAAAAATCATTTCACAATTGAATTATGACTAGGCTTAGTTTTCCTGCTTATAGGCTGGCTAGGGCATGTTGAAACATAACTCCATTTTTGCCTCCAGTCATAGCTAAAGGCTCAGTGGTCTTGTGATGCTGTGACACTCCAGGGCAGGATTACATCAGCTGAAGACATCCTGGTTCCTTGAGAACTGAGTAGTAAGAGAAAAAGTTTTCACCTCGGGAGAGACAAATTCCTAATCAACGTTAAGTTTCTAGTCAACCTACAGTCTTCATCTGCATAAGTTCCTCATTGTCCTAGGATTATCAGCACCCTCTGAGTCATCTGTTACCATAAAGGTATGGCAAGCTTGGGGTGCCTTCTTTTTTACTGCCCATAGCACCATTGATCAGGCCTAAAGCTCAGCTTCTTCTCTAAGTCTCGTTTTCTGTCTTTATTCATTAATTCACCTTGTGCTATCATGGCTGACAGGAGACCAGGACTCACCACAGGGGCTCTGGTAATGTCCTCTTTCCCTGTTCCTTATAGCAGCTTACACCTGTTCATGTAGAACTTGACTTCACTCTGGCCTGGGTCTGTCCTCTGAGCTCCAGGGAACAGCTGCTTCTGAACCCTCAATTCCCTGCTCAGCGCTATCTGTTAGACTGTGCAGGTCCCACAGAGCCAAAGCCACATCATGGGTCTCATCTCCTTCATTCCCTCCTGTCCCTCACACCCACACACCAAGCACTGGCACAAGCTGGAAAATCCACTCACCACTGTGGGGCCATCCGTCTGATGGCCACGATCTCTCTCATCTCTATACAGTGGTCCCTCACTTCACCAATTTGATTCTTTCCATGATTCCAGTCATGAACCAAATTGGACAGAACCAAATCAAATTCAGTGGTTAGGTTCAGTGTCGACCTTATAGGGAAATTTGATTCAGTTCTCATCCAATTCAGTTTGCAACCAGAATCATGGGGAGAATTGAGTTTGTGAACTGAGGTAGCGCTGTACCTATTCATTTTCTTTCAAAAATTAATATTTTTAACTGACAAGTCATAATGATATTGCCTTTCTGTAGTGCACTTCAATGTTTTCATATGTGTGTATCATTATGGTCTTCACCCTGGTCTTATCCACTATCATTCTTTGTTTTTAAATGTAATTAGAATTTTAATGCACATTTTAATTTGCCATGCAAGGTACAGATTCTCAAACTCACTAGGTGTAGAATGGCATACAGTGACAACTCAGCTTCCCTGGGAACTCAGCCTTGGTCACATGAGTCCCCCCCCAGACCACTCCTAGGGTCACCAGGTACTCTGTGCCCTCCCCGTGACAGTCTAATAAATCCAATCACTGTGCTGTACATCTTGGTTTTTATTAATTAAATTATTGTGGTGCTCGTTCCATAGAGCACCTTATTCTTTAAATAGCTGCAGGTCATCTTATTACAGAAACAAAGTGCAATGTCCTTCACCAGTCTTTTTTTTTTTGTATATCCTTTCATCGGTACATTTTAGGTGTACAATATAATGACATTCATCATTGGAAATTTGCACCTTTGCATACTCTCTTGGTTCTTATTTTTTCCCCCTTCCCCTGCCCTCCCTTCAACCCCTCCACCCCTCCCTATTTACAAAGACATTGTTTCCTTTTTTTCATTTTCTCATATTAATTCCATTCCCTTCACTCCTTTCCCCTACCCCTCTAACTTCCCCTTCCCCTTTGCCCCTTTTCTTCCTATTTCGCCTTATCTAGTATCCCTTTTAGTCCTTATTTACACTTTCAGTTTCTCACACCAGAGAAACTATTCGGTATTTACACATGTGTGTCCTGTTTATTTCACTTAAGAGTATGGCCTCAATGCTTCATCAGTCTTTTGTTGATAGGTACTTAGGTCATTGTCATTTTTAAATCTATACAGTGAACAGCTGGAAGTAGAGTTGCCAGCTAAGAGGCAAAGGTCCCAAGGGTTCTCCTGGAAACAGTGGGTTGCTGATGATGCTCGTGCCTGCTCTTCAACCCTGAACCCTCTCTCCTCTGCAGCCAGAGTGATGCTCTCTCCACCTGGTGTCCCTTTGGTCCAGTGGCCTTTGTTGAAGAAGTCTATTTTCCCCTCACTAGTTGCCTCACAAGTTTGTGAAAATCTGAATATACTCCCCTCTCCACATACGTATGATGCATATGTGCATTATATATGTATATGTCTTTTATCTCCATGTGCCTCTTTGTATATACACAATATATGTGCGCAATCCTCCTTGCTCCACTGAATCTACATGTTCATCCTCCACACCTTTCACACAGTCTTGAGTATGATATCTTCTACTACTCCGGATCTTTGTTATTGCCACATACTTTAAGAATTAACTTGTCAATTTTTACCTCAAATACCAAACCAAATCAGCCCAGCTGCTGCTGGCTTACAGAAGCTTTCTCTCACAAGCAGGAGTGAGACAGACAGGGGCGCTTGACTTCCCATCTTCCTAGAGCTGGTTGCAGGGTGTGTCACAGCCAGTGGCTGTTGCACCTTTCCTTTCCCTTTCCTATGCTCCCCTTTGGACTTGCTATAGATGGGGACATCATGCTTCCATGTCCTCACTGGCTGTCCAGTGATCAGCTTCCTCCAGTTCACTCCAATGTGAGCACAACTCTTACCCACTGCTTCAGACATTGCTGTTGCCTCTTTGAAGAGTGGGCGGGGGGGGGCTGTCTGGGCTAAGGTCAGTGAGGAAGGGGTCTGGCCCCATTGTTAACACCCCCCAACCTTCCAGAAGATTCCCTGGTTTCAGCCCCACTCCACCCCACCCCACTGGCTGTGCTGGAGCCCGGCACCTACTTGGACCAATCACAGGCCTGCAGCTGCTACATAAGCAGCATTCCCCATATGCTCTTGGGTTAGTCCAGGAGGGCTCCCTTGAAGGTACTGATGCCCTCAAAGGTACTGATGCCCTCTGTGCTGCACACAGCTTCCATTAAAACACTCACTTTGGCAGTCTTGCAAACCTGCTCATGACTGATTTCCCAGGTAGCATGGGCTCTCAAAGTCCTATAAACGGAGTCAGTTAGGAGCAATGAATACTAGTTGCTGATAGCCTTGAAGAGCTCCACAGACAGGCAGCCAATGCAGATTAGTGGCAGAGGCCAACAGCTGGCTGAGTCAGCTGTTGGTGCCAGCATTATGTGGTGTCATCTGGTGACATCAGGACTCCTAGCAGTGCCGCACTGTGCCGCTTCATGACTCCCATCTGAATCAAGCGAAAGAACCCTCAGCAGGAGTGTGCTGTATGCTGATGTAAATGCATAAGCCAGAGACATGGCAGTTCACTATCATTACTCTGATAATATCATATGTTCACTATCGTATGTGCATGACATACAGAATTGTCTGTGTTCTATCTTCACTTCATGGCAGCACAATTTGTTCCCACCAGGGTCACCACGAGACACTGCACTATGATGCTGGGACAGCTACCATGGCACTAGGGGATTCTGCAGCTCCACTGTAATCTTAAGGGATCACGGTCACATATGTGCTCAGCTATTGGTAGAAACATTGCTTTGTGGCACATGCCTGCATGTTACAGAATTTTAGAGTCAGATTTTTCACTTTTGGTAAAAGAAGATTCAAATAAAGCGGAGAAGCTGGAATGGGCCTGATAGTCCTTGTTCACAACAGGAGACAGAGGTGTGGATTTGTGGTTAGTTTAATGCACATTCTGATAAAGAGTCACAGAAATAATCAAGGGCTCATGTGTACACGAGCTACACGTGTATACACACTTCCTGCCTGTGCGACCCGATGTCGGCAGCCCATCTCGGTCCCCAAGCTGTCCCGGTCACCCCTCCTCAGTGAGAGGGCAGCTTCTTAGAGGACAGAGTGGATACAGAAACCGCACTGCTGGCCTGGACCATGTATTTAGTGACAAAAATGAAGGAAGTGCTCAAAATTAAGCTGGTCAGGGTATAGGGAAAGGAAGCAGAGGGGAAGGAGCAGGAGGAGAAGAAGGGAGACAAGGTTTATAAACTAGATACAGCAACCAACATGTAAACACTCCTAGCAGCCATGACTGAGGCAACTTCTGGAACACACTAAAATGTCAAAGTATTGGATCACAATGCAAAGAACAAGACAAAAATCTATGAGTCCAAATAAATATAAATGGGAATAAATATAAATAAGTGGGAATAAGGGAAACTCTTCCTTACAGAAGAATTTCATAACTAATGATGCGGAGGGTTGAGGGAGATAGGAAACCACCCCCTGAAAACTGTAGAGATCATTGTGACCCCTGACACAAGCTAAAGGAGAAGCAGATTTAACACAGCTCCAAAGTAATTTAAATAAATAATACATATAAACACGATAATTTTTTTGAAAACATGGAATTTTCTAGACACTTTTGGTAGGCTCTTAAACTATAAAATAATAGCAACTACTGAGCACTTTCCTTGTGCTAGACCCTCACTACGAAGTGCTGCACCTCTCTCCGCAGTCTGAGGAGTCCCAGGACTGGCTGAGTCCCCTGTGAGGTACTGCACTGAGCCAGGGCAGTGCTATCTGCACTTGTGCGCACAGGAAGTATGATCAACATTGTGGACATCAGCCAATTGTTTACTACAAGTACGCTGGGAATGATGGATAAATGCACAGTAGTATGACTGTTTAATTGGAGGTGAGGGACAAATGGAGATGAGGGACCCTTGTTCTAAAAGCAGGGAAAAATAGTGCCACTTTAAGGCACTGAACTTGGACCTGGCTCCTTTCTTCTAAAATCTTGTCTCAACTGAACACAGTAATCTTTGCTATGTGATGCCTTTCTTTTTTAAAAAATTTATTTTTTAAAATTTAATTTTATTGGTACATTTTAGGTAAACAATATAACGACATTCATTATTGGAAATTTGCACCTTTACATAATCTCTCTTGGTTCTTATTTTGTCAGCATTCCTCTGCCCTCCCTTCAAACCCTCCAACCCTCCCTATTACAAAGACTTTGTTTCCAGTTTTTTTCCTTTTCTCATATTGTTGTGGTTTTTTTTGGTGCCGGGGATTGAACTTGGGTCCTTGTACTTACAAGGCAGGCAGCGGAACCACTGAGCTAAATCCCCAGCCCTCCTATTCTCATATTAATTCCATTCCTTTCTTTCCTTTACCCTACCCCTTCCAATTCCCCTTCCCCTTTGCACCTTTTCTTCCTATTTCACATTACCTATTATACATTTAGTCCTTATTTACACTTTCAGTTTCTCACACCAGAGAAACCATT
>NW_004624749.1:9605395-9656198 GCF_000247695.1 Heterocephalus glaber
TATTCCACTGCTGGGGATCTTCCCCAAAGAATTAAAAGAATCATACCACAGTGATATATGTGCACCCATGTTTATAGCAGCACAATTTGTAATAGCTAAAACATGGAAGCAGCCCATCAACTGGAAACTCGATAAAGAAGATGTGGGTTTTTTAAAAAATAAAATGGAGTACTACTCAGCCATAAAGAATGAGAAACTAGAGACATTTATAGGTAAATGGATGCATATTGAGGCCACACTCTTAAGTGAAATAAATAGGACACACGTGTAAATACTGATTAGCTTCTCTAGTATGAAACTGAAAGCGTAAATAATGATTAAAATGATTAAAATGAATAATTGATAATTTGAAATAGGAAGAAAAGGTGCAAAGTGGTAGGGGAAGTGGGAGGGGAAGGGGAAAGGAAAGAAGGGAAAGGAAAAATTATGAGAAAAGGAAAAAATGGAAATAAGGAATGTAAATAGGGAAGAGTGGAGTGGGTGGAAGGGAGCACAGGGAATGGGGAAAAAATAAGAACCAAGATACCTCATGTACAGGTACAAGCACCCAATGATAAATGTAAGCGTATTAAATACCTAAAATGTACCAATAAAAGAATTTAAGCAAAAATAAAAAACACAGCTCAGAAATGAAGAACTTAGGAATTTCAGATACAACAGCAGAGCATTAAAGGGGCCTACGTGACTGTGTAGGTCGCCTGCCTATGAAACCAGTCACCATAATTGTGCAGTGGAAGAAAAATGGCAAAGTAGAAGCCGACTACTTCTAGCAGATAAGTTACCCATGATCCCCACCTTCATCATGCTAATACTTAAAGCATGACCAGTGCTGGTTTGATGTCAAGGTGACTGACAGCTTGTTAAGTCTATTATTTGTCATTTTGGTTCACGATATAAAACTTGCTCAACACAGTTTCTAAAAGGAGACAAAAACCAACACCAAAAATGTAAATATATCCCATTCCATTATTTTCTTCTTGCATCATGTTACTGTAGGGTCAGTGGCTGAAATAGTGGGATGGTATAGCTCATCCTAAAAATAAAGTCGGTTTACAGCATTGCTGTGTCTCTGGGCTGAATTTTAAATCTTCCTTGGACACAGATTTATACTGAATTGCTGAAAATAATGAGGTCTCTGTGAAGAAAAACACAAAAGTATATGGTCTCCAAATGACTGAAAAGCAAGTCGTGGCTCTTCAGAAAGTCCTCTTGGTTCTAAGAAATAGAAGATTTTTGATAAAGCAAAATCATTTCTTTTAACAAAGAGGAAAAGTCCTTATTTAATGACAGTTAGTGGGAAATGGGGAAATTCTCACTTCCTCCTGCCAAATACTTTTGACAGAACATTAGTAAAAGAGGAAAGCACACCTGTGTGGTGACGTGCGGATTGTCCCTAGCTATTATCTGAGAAGCGCTCAAGTCAACTGTGGAAACCGCACGCAAAAAGGAGAAAAATCCTTTCCTGAGATGAAACCACCATCCTGAAGCTTGGAACACCCTTTTCCCTGTTGGGTGAGCTGAAGGCTTTTCCTTTCTCTCCAGGACAGTTTATTCCAGGGGCCGCTCAGACAAAGTCACAATAGTGACTTGAAGTTTCTGCCTGTCCAAAATGCAAATGTTTTCTTAGTTTCCTGCCAAAATTGTCTTGTAAAATACAGTCAGTCAGGAATGTTCACTCTTCTGTTCCTGGCATTTCCCCCTCTTAGGGCCCTGGCACCTTTGTGAACCCAGGAGTCACAGCTGAAATGTACTGCCAGGACCCGAGAAGTCCTGCCCAAGACCCAGGTGGCCTGGGAGACAGGAAGCCTCCAAATCCTGGGGAAGCTCGCACTGTCCTCGGTCAGGGCTGTGGTGAGCCACTGCTGTCCCCTGAAGTTCTCCTGACTCTAGGCAGGGACAGCTGCATTGACAGGTCCTTCCCCTGCATAGATTTGGGTCCAGCAGAGACCATGGGCCACCTCAGCCTGGGTTCCTCTGTGCTCCTCTCCTCTCAGGGGAGCATCTCCAGTCCAAATGAGGACTGCTGTAAAACTAGATTTTATTTTCCTGGACTTTGAGGATTTTCCTAAAGAGCTTGTTGGCATATCCTTTTCAGAACAACCACACTGAGATTTCAGAGGATTGTTAACAGACACATGAATATTGTTATGTATTCATTTCTCTAACATTTACTGAGTTTTCCCCGTGTATAAGGCACTGTGGGGAGTCGAAGTCCACCTGGCAAGGATCGCCCTGTTCTGTGACCCCAGGGCGACCTAGTGGCATAGAAGGAGGTGAGGGCTGGCAAAGATATCTCCACAGGTGCTCGGGGCACCTGGAGATAGCTGCTGTGTCTGCACTGAAAGACAGGAGTGATTTGGAGACAAGAGCAAGGAGGAAACAGGAAGAGCAAGGGGAGCCTGTGTTGGAGGGGCAAGGTCTGCTTGGGAAGGCGCCTTCACAGCAGAGCGGGAAAGGCTGGATTTAAACTGTAAGGCCTCCTAAGGAGGAGACACAGGCTTTGAAACAGGAGCTAAGGATTCTACAGTCACCAGGAAGGTGATTCTGCTGGAGGGTGCATGGCGTGAGGCCAGGGATGTTGAGGGAGAATGGAGGAGGGGATGTGTGGGGTTCCTGGGATGTCTTGAGGGAGAAGGCAGCTCTGAGTACATGGGATGTGAGAGTGGAGCAGCTGGGCAGTGTCTTCGTACATAAGAGAGGCAGAAAATCCACTCTGATGGTGCCCACAGTCTATTTCCCCTGTGGCCCTGGGGATTGTATCCAGGACTTTCCCACTGAGCTACACCCCCAGCCCTTTTTTATTTCTTATTTTGAGGCAGGGTCTCACTCTGTAGCCTAGGCTGGCCTGGAACTCTAGATCCTCCTGTCTCAGCCTCCTGAGCTACTGGGAACACAGGTATGTGCCACTGTGCCTAGTCCTCACAGCCTTGTCCAGAGCAGGCAAGATAAGAGCTGAGCCCATCCAGGGTCCCACATGAGGCAAAGAGACCCTGAGGGGATTTCCAGCCCTGTGCACCGCCTTGTCTAAACTCTCTATGCTTTGTCCTTCCTGGCTGCATGAGCTTTTAAGAGATTACTAGCAGTCACTTTATTTTGTGAATGAGGAGTTGTCGTGATCACTCACCAAGCTGGATAGTTTGGAGATGTATGAAATGCTATTGCTAGAGACCTCACCCCAATCTGAGGACAAGCTGGGTACCTGCTACTTTATGCTTCAAAATAAAAGATGAGAGGAGTGTTGGCAACTCCAGCTATTGCCCATGAGCTTGCTTCCTTTCTGTCCTGCTGTATTGGAGACCCCTACAGTAGGTTCCAGTCTTCTGCCCAGTGTATGACACAGGGCTGAAGAAAGACTCAAAGACAGAACTAAAGAGAAAAGATATGGGAGCCAGTATAGCCAGTGCTGAGCAACCAGCAAAGGTCCTGATCAGTCCAAGCCACTGATTTTTATTGGTAATCAAATTGGAGTAAAGGGGAACTATGTGTAAGGACATGCAGTCATGCAGTTGCTGTGGATACTAATGCAGGCAAGGCTTGTAAAGGAAAAGACAAAGCATTCTCAAATTAGGAATAAAATAGACAAAATACAGGGTTGTAATTAGAACCTCATCCTTCTAGTTAAGAAGGTTTAGGTTGTGGGAATGAAATTTGGGCACAAGTTACTCTTACCTCAGCTACTGTGCTATCTCACATTGAGCTCCATAGCTTCACAGGCCATTTCTCTGGTCTCTGCTGTGACCATTAGTGGGAAGGTCATGCTAACCTGTGAACTACCGCAGTGATTATGAGGTGCTTCTATGAGTCACAGAGTTAGACTTGCTTCTTTTTTTTTTTTTTTTGGTACCAGGAATCGAACTCGGGACCTTGTGCTTGCAAGGCAGGTGGCAGAACCACTGAGCTAAATACCTGGCCCAGACTTGCTTCTTAAAATGAGCCAATTGAGGGGTTAATGTTTTACAGCCTGCACTGCATATAGCACAGTCTGCTTTGGGCATAATCAATAGGGTGGTCTCCTATACTGTTAGAACTCAGTCAGCCCTTGCAAACTGAGGCTGAGCCTCTCCTGCCCCTCTGTCCTGCAGGCAGGGGAGCATGAGCCTCACAGAAAAAGGGCTGCATGGAGACACATTAGTCACTTCCCTATCTTGTGACAAGAACCCAAGGCCATCAGCTTACGAGGAGGTAGGGTTTCCCTGGGCTCCTTGGCCCTGTCACCTAGGGCCCCTGCAGAGTGTGTGTGTGTGGGGGGGTGGTAGCAGAGGAGGAGAGGAAGGGCTGGGTCCCATGGTCCCCTTTGAGGCCATGCTCCCAGGGGGCAGAGACCTCTGGCTGGGCACCCCCTGAGGACTCCTCACTTCCATGAGAGCCATGGGCTGGGGACTGGGCCTGCTGCACATAGCCTCCAGGGACACCTGTCCACAGCAGGCAGAGACAGGCAGAGGCTGCCCAGGTTCCCCTTCCAACTACTGTGGTGGCTGCCAAGAGACAGGCTGAGTTTCCTGGTCCCTAAGGAGGGGTTCCCCTGGGCTCACACCATGCAGAGGAGGGTCCCTCTGCACCAGATGCTTTTGCCTGTAGGCTGAGTCAGCAGGGTCTCCCTGCCACCCTCACTGTTGGGGAAAGAGGCTGCAGCACTTGAGCCCCACATGGCACTGCCTGTCTTTGTCCTGAGATTAGCACCACTTTCATCCCCCAGTTCCTGCCCAACCCTCCTGGGGGGCCTCTCTCTGCACCCACCACCACCAAGCCCCTGGGTCCACCCTTCACGACTCTTTAAACTGGAGGGATCCCAGTTCTCAAGCTCTCAATCAGGTGGGCATGATCATAGAGCCACCGGGACCCCAATTCACATCGACACTGTCTACAATGATTAGATGCCCCAGCCAGGCACAGAGTCATCATTGTGCCACAGGGGATGATGGGCAGGAGCTCAGCTTTCCTCTTGGCCATGCGAGTGACTCTGGGGATCTCCCAGGAACACCTGCAGTGGTGCTCACTGGTATGGCCTGAGGAAGTGGGGTGGGGACCCCAGCAGCTCTGGCCCCTTTCATTTGGATGAGCCTCAGTGAGTTCAGAAAAGCCCGACCGCTCCCTGGCTGCAGCTTCCATGGGGAGAGGAGAGGATCCTGTTTGGCTCTTGCGTATGTACTTTTGGTTATAAATAAATACCACAAAATATGCATAACACAAAATTCCTGCCCTAACAGAGTTCCAGATACAGCCCAGCATTAAGTCCATTTGCATTGCTGTGTGGCAAGTGTTCAGAGCTCTCAGCCTAGAAAAACAGTCCCTAACTGCCTGCAGCCAACCATTCTACTCCTTGTCTCTGAATTTTTGACTATCCAGGAGGCCCCCTTGTAAATGAAATCCCATAGCATCTGTCTTTGTGCCAGACTCTGTCCCTGAGCATAATACCCTCGAGGTTCATCCATGGTGTCCCATGTGTGAGAAGCTCCTTTCTTGTAAAGCTGAGTGACATTCCATCACACATCCATGTCCACATAATGGCCATCACCTGCCTGTGTGTAGATGGATTTACACACACCCATGCATGGCTCATCCATGCACCCTCGAAGAGCACAGAGTTGCTGCCCACTTCCTTCTGGTAACAGGGTGATGCGGTGGTGACTGTTGTGTGGGTGTCTTCTAAGAGGCTGGCCAGGCACTTCCCGTTTTCTGCTGTCTGCTATCCATTTCCTTCCATGAATGTCACATGGGTCCTGTAATGCCTTGGGATCCCAGAGTGGCTGCCTGGTCCACACTCAGACGCTCACCCCTGAGCCAGCCCCTGCACTGCCTGCCTGTCCATTGGTGATGCTTCCTGCCATCCATAGGACCATGGTTGTGCACTAGGACATGGTCCCTAAGCAGCAGGACTGTGCCTCCAGAGACACTCTGCAGCCTCCTGCACAAATCCCCTTCTTGCCCTCTGACACAGGGGCAGCATCCAGTCTCCCCCTGAACACCACAGGTCCCCCAGACACAGCAGCAGTATGGCCTGGGTGCTCTAAGCACCTCCCTTCAACACACAGGACACCCAAGAGAAGTGGCTGAGAGCACCCTGATCTCAGTCCCTGCCGCATCCAGCCTGGGGGTGGCCGTTCAGCTCTGCCCCAGAGCCCTGTTCAGTGATGAGGCTGTCCCTGCGAGGGAGCCTGCTGTCCCCTTGCACTCTAGGAGGCTGGGCTTACAGAGGAGATGGAGCAGGGCAAATCCTTCCCTGTCTCCAGGACGGCAGTGGCTGGAGCCCCAGAGTGAGCAACAGTTCCCAGCCCTGGAGCTCCTTCCTGTGTTCTCCCAGCAGTGCTGGGAGTCCAGAGCCCTTGTCTGAGGGGACAGGCACCCCAGTGCCATTGGTGGGAACTTGGGGCTGTGCCTTGGCCGCAGGGGCTGCCATGGGAGGCCCCAGTGGCTGAGTCAGATGGTGGTGATATCCTGGTCCTGTCATTTGCTCCTCCTGTCTCACCACCATCCTTTGCATCTCCACACCCAGGACCAGGTTTCTTCCCACACACATGCCCCTGGGGACCCACTCAGACCACACCCACTGCTTGTGTCCAGAGCCTCATACTGGGAGGCTGCACCCTTGCTCAGTCTCAAGGGTGCCAGCCGCAAGGTGAGCACTCATGTGCCAGCTATATGCCAGCTGTGTTGGCTGGCACCCAGCTCAGGATGCCTGGGCTTCCAGAGCAGCTCTTTGCAGAGGAGAGATGGAAGTGTGCAATGCAGGGTTCATTTCATCTTCCCTGTCAAATTGCTCTACCCAGTGTTGAGCAATCGAGGATGAGATGAAGGTGACTGAGGAGATGAAGGTGACTGAAGAGAGAGGCACAGGGTGGCTCACAGCAGTGTTGGCTGGCTCAGTTCCAGAGGCTTCTGCTTTCTGGAGTGGGCTGGGCTCCAGGCCCCCTCTGAGCACAGACTGAGCTTTCAACACAGAGGGATTCAGGACAGCAGGCTGTGCTGCTGCTTGGCTCACGGGCCCTGCACTGCTGGGTTCTGCCTGCTCCTTGGATGTTGGCTTGGTCCCTTGTCCATTGAGAGGGTGTAAGTCCTGCCCCAGAGAGCTCTTTCTGAGCATTTGGGTGGTGATGGCTCTGAGGTCTCAGGACAGTGGGTGACACAGAGGGCCTGCTTGGTGTCTCTGAGGGTCCTCTTTTGGGTCTCTCCAGCTACACTTCCTCTGGTGTGATGCCATCTCCCCAGAATGTCCACACTTTATCATGGGGCCCAACAATCACTCTGGTGAAAATGCAGGATCTGAGAGCCCTGGGTGATGCAAATGGAACTGGAATTTATTCAGGCAATTGTTGGTATACCTGGCTGGGCACTGTCTCCATTGGTCTTTCAGATCCCCTGCCCACTGGCAACGGCTGTCAGCCAGCCTCTGCTATGACTAGGCCCTCTGAGGAAAGCTCTTTCCCTCTCCTACTCCAAAAGTCAAACACTAGTTTTGATCATCAGCTAGCTGACTTCAGGGAAGCAACTTTGTGGTGGCAAACAAGCGCTTCCTTCACATGGCTTGCTGGGGTCTGATGTGGTTTGCCCCGAAGGGTTCATGTGGTGGAGGCTTGGTCCTCAGTGTGGTGTGAGAAGGTGGGGCCTACTGGGAGGCTCAGATCAGTTAGAGGTGGTCCCTCAGAAGGGACTGTGGCATTCTCTCTGGCTTCCTGTCTGATGACGTGATCACTTATTCCCATATGTGCTCCCATCATGATGCGATCCACCATGATGAGCTCCATCCACCATGATCCACTCTGACATGACAAGATCTGCCATGATGTGTTCTGCGAAGAGGATCCTTGCCAGAGGCCAAGTTGATGATGCCCTCCAACCTGGACTTTGGGCTTCCAAAACTGCGAGTTAAATAAGTCTCACTGTTTTACAAAGCCATCCTGCCTCACATATGTCACTACAGTAACTAGTGCATGTAACTAGTAACTACTAACTAGTGCAGTAACTAGTAACTACAGAACTAGTGCATGGAAGCTCCTGATGGCTGCCTGGATGGGTTGTGAGCTTGCTGGGTGCTCATGGCTGTGAGGACAGAAACTCACCCTTTGGAATAACAAAGGCTGCTGCTCTTCAACAAGGCCCCTACTTACACAGTGGTGTGATGGTTAATTTTGTATTTTGATTTGGCTGGACCACAGGATGCCTAGACACCTGGTCAAACATTATTTCTGACCATGTCTGCAGGGCTGTACTGGGGAGCAACTAGCATCTGAGTTCATGGAGGCAGATGGCCCTCCCCAGGGTTGGAGGCCTAGCCAATCAGCTGAGGACCCAAGGCCAATAAAAGGCGGAGGAAAGTTGAGTTCACTCTGCCTGACTGAGCTGGCACAGGGCTGTGTCCTGTCCTTGGTGCTCCTGGTCCTCTGGACTTCGAACTTGGACCAGAAGCTGCATCATTGCCTCTCCAGCTGCTAGACCTCCACAAGGCCACCTGGGCCTCTTGTGTGTCCAGCTGACACACGGCAGCTTGTGGGATTCCTAGGCTGCCACAATTCTGTGGGCCACTTCCTCATAATAAATACCTATTGCCTCTGTTTCTCCAGAGAGCCCTGAGTAATACAGTGTTGTGTTTATTCACCTGAACTTGGAGAATGACATCTGAGGCTCATACATACCCCAAGGTAGGACCTACTGTTAGAGGATCTGACAGCAATGTGTTGGGATTTCTTCCTGGAAAACTGATTTCAGAAGCTTCCTGCTGTCTTCAGTGGCTCCTGAGAGTACTGGCCAGGTTGGAGTGAAGTATAGAATACAGTGCTCCCAAAGTGCAATCCTGGCTGCCTGGGTCTCACACCCTGAGGGGCTGAATTAACTGGCCTGGGGTGGTGTTGGCATGAGGAGCTTCACACCTTCCAGGGCTTCCAATGTGAGGGCCACGTGGGGCACAGTGTAGCAGGCAGCCTGCCCTGACAGCCACACTTGGCAGTGTGTTATGGAATCTTGGTGAGGTCCAGAAACTTCTGTCAAACTCAGTGCTCTCGTGTATAAAGGGCTGAATGTCACAGTGGCCCCAGAACCTTATCTTCAGAATGACATAGGCAGGGTGTGTGCATGACAGTCACAGCATGGCAGGCTCCCTATGTGTCCCTGGGAAGGCAGAGCAGAGAGCAGGGCAGGGCCCATCTGCAGGAGAGGCCTCAGCATGTGAGGACAGAGCTGAGCCATCCACATGCTCTTGCTTCACATGCCCCTCACATCCCTCTCCTGCTTCCTAGGGCTGGTCCTGTGTGCTGCACACACAGACACAGACGCATAACATCAAGGGCTAGAAGAAACCCAGACATTTTGAAGAATTGGCTTTGCTTGTTCCACACACCTCAGGCACATGGATTCAGGTTGTTTATCCCTTTGGGATCGTAGACCTTCCCTCACCTGCTTATCTTTCCAAGCCAAAGTGTTGAGGCAAATGGGAAACCCATGGAGGGAGCCACTGCACCTTAGCCTTAGTCAATGGAGGGCAGTGGTAGAGTCAGGGAGGAGATTCAGGATCTTTGTCCTGTGTAACTTTTACGTTGTCCTCTACAGAGCACAGAGGCGGAAAGGTCACTTAGAGTCTGTATCCTTGATCATGCTCATCCTGAAGCAGAGGTGCAATAAAATGCATGACAGAAGGGTCCCCAGCTCTGGCTAAGTGTCCAGAGGTGGCTGGGCTGCTACCCCAGCAGTTGGCATCCTGTGGGGTATCTACTCAGTGGCTGGCCTGTCTCTAACACTAGAAACTGCTGAGGGCCAGGGACAAATGTTCCACTCACTATGGGGTCCCTGGCACCTGGCACAAATTAGACAATAAACATTTATGGATAAATGAATAATTATAAGAACAAACAAGGGAGAGCCCTTAAAATACTTAGGCATGATTGACTTGACTAAGGAGTTCTATGACCCATCCATATAAAACTGACATTCTACTGCAGTATTTGAAAGTTTGGTGAAGCTGGCCTGGTCCTCTCTGTCCTGGTACTGCCAGTGTCTTTTCTTCCTCCACAGGAAATAAGGCCAGGACCAGAGCCTGCCAATTCTGATGCTTGGGACCCGGGCGTGTCCCTTCCTCAGGGTGTGTTAAAAGCAGGTTAGTGCTGGTACCAGGGAGCCTGTGGCTCATCACTATTCATCTCTAGTCTTGGAATAAATGACAGCCCATGCAGTCCCACCCCCAAACTCTCAGCCATAGATGAGTGCAGCCATGAATATGGAAGTGTAGGGCACAGCGGGCAGGAGGGTCTGGGTCATGAGAACACCCTGGGGTCCCACTTACTTTTACTTTTTGGAGATGACAGAGGTGGCCAGGGAATCTCACTCCTAAAAGCTAAGGCAAAACAACCATCTCCAGAGCCGCCTTTGTGTCCTAAATTCCTGGCTGCCACCTCAGCTCCGGGAATTGATTTCCGCCCCTTGGAGAAAGTGTCTGCTGTGACTGACCTACTTTTCCACATGAAGGATGCTCGCTGAAGTGTTCTTCTTCCAGTGAAGAGTGTTGGGAGAAAAGCTTCTTCTAACTGTCACACCTCTAAGCTGCAGAAGAGGATCCCTTATTCAAGAAGAACCATCCTCTCAGCACTGTCTTTCAGAACTTTCTGGAAAGATTCAGATGTTCATTAGCTGTGCTGTCCCATACCACAGCCCCTGGCCACGAGTATCTGTCAACTGTTTGGAATATGGCTGCTACCACCACCGAAAGCTAAATTTTAAATTTTATTAAACTGTAATTAATTTAATCTTAGCCACATATAGCCAGATGCTATAGATCAGGCTTACACAAAGGAATATTGAAAGAGTTCCTAGTCATGTCACTAAGAGAGGAACAGAGGCAAATCACTATGTATATATTTAGTGCAATCCTCTTTTTGGAAATATACCCATCCAAAGACAAAACAATATATTTACCTCTATGCCTATAGATGCTTTTATATGCATAAGAAAGTGGCGGAAATGATACCCAGCAGATCAATAGAGTGAGTACTTCCGAGGGGGAAAGAGAGGATATATCTCCAGGGAGATATTTGCTTTATCAGCTTCATTTGAATTTTTTTCAATAAAACCATATTCTTGCATTCTTTGTGTAATTCAGTAGTTAAACAAAGGAAAATTTTAAATGTCTTCTTGCCTCACATGGAGTTATTTTGGGGAGGATTGTTATAAGGGCGAATCCACCTGCTCTCCTGTCTCAGCCCTGGGACCAGGTGGGCAGGCTGCAGAGGCTCCTTCCCAAGAGCCCGGAGAAGGGGGCCCGCACTGTGCCTGACAGCAGGGGCTGTACTCCAGGATCCCCTCTGCCCTTCCAAATGCTGAGTCCTCACTATTAGGTTTCAGTTTGGATGCAACAGGCACAGGGTTGGGAAGGAGCAATAGGAGGCATCAAAGCTGAGAAAGGGTCCAACAGCAGGACCCCTTGGCCCTTTCATGGCTTTGAGAAAGGAGGGGCACAGAGGGAAGGGCAGGAGGCGAAGGAACAGAGATGGGGCGGGGTCCTCACCTCCACCTGCCTTCTTTGCTGCTGCAGTTCTCTCCTCCTGGGGCCTTCTCGGGCATCAGTGGAAATCTTCCTCCTTATGTGAAGTCCCCATGTGGATATCTAGCCAGCCTCTGGCACAGCACGTCTACCCCAGGGTCCCCTGGCTGTGTAGAGGAAGCCCCGGGGCACCCTGCTCTCTCCTCCAGCAGCCTCCAGCTTGATGAAGACACCCCAGTGCAGCCACCCCTTCCCCATGGCATCCTGCATGTCAGTCCCTGCCTCTGCCATCCCCTCTGAGCACCATGCTTGCCCCAGAGGGGTCCCTGCAGCAGAGTGCAGAGGACTCACTAGCTCTCCATTTCCAGGACTCCTTGCACAACCCCCAGGGCTTCTGGTCACCTCTGGATGACATCCAAGGACACACTGTGGCCCCTCCTCAGAGTCACACCCATGGTCTGCTGGAGCTGGTTTTCAACCCTGCTGTCCCAGGCTTCCCAGCCATAACACCCTCTGTCACGGCATCCTCAGGTTCCCTCCAATGTGGGTGACTGCCCGTCCTGGTCTCCTGGTCTCTACCAACACGCCCCACCCTCTCCCCTGCCAGCACCCCAACATCTCCCTGCTGCACTGCAGCCTATGCCTGTGCAGGTGCTCTGGATTTATGGCCCAGGAGCCTTCACGGTCAGCTGCCAATTTGACACAACTCTGCTCCTCACCCAAACTTTTATAGTAGTAAAACACTTACGTAGTACAGAAGGCATCTTTGTAGCCATCTCCAATGTGGTGGTGCACCCATGACCACCATCTACCCGGAACGTCCCCCTCATCCACACTGGGCTGTCCCTGCCACATACCATTCTACCCCGCTGACACCAAGCTGCCTCCACCCCCATGGCTTTGGCTACCCAGGCCCCTTGTGGGAGTGGAACCCACGGGGCATGGCACCATGACCAGGTTGTGGCATGCACGGACCCTCTCAGGATGCTGATCCTTCATGTGTGTGGCCCCCAGCTCACCCTCCACAAACATTCATGTGTGCTTACCCTATTGTTCCTCAGGCAAAGTGTATGATGTGATGGAACAGAGGGTGCTGGCTGGCATAAGGTCACAGCCCACTGTCCCCAAAGCCAGCAGAGGTGGCTGCTCCAGGGACCCCACAGTGCACTTCAGGTTGGCCATGGTCAGAACCGTGGCCTGGACTTGTGTTCATCAATATTGTAGGCAGTTGTCACTGACCCACTAGTTAACTCTCCTGGTCACTGCTGCAGAGCACTGCAGAGAGAGGACCTTGGACAGGAGGTCACATGGGCTCTTTGATTGCTGTGGTTGGGGGCTGAGGAGTTCCTGTGCCCAGGCCTGCTCTGCAGGAACAAACAAGTCTGCTGCTTACTCTTGTGGCCATAAACTCAGGACCCCTCAGAAATGCAGCAAGGCCCGGCCAGGACAGGAGGGTCACAGACAGCCATGGGAGAAGTAGTGCCGCTAAGAGGAGAAAGCTGCAAAGACAGAGAAGCCTCATGGCCTGGAGAGGTGCGTGGGGAATCTGGGGAGGACACCGAGTCTCTGCAGAGGAGGCCGGCCTGAGGGACAGGCAGAAGTGAATATGGTGAGCAGTCACTGAGCCCTGATCCCTCCTGAGTCCCCTAAACCATTGGCTGGGACTGGTTGCTCCTCAAGGACAGGTGTGTGGGCTGGGGCTGGCTGCCTGCTCTGTTACAGTCATAGTGACATGGGTACTTGTGGCTTACCTGTGACCCCTCTGGCTGTGCTCAGTGGCCCTGACTTGTTGGGATGTGGTTCTGTGTCAGGGACCACAGGGTCACATGTCACCTAGTCCTCGGAGAATGGAGGAGGAGATGTCCCCTCCAGCCTGGCACAGTGGCTGTCTTGGGTTGGGGACAGGGGCAGGTATGCTTGCAGGCTGCACGTAGGGGATGGCACACCCAGCACAGATGTCTTCCCACCCTGAATTCCACTTGTCCCCATTGGGAAGCTAGGCTGTTCAATGTAGCAGTCTTTGCTCCAACTTGGGCTGCAACACCCAGCCTCATAGTGCACAGCTCTCAGGGGAACGGTGGACAGGAGCATCCCAACGGCCCAGCTCCTTTACTCACAGTCTGCCCTCTGCTTTTCTCCGCCTCTCTTCAGGTACAGTTTAGCACACTGGTTTGGTATGTGTGGTTTAACTTCACTTGCAGAATGCACCATGAGAGCACAAAGGAAAGCGTGTATCTTGTGCTCACCCGAACCAGGCACTAGAAGAAGAAGCTTCTGTGGATGTGGACCTCATGGAACCCACAAGGAAAGTGCTGTTGTTATTACCTGCATTGCTTATGTTGGTTCTGAATTTTCCCACCCCATTGGTGGAATTGGCCCTAACTCTGGAAGTGATATGTTCAAATCCTAAGTCTCAGTACCTCCAAATAGAAAGGACCTTATTTGTAAATAGGGTCTTTGCAAAGGTCATCGAGTTAAGGGGAGCTCGTTAGGAGGACTCTTTTCCAAGACATATTGAAAAGGGGGATTTGGGCACAGCTAGACTTGCACAGCGATGTGGAGAGGTTCAGGGAAGACGCAGCACTGTGAGATGCTGTGTCCACATCCAAGGAAGACCACAGACAGCCCAGACACCAGAAGCTGGAAGAAGCACAAGAAGCAGAGCCCACACTCTGTTCAGACCCTGCATCTAGGAGTGGGAGACTTTACGTTCCTGCTGTTCTAACCAGCTGCCCTAGCTGGGTGTTGCTGGGTGACCCAGCCCTGGCCAAATGCAGCCCCGGAACTGCCCATCCACCGGGATTATAGTCCAGGAGGATCAGGGAGCCCTGCCAGGCTGAAGAGGGCACCCCAGCTTTTTCCAGAACAACATGGGGAGACGTTTCTGTCCTGATGGCCCCTCAACTGCATGTGTTAGCTTCATGTTCCTGCCTGTCACTTGGATCCAGCCATGCCTGAAGTCATGGTTTTTAGCCACAAAAGCCCCTAGCCCCTTGTTTTCTTGCACCAGATGTCCCCTACTCGCAACCAGGCCCTTGAAGCTGCCTGGCCCAGTTCAAGCAGTCTGCATTGTCACCCTAGCTTCCTGCGTGGCGTCTGACCTGGTGGCCACCTCCCCCAGATCAGCAGGCAGGACCTAGCTTAGCACACGGAGGTCACAGGAGCTAGGCACCACCAGGCCACCAAGCTGGGACCTCATCGGTGATGTTGCCAAAGTGACAGGCTCTGGAGCAGCTGGGGGCGGGGGGGGGCACTCAGATGCCTTGCACAGATGCTGGTTCAGCGAGCGGGGACAGAGCCAAACCTTTCCCCAGGGTGGCAACGAGGCCTGGGGTGAGATTAAGGAAACCTTGGATTGCATTGGGAAAAAGGAAAATGCAGGAGGACTAGGTATTCTTAATCAAGAATTGGTATTTTTATAAAGGGTGCGAAATGTGAACATTTTGAGAATGTGAATATTCTGTGAGCTCAAGGCAATTTAAATATCAATACTAACCATGCACTCAGTTTTCTTCTTGAAAGAACAAATCTTAGGGCAATTTAGAGAGGCCCTGTTTCAAAATTGAATGATAAAAAGTTGGGGATGTAGCACAGTGTGAAGGCTCTGGGTTAATCTTCAGTACTGAAAAAAAAAAAGAAAGAAAGAAAGGTTAAGCCTGGTTAGAATTTTTTAACCAATATTTTGATAGTATTTTTGAAACATATGTATAAGCCAAAACTTACGAAAGTGAGCTTGATTTCAACAAACTCTTGCTGAGCCCCTTCTAATAGAGAACAGAAAGTTAGACCATGGGTGCCCCGGTTCTGTGGCTGAGAAGCCACCAGTCCTCAGCTCAGCACAACAAGAAATGTGAATTTGGGAAAAACATGAAACAAAACCCAATTGACCTAAACAATACAGGGTAGTAAAAGTCACACAGAGCCAGAGTCTGAAGGTGGCTGGATTTCAGGTGAGGCTTGATCCAGGGCCTCCAGTGTCCTGACCACAATTTGGCTTCTTTCTTTCTTTTTAAATTTTACTTTGTTCTTTTTAATTGACATGTGTTGATTGCACATATTTCTGCAGTCCCCTGGCTGGAGGATGAGTCCCCTGGAAGGACAGAAGGGAGGGATGGATGGGCCCCAAGCTCTGTCCTGAGCTGTGTGCCAGGCTAGAGCCGCACTTCAGAAAGGAAATGATACATGGGACTCACAAGGGCCTGAGCAGTCAGGAAGTGCATTATCCCAAAAAAAGGCAAGTTCAGAGAGAGGCTGGTCTCTGATGGCAAGATCAGCAGCTCAAAGATGATCCTTGGGGCCTGGTTTCTGTTTCTCTACCATCCTCAGTGTGAACTTCCGGCTGGAGTTGCAGCTCAACAGGGGAGCACTTGCTTAGCTCAGGTGAAGCTTGGGTTCCATCCCCAGCACAGGGAGGAAGGAGGGAAAGGGTAAAGGAGGAAAGGAAAGAAGATAGGAGAGAAGGAAGGAAAGAAAGAAGCAAGCAAGGAAAAGGGATGAAGGGAGGGAAAGATGGAGGGGAAGTAGAAAAGGAAAGAAGGATGGAAGGGAGGAAGGTGAGCTTCAGCCAAAGCCTGGCTCCCCTCATAGCCGCGGAGAGCTGCCAGCATCGAGCAGTGGTGGAGGAGGAAGGAAGGAGAGGGAGGCGAGGATAAGGGGATGCTAGTGGGTTGCTGGAGAACCACAGAGGCTGGATGGGATCCTAAAGCTCCCCGAGAACCCCAGACTTTCCTGGTAATGACTATGTGAAGGCTGGGACCCCACAACCTGGGGACAGCATGCCGCTCTAGGGGAAAGAGCAGGCTCTGGCAGAGAGGGAGGATGGAGAGGGTTGGGCACAGAGGCAACAGAGGCGACAGAGACAGCAGTGGCCCTCCTCTGCCACTAGAGGGCGGACAGATCAATGAGGGGGACCATGACAGGACAGTGCTGCCACCTTGCTGGCCTTGTGCCTGCTTCTCCAGCCTACTGTTGCACCTATCTCCACAGGTGAGATGAGAAGAGAGGAAGAGGAAGATTCTGGATTAGAATGGAGAATGGCAGCCACAGGAGCCCCCCATCCCTGTGCCCACCACAGCATGGGCACCTTGGCCAGCCAGGATGGGCCAGGGTCAGGGCGGCAGGAGGGAGTTCCTGGCCTCAAAGGTAAGAGATGCCCTGGCTCCTACTTCAGGGAGGGGGACCAGGGCAGAGTATGAGGGCAGGGGGAGCAGGAGGTGGGGACAGGGGCCCTGGTGCTGAGGACCCTGCCTGTCACCCCACAGTGTCCAGGGCCAGAGCCAGGGTGTGGGTTTGTCTGTGAGGTTCCCACTGCCACTGTGGGACAGGGACAAGGGACAGATGCTACAGTCAGAAGGAGCCCAGGCCCTGGAGTGTGAAAATCCCAAGTGAGAAAGTGATGCCCACTGGATGAATGGCTGTGCTGAGGCCACAGGGCCTTGGGGACAAGGCTGGCACCAACACAGGCATGAGCCAGGGTTGGAGGTGCTGTGACCCCTTCCTGAGTTGGTCCTGACCCCTCCTACACCCCAGCTGAGACTTCCTCTCCAGGATCTCCACAGACCCTGACTACACCTTCCTGTCATGGCTTCTCTCTATCCTGCAGCTTTGAAGCCAGGCATAGCACCAGTGTGGCCCCCAACTTCAAACCCAGGCAAGGTGTCTCCCACCTCAAAGGTTCCCATCTGTGGTGTGGGCTGCAGCACTCAGGGCCATGCATCTAGACTTCCACTATGTGATTCTGAGGGACACAGAATCACACTATGTGATTCTGTGGGCCATGTTCCTCTGCCCAGCTTGGGAACAATGACACATGAACCCCACTGCCATGCGTGGGCTATGTGCTCACATGCACAAAGGTCCCCATCTATTATGGTTTAGATCAAGAATGTTCCCCAAGGCCATAAGTGCTCACAGATGGGTCTTGAATCATGGGGCTTATAGCTGACTTGCTGTTAGGAGGTGGAGTCTTGTCAGAGGAGACAAGTTATTGGGGTGTGACCTGGAAGGGTCTATCTCCCTCTTCAGCCCCTTCTTTTTCTCTGCTTCCTGGTTACCATGACCTGAGTAGCTCTCCTTTACCCTTACGCTATGACATCTCTGCTTTGAAGCCAGCTGAACATGGGCTATAACCTTGAGCCTCCTTTAGACTGTGGATATTGTATTTCAGTGATGAGAAAGTGACTAAGACAGATTTTGGTACCAAGAGTGGAGCAGTTACTGTAAATATACCTGATCATGTGGTTTGAAAGCTTTTGGAACTGGCTTCCAGGAGGAATTTGGAAAGGTTTGGAAATGCTGGCTAGAGAACTGCGGAGTGCTTGAGGCCAAGCTTGATGGGAGATTCTGGTCAGAGCTCAGAAACCCAGCTGCTGACAGAAACACAGACAGTAAAGACAAGGTTCAAGAGGTTTCAGTTGGGAATAAGGATTCCATTGGCAGTTGGACTCCAGACCGTGTGTGTTAGGCCCTAGCCAAAAAAAAAAAAAAAAAAAAAGCCTTCATTTTGCTCATGTACTAAGACTGGAGGAGACTGAGATTAAGAGTGGCAGATTAATTAGTCTGTTAGAGGAAATTTCAAGGCAGCCCAATGTTCAGTCTGTGCCACAGATACTGCTGTTAGCTTTTAGCCAGGTTTATACTGAAAATCAGGAGCAAAAAGACCATTTGAAAATATTTTAGTTTCCCTAGAAAGGAAGTACCTTCAAAGTTGGAGCAGAGAAGATTAGTATTAAAAGGAAGCCAAGTACTTCACATCAGGTCAATAGTAAAGAGGCAATAGTAAGTAAGGATGGCTTAAGGACACCTCGAGAATTTATAAGACTCAATCCATCACAGACTCAAGGGTGAAAGCTATACAGTTTTCACTGAGAAGACAGCCTCTGGGACCCCTGCTCAAAAAGGGCCAACTAGGGAATTGGATCTGTGGGACTTGGTTCCCAGTCCTCAGCCATCCAAGCACTCAGATGCCTCTGCCATGATCCAAGGGGCTTTGGCTACTATTTGGGCATATAACAGACTTCAGCATCATTCATGTACTGGTTTTAGGTGCATACAGAATGCAAGAGTGGTGGGTTCAGGAAGGCTTCCACCAAGATTTCAGAAAAAGGTGTGGGAGGCCAGGCAGTGTGCCTTTGAGAGGACAGTGGATGTAGCTGTGAGAGTGAAGCTGAAAGTGCAGTGGAGACCTCAGGAAGTTGGAGAAGCCAGGAACATGCAATGTCAGCTGAGGAAAATCACAGGCAGTGAGCAAAGCTGGCTCAAGAGAGAGGCTCTGAGGGCTACAACTGGCAATGTCATAGGGATGGGGCTGCCCAAGTCCTTTGGAGCTTATATCTTTGTGCCCCAGGTGCTAGACATGGAGCTACAGGAATTAATGTTTGTCCTGAAGGGTTTCAGTGTTGCTTTGGTTCCATTGCTTTTTATCCCCCTGTTCCTCCCTTTTGGAAAGGGAATGTTTACCCTGTGCCATTGTATGTTGGAAGTGCTTAACCTTCTTTTTGATTTTTATAGGGCTCACAGCTAAGAGTTTGTCTTCAGTCTTAGGAGAGACTTTGAACTTGGACTCTTCATCAGTATTGGAACTTTTAAGACTTTGGTGACTCTTAGAGATGGACTAAATGCATTTTGCACATAAGTTTTTAGGGGCCAGGAGTGGAATGTTGTGGTTTAAATGAAGAAGGTTCCCCAAAGGCCTTCTGTGCTCATGGCAGGGCTTTTGGAAGGTAAATGAATCATGAGGGGTTGTGTAGCTGACTTGCTGTTAGGTGAAGTCTATTTAGAAGAGGCAGGTCACCAGAGGTGTAGTCTGGGAGAGCATGTCTCTCCTGACCCAGCTCCTCCATTCTCTGCTTTCTGGCTGTCATGATACAGCAGCTTTTCTCTGCCATCCCCCTCTTCTACGTTTGGAGCCACCTTTCCTTTAAGGTGTGGGTTTTGGATATTGTGTCCTGGAGAGAGAAAGTGACCAAGGCTCCATCATGCTGTCATCAGGACCAAAGACATTGGTCTCTTTAAGGTGGTAGTGAACACTCATCTTGATGAGGTCCAGGGCATTCCTTTTGGAGTCTGCAAAAATAAGGTTACAAGAGTAGACACATAGGGAGAGGAAACTTGACATTTAGTCAAGACAATTACACTGCAATAAAGCTCGTTCATGGCCAAGGAGTATTATTGGGTCCACTGATAATAAGCTAATACAATGCTCTCTGGATACTACATGAGAAGTGTCCACTGGGCATCATCAGGTGGCCTGTGGGCACCCTGGGAAGTTAAAGGGCTGACAGATTTAGCACAGGTTCCCACGGAACCAAGAGTTCACTGCCAGCACATCCACAGGGAGGTGGAGGGCAGCCGGGCACACAGATGGCACTTATCTGGGGGTGCCACCCCTGGGACAGCAAGATCTGACACCTGCACACTCAGTACTGTAACTGAACAAAAGAATATGGAGAAATTAGTATGGGAGTCAGAGTTCCTGTTATATTGCTTCATTCAGCATTTTATTAACTAAAACATTGAAAGCTCTTCACATGGCAGTGCATTTTGTATCTCCCTTACTGGGACTTGCCTGGAAATGGAGGAGTGAAAAGTACAGTTAGAAAAATGTCTGTCCCCTTATATCTCTGTCAGGACTTTTTCCCTTTTATGCTTTTATCTTGTAATAAGAAAATTGTTACTCCTTCACTCTGTCCCAGAGAACTAAGGAGAATTCTCAAAGTAATTTCTACCTGAGCAAAAGAAAATAAAAGGCCTTGCATTCATTGGGGATCATTCTCCCATCACTGTTGGATCTGCTTGGTCCCTGGCCATCCTCCTAAACTTCCGGTGACTACCAAGGTTGGCTCTTAGCTGTGCCCGTCCACCGAGCATGTCACTGTGGCCTGGAGACCACACTTAATTCCCACCAGGAGGAACAGTGTCCCCACCTGGCCAAGAGTGACCTTGGATGTACAAAGATGGTTGAGGCTGTCTGCAGTGCCCCCTCTGCTGGCTCTTCACTCTGGGGCAAAGCTGACCACAAAGAGACCCTGGAACTCACTTTCCTGGGTCTACCTGCTTTGCTTCCTTTCCCTTTCCCTTTCCCTTCTCCTTCCTTCCTTCCTTCCTTCCTTCCTTCCTTCCTTCCTTCCTTCCTTCCCTCCCTCCTTCCTTCCTTCCTTCCTTCTGGACCTTCCTGTTCCTAGGTCTTAGATGAGTTGCCAAATCCAGTTTGGCTCTTTGAGAATGGAGCAACAGTGGCAGGTGTGGTGGTGTACATCTGTAATCCTAGCACTTGGGAAGTTGAGGCAAGAGGATTACTGTGAGTTTGAGGCCAGCTTAGGCTGCATAGTGAGTTCGAGCTCAGCCTGAACTGCACAGCAAGACCATGTCTCAAAATAAATAAAGAAAAAAAGAAAAAAGAATGGAGCACCAATAGAATCATGTCCCGAGGTTGATAGCCACGATTTAACTGTGTTCCCCAGGTTCGCTCATTGAAAATGTGATCCGCATGCAATGGTGTTGGGAGGTGGGGCCAGCAGGAGGTGATTAGGTCTGGAGGGCTCTGTCCTCCTGGGTTGCTTACTGCTGCTGTTTATGGAGCGGGCTTGTAATATGAGAGGGGAACTGGCCCCATTACCTCATCCTTCCTCCCTCTGGTCTTTCACCATGAGCTTAAAGGTCCTCTCCAGATGCAGCCCGCCGGCCTTGACTTCCAGCCTCCAGGACTGTAAGAACAGTGTTTTCCTTATTAGATGCTCAGCCTGTGCTCTTCTGTCTTAGCAGTGCTGACCCCCGGGCACAGAGTGACTGTAACTGATGAACTCCCACCAAAGTGGGGATGGGGAAGGCCAATGCTGTGCCAAACACAGAAGCCCTGCACTGTCCCTCTGAGTTGGGGAGGAGGAGCCATAGGTCTGGATTGGCAAGGACTCATGTCTATTCCTCCTGGGCCTGAAGTTCCCTAGGGACCACTGCCCATGTGCACCTCCGGACCACTGGGTGGCCAGTGGGCCCCAGACAACGTGCATCTGCACTGTGGACTTGTTGGGACACAGACACTGCACCATCCAAGTCTATGAGTCAGTCTGCACGTGTGCCCTAAAGGTTCTCACTAGGTGCTGGGCCTCTGAGCCCAGGACCCCCAGGTGGAAACCTCCAGGGAGGTAAATGCTGGTGGGAGTGGGCCCATGAGGTTGGGGTCCATGGGACCTGGTAGAGCATTGTTTTGGGAAGCAACTCACTGCCCTTTTGCTCCTGTGTTCCAAATTCTCCCCCTGAACCTCTATCAAGAGCTATGAAGGACTGAGAGCGACACTGCTAGAGGGGAAACCTGCCTCCATGCTCAGGCTTGCAGGTGCTGATAGAGGACACCACAGCTCATGGCCACAGTGGAAGCTGGGATCCCCAGCACCAAGTCTCCTGGGGCAGTGTTCTCTTGCCCTGCTCTGGGCTGCATTCTGAGTGGAACCTTAGGCCCAGGGAACCCACATGGATTCTGATGGGCAGTGAGCCTGCTTGGGCCTTGGTCTGGAGGGAGATGTGTCTTTATTACATTGACAGTAACAACAGCAACAACTAAATCAAGACAAGAAACAAAAAATCAAAACTACCTTTGCTTCAGATGTAGATCTGATCCCCATACACAAACCTTTAGGACCCACTTTCAGGTTGACTTGGAGACCTGGGTGGCACAGTGTCGATGTCCCAACAAGTCTGCAGGGTGCAGATACACATAGTCTAGGATCTACAGGCCACCTAGTGGTCTGGGGAGTGCATATCGCCAGTGGTGGCCAGGGATCTTGAGACCCAGGAGCAGTAGACATGAGTCCTTGCCAGTCCAGAGTGTATAGACATTCTTCAAAACAGTCTGGAACCAAGGCCTCAAGCCCCTCTTCTGTCGTGGTGTGCAAGCCCCTCTAGCAGGAGAATGATGTCCAGGTATCCTTCTCCCTCTCATTGGAAATGGAAGCAGAGTCCCCTAACTGCCACTGTGGTGGGCAGCATGGTGCCCTCCACATAGGTCCACATCCCAGGTTCTGTGAAGGTAATTTCCTGGGGCTACTGGGACAAACCACCACAGGCTTGGTGGGTGAATTAGTGGGTTTTCCTGTAGGTGGGACACAACACTTGACAACCACAACTTAAAGAAGCAGAAGTTTAACTTGGCTTACAGTTTCAGGGGATTCAATCCATGATTGTCTGCTCCAAGGTGGTAGCATCATGTCAAAAGGGTGCAGAGGGACAAAGCTGTTTAGTTCATGGTGGCTGGGATGAACAGCAGGGGAATAGCACCAAGGAGGAGCAAGAGAAGGACCCAACCTAGACCCCAAAACCACCCCTGCCCACCCACATACACCCAGAAGTGAGCTCCACGAATCCCCTTGGTGGCTCCCAAGCCAATCACATTGACACAGTCAAGTTTAACTTCACAGTGGCTCGGAAACACAAAAGCTTATTTTCTCACAGCTCTGCAAGCTGTAAGTCTGATATCAAAGTGCTGGCAGGCATCTCCTCCCAAAACCTCTGCGGAAAACCCTTCCTTCCCTCTCCTCCTTTGGTCACTCCCAGCCTTTCTCTGCTCACAGCTGCATCTGTCCAGCCTCAGCTTCTCCCCTGGATGTTCTCCTGTGCCAGGGTCTTCGTAAGGGTGTGTTCTGATAGAGACCCCACCATACTGGGCAAGGGGGTTTCCCTGCCCCTCTGTGAGCTCCTCCTATCTAAGGACATTTGCAGTGACCGTCTTTCAAATGAGTCCCCATTCTAAGATCCTGAGGGTCAGGAATTCAGCAGATTATTTGCAGGGCGGGGAGGGGGGTAGCCTGCAGAAGTGCAAAATGAAGTTGTGTTGTTGCACAGCATGAAGTGTGTGGCATTTGTGACAGCTACCATGGGACACTAGTAGAACCATCAAGCACGGTATAGTCAGGACCACATAAGTTCATTATCTCACACTATTTCCTTTATTTTCTTGCAAATCATAAATAAACATATTTCACATGGCTGGTGCTTGGCACTTCCAATCCCATGACTCTATAATCATTTCTGGACCTCAAAATAAAGATAGGGGCAGGGGCATTTTGACCAGGAAGCTGATATCTCTTTGTTGTCCTCTTTTTACCTCTTGGGAGCTTGACATTTCTCTGTCCCACTTCCAAGAGGCAGGACACTCCATGGCTCCTTTAGATCAGCTTTGCTTGGTTTTTCAATTAAAATTTTCTTTGTTGATAGAAGGTGGAAGAAGTGCTGGCTCGCTTCATGTCTGTTTATCTAGCTTGATGATGCTATGTTTATATAACAGAAGCTCTGGAATTAATCAGTATTTCTGCTGAAGCAACAGCCAGCTCCTCCATACACATGCTTACGGCTGGATAGGTCTCAGCTGCCTGTATGGGCAGACCTCGAGATGGTGCAGGCGTGAGTCCAGATGCTGCAGAAATATCGGAATGTAGTGGGCCATGGGAATGGCTTGTAAAATGTACATTTATAGCTGGGAGCCATGGCACACACCTGTAATCCTAGCACTGTGGGAGGCTGAGGCAGGAGAATTACAAGTTCAAGCCCCACCTGGGCAACTTAGTAAGTTTGACCCTGTCTCAAAACAAAAAATAAAAAGGGCTGGGGATGTAGCTCAGTGCATAGTATGAGTTCAATCCTCTGTACCAGAAAGAGTTACATTTACACCTTTGTCTACAGGAGCGTACAGTAGCATATGTCTAAACATTAATGTTTGTGCCTTAATTTAGAAAAACCAACCATATGCACACGTGACACAGGCACAGAGTGAGCCCGTGAAGTTGGGGACATGTTACTTGTAGACTTGCTGGATGCAAAACCACTGCAGCCCTTCAGCATGGAAGAACTCGATGTCTTCAAAAGGCAGGAAAACAAAGTGTAGTGAATGTCACAAAGCAGTGTGCCTAAAGCACAAAGCAGGGTGCCCTATGTCAGCTGCCACGGCTGCCCTGAGGTATCATTCACTGTGGGTTCTCTTAACTGTGATTGTTTTAGGCTCTTGCTAAGCAACTAGCACCTGTTGGAAGTGGAGAGCTGCTTTCCCCAGCCTCTTCCACATGCTGGGAGCCTGCTTCCTGTCTCTCTGGTGCTCTCTGTCCTGCTTGCTCACCAGTGCCTGGAGCTCAGCTTCCAGAAATGCAGTGAGGACTCCAGTGTAGCCTCATTAGAGTTCTGAGCTTTGAGCTCATGTTTCTCTTCATAAAGGTGCCTTCTCATGTGGCACCTGTAAATGCAACCAGCAGTGCACCTTGAGAGCAGGCATACACACACACACACACACACACACACACACACACACACACACATTGCATTGCAAGAGCCGAAGAAAAGTAGGTCGCCAGCTACTTGGGAAAACACAGAACTGCCTGGCACACATCCCCATAGGTTTTCTAGGGATGCACTTGGTAGTGCAAGGTGTTTCTGAAGAACACTCACAATACTACCTTGAAAGTTGGGCCTGCCTTCCCTCCTGGGTCTCAAAGCACATGTGGAAACTCCAGCTTATCTTGTGACATCCCCATGGGAACCATGCCCCTGCTACTTCCTTTGCAAGGAAGGTAGGGTGCTGTGGGAAAGTCTCTCCAGGGCCCCAGAGGGCAGGGCTTTGAAACAGTGTCCAGGGTGACATCAGGGATACAGTGTGGGTTTGTGGCCTCCATGTAGAGGACTGAAGCACAGTTTATTTGCAGGAGACTGTAGCTTTTCTGGAAGACTTGAGCAATTGCAAGAAATGTGAGGCAATGGGCATTTCCTGACCCCTTGGGGAGTTGGGGGTGACTTGGAGCTCAGCATTTAACATGACCTACAGACATCCAGATGGCCTCAAGGGCAAGTGAAGGAGAAGCAGGATTTGGATTTGCACAGATTCTGAACCACAGCAGGGTGTCTGAGTCCCCCAGGGATGGGATTATACTAACCAGGAGCATGGGGAGAAAATTCCCAATATACAAACACATCCTAGTAGAAAACATGAATTTATGTTGTCTCTCAGCAGAGGCTGGAGGCTGCTTTGCTTTTGATTAATACCTCAAAGACACCCCAAGCTCCCTAAAGATTTCAGAACAACAGGGTCAGGGCTTTCTTCTTCTTCGTACCAACACATGTGCTTGTGATTTCACTCACTGAAGTATTCGGAAGAGGCTCTTGTAGTGGGACAAGAACTATTACTTACAGGACACACAGTTATGGTCATCGATGTTGGGCAATTCTGTGCACCTCCCACAAGTTAGTTTGCTATTCTGTCCCCCAATGCTGCAGGCCAGATGAGAGTCAGCCTTCATTTCTTGGAAGTTCCAGAAACTTTGCATGATGGGAAAGTGAAAATATAATTTGGAGTCTCTTGTGACCTTTAAAGAGTGATGTGGCAGTGAAACTTATGGTTCAAGGTCATGCACTGGGCCATGCAGTGCCCAACCCCAGGGAGCAGGAAGCAACAGGAAAGATCAACTGTGTTGTCGATGCTGTCTTTATTTAAAATTGTGACATTGTGCTCTATGCATTTTTGCATCTATTTTGATTTATTAAAAGATTGCATCAAATAGTCTTGTATTGATGATTGAGGTTGTGGTGCCATCCTAAATTTTACAGCCCAGGCCAGGGAGGCAGCCTGGATCTGGCACTGAAGCAAGTTCCACAGCCCAACCACAGATGTCCCCACAAGGATAAAATGCCATGGAGAGAGCTGGGGCAGCCAGCAGCAGCGGCACATTGGAGGTGCTTTCTGGAAAGTGGAAGCCGAGGCTAAGAGCTGGGAAACGTGGAAGACAGGGGACTAGGAGCCCACATGCGATACAGCCTGGATGTGATCCAAGTGCATCCAGGTACTGGAAGCTGGGTCCTTGGGCCACAATATGGCACTGTTAAGAGGTGGGGCCCAGTGCATGGTTCTTCCCTTGCTGGAGCTGCTGCCCTCAGCCAGGATTAATTCAGCTCTCCTGGGACCTTGGTGAGCTCCCTCCAGAGTGAGCAGCTGTGCGAGCTCAGGCTGGCCCTGACCCCTCCTCCAGCTTCCTGTCTTGTGGTGTGACCACTCCTTCCTGCATGTGGATGTCACACAGCCAAGGGGTACTCCCAGGTGGCAGCAGAGTCCCATGCTATGCTTTCAAATTTCCAAAGCTGTGAGCTAAAGAAATGTCTCCTTTTCATATGCTTCCTTGTCTCAGGTACTTATCATGGCAAAAGAAGACAGACTAAGACAATGTTCCAAACCCCTTTTTTAGGACTAGGACCTTGGCAACCAGCCACAGGCCTGCAGGCAGGGGATTAGAGGACCTCAGTAGCAGGCGGTGCTGCTCCCGGGGCTCCACAGGAAGGAAGTCACTCTGCAGTGGAGACCATGGGTGACCAGTGCACAGAGCCTCCAGCCAACCCTAGGTGGACCACTTTACACGCTGCCACAGAGGCCCATCAGGCCAGATGCTCAGGGGAGGAGCTCACAGCCAGGGTGGGGCACAAAACAACAATAAATCACAGTGTAGAAGCAGCATGGCCTTAGAGGAAGAGAATGGTGGGAATCACAGAGAGACAGAGCCCACTGCATCCAGACAAGAAGAGCAGGGTCTATGCCTGGTTGAACACAGATGAGTCCCTCAGAGCTCTGTGTATGGAAAGTTTGGGCCATAAGGTGCTGCTTCTGGGAGGTGTTGTGGGCCTTTAAGGGCTGGAGCCTAGTGTGAGGTCGTTGGACCACTGGAGACCTCAGAGGGTGGGTGGGGTGGGCTCCTGGGCTCCAGTCCCACTCCACTTCCTGGCTCCAGACACAGACTGGCTCCGATCCACACACCCACCAGCAGGTGCTGTCCTGCCAGAGGCTACTTGACCTCGGACTCGAATGTCCAGAACCATGAGCTGAAATGAATTTTTCTTCATAAGTGTCCATTGTAGGGTTTTTTGTTATAGTGATGTAAAACTTATTAACATTCAAGGAACCACAAAATCTGAGAAAATAGAAATGACAGCTGAAAGTTAAAATGCAGTAAGCATATTGAAATATGTTGAAGAACTCTCTCGGGAACAAAGTAGAGTAGAAAGACCAAGAAATCAGGGTGGGGAGAAATAAGATAATTAATCTAGGTACTGGGAGGTCAAAGAACAGATCATAGGAGCACAGGGTGAACAGGGAAATATGGGGAGGAACACTTCTTAAAACTAACGGACATGATTTTCTTGATCAAAAGTGCACACCATATAGCCTGTGCAAAGAACGAAAATGACTTACTAGACATACCATGAAAAATGTCTTAGAGCTCTGATAAAAGAGATGACCCAAAGCATTTCCTGAGCAAACAGCCCAAGAGGAAAAGTCAGGAATCAGTGGATATTACATTTCTTTGCCTCAACTCTAGAAGACAGTGAAGCAAGGGTTTCAAAATTCTAAGAAGTAACATCTAGCCTAGAATTAGGTCCCCAGCCAGAAAATCAAATAAGCTTGGGGCAGAACATGGACGCATTAGTATAGGCAAGATTTTAAGAAAATATCCTTGGGAAAAACCCACTAAGGAAGCTACTGCAGGAACCATGCAAGAAGAAGTGGACTATGGGAGGCCCCGGCTGTGACATGGACAAGTATGAACAGATGAATGAGCTTCCAGGTAAAGGTCATGAGGAGGCCGATGCTGGTACACAGAGTCTGGGGGTAAAGTAGCAATAGATGGAGAAAGTTGCGTATGCAGATACACATACAAGCCCATGGACTTGGGACAGCCGTAATCTAGATACTGTAGAAGAGAGGGAAGGGAACCATTATGTTGTGGGAGAAATAAAAGTAATCATTATACACTGGGTGACTCAGCTGGGGACAATGCTCACATGTGTAACTATGCAAACACCAAGCACCAAGGCCATGTTGGTTTTCCAAATGATGCTATAGCAGAACTAGGTGGTAACCAAACGTGTCGAGGGGCTGGGGACAGGCCTGTTCAAGGGGAGCAGGGCTGGGTGATTGGCAGAGAATGAGGACGACATGGTCAGCCTCCTAATGGGACACCAGCAGATAGCACCCAAAATGCAAGATGCCAGGAAAAGAAACACATGTGTGGCATTTGCAGATAGGAAAGGAAAGGCTGATCCAAGGGCTGCTCTTGGGGCTCTCAGTTGCTTGCAGGGAGTGGAAGATGCTGCTATTTTCCACACAAAGCCTTGTAGAGCAATTTGACTTTAAAACATGTACAGGTATAATTTTGATAGGAAAGAAGCTAAATCAGCAAAGCAAGAGAATGCTGATTTCTAAGAGCAGACACAGGGTCATGACAGCCCAATGAGCAGGGGAGGGGACATAGGGTGAGGGATGCCACCTGTTTGAGGGTGCATGAGACTTTTCAATGACATCTTGTCCTCCCGGTGACATGCAGAGACCTTTCTTTTGAGACCCTGACACTTCTGTTGCAGAACAACCACTCCCTAATCACCCTGCCACTTTCTTGGTTCAAAAGAGCAGGAAGCAAGAGTATGTTTGTAGGGTGGGAAACAGGAATGATAATTAGAATGAGAGAATAAAGATGCTCAGTTAGCAGATGAATGAAAACTAATTGCACACTTGATTAAAGAGGTTAGAGGTCACTCTAAAGTAAATGTTCTTCCTCCTTCTTGTATTTTGATCTCAGGTGCATGAACAGGAACGGGGTTCGCTATTGTTGAGAGCATGGTTCTCCAGAAGCCCAGGCTGGTGCAGGTTGTACAAATTCTCTCCCCACTTGGGTTGTGCATAATTTGAGTGCATAAGCGGTGGAAGATGTCTCTAAGCCCTCCACTTGCCCTGCAGGCCTGTCACTCTCACTGAGTGCTATGAATTGTTAATGAAGTGCTAGTCGATGGTGTCTAAGCAGCAGCTACACATTCTCCAAAATTCAAGTGGTTTCTTCGCTGCTGTTTCAAGGGCACTTTCTAACAAGGCTTGAAAGAAAGCAGTAGTGAAGTGCAAAGAAGGCTCACTTTAGCAGAATGGGAAAAGGCGATTATCATAGCTACTAGGGACAGAAGGCTGCAGGGGAAAACCAGTGCTTTCTGTTGTCCTAGTTCTTCCTACTCATCCCACGGTGCTTTCATTTTCCCTGTTTTCTAGTTTTCTTGCCCTTAGGTCCAGGAGTCTAAACCTCATTGGCTGCCTCTTTTGGGCTCTTTGATGCTTGGATTTATGTCCAGAGCCTGAGGTCAGAGGGGTAGGAAGGCCCATGAGCCCTGGCTGTGTCCCCAACCTCTCTCTGGCCTCCAGTAACTCAGCTTCCTGCTGGTCCCTTCAGGACTGAGAGTGTGCTCCTGTGCACTTCCCACTTCCACTACTGCAGCCCTAAGCATGCACAAAGGAAAGAGGCTGGATTTTTCCTCACTATTCAGAAGCTAGAAGCCGAAGCAGCCAGGCAAGAGCTTTGGTGAGAACCTGAGTAGATCATACCATGGTGGGTGGTGTAGAGGCTATGGGGGAACACGTGATAGGAAGAGGTTACATTGCAAGACAGGAAGCCAGAGACTCGGGAGCAGAATTGCTCTTCAATAACAGTTACTACCTTCTTGGGAAGTAACTAGAGTCCATGAGCACCATCTGAAGCCCTTCCAAAGGCAGCACCACCTACTGGGGTGACCTAGCACACAATTAGGTCACCTTTGAAAGCTTCCAGCACCGCAACACCTTTGCTCTGGGACCAAGCTCCCAACACAGGAACCCTGGGGACCCACTCAAACCACAACTGCCTAGGTGGTGGCAGCTGTCCAAGAGGCCAGTCGCCATGCTTGGCTGCCTCCATAGAACCCACCCAATAGCCTCCAAGGAGGTCCTCAGTAAGACTCTCTTCTGTTGACCTTTGGGATGCACCATTAGTCTTCTGCCAAGACTGACTGACCAGAGTCTGGTTTCCTCCCTGTCACCTCTCTGTTCCACAGGTTCTAGTCTGAGAGTAGCAGCCCCTGGGGCTTCATCTTCGTGTCCCCTTGCACCATGGACATTCAGCATCCACAGGAAGAAAGAGTATGTCAATTAGAGAGTCCTTGTGTATGGTGCTTGACTTCAGAGAAAAACATGAAGTTGCTTAGCACAGCTTGTTAGACAGGAGCACTGTGATTTACAGCCAAAGTATGGCCTAGGTCAGGCCTCCCTCTGCCACCCTACACAAATGTCAAGACGAGAGTTCTGTGAACCAGCTTCTTCAGGGATGGCCCCATCTGCAGACACTGGATAAAAGTTGGATTCAGGGACATTCTCCTCCATTACTTCATAAAGTTGGCCCTTGTCCCCTTTCATTGCTCCCACAATGTCACCAGCAAGGCTACAAGATGGTGGTCACTGCTCTAGGCAGCATTTCCACACAAGTCCACCAAGAGGCAGGAGAAGATGTTCCTTCCACTGCTTTGTTCACTGGGGAGTCCTGTCCCAGACACACCCTGGGGGCCAATGGCTCTGATCAGCACTCACACTCATAAGCTAGCTGCAAAAGAGTGTGGGAGAGTGACTATCTTGTGCTTTCTTCCTCTATAATGGGAGGCCCTTATACTTGTGTGGGGATGGTATGCCTGTGTCTTCCTGCCCTGAATTTCTGTGTTGAAGCTCCATCCCCCAAGGTTATGGTACTAAGAGGTGGGGCCTTTGGGGGCTGATTCAGGCATGGGGATAGAGCTATCATCCATGACATTAGTAGAGATCTGAAATCTTGCTGTCTATCTGGTCTCTACCATGCAAGAATACAATAGGAAATAATCATCCAGAAGTCAGAAAATAAGCCCTCACCAGACACTGGGTCTGCCAGCCCTTGGTCTTGGACTTCACTAAGTTATCCACAACTTTGAGGAACTAATGCCCGCATTGAAGTTGCCCAATCTGTGTTATTTGCTATGCAGCCCAAGTTGTCAAAGATAACCAGGCAGGAAGGAGGGGAGGAGGCTAAGCTGTTAGAGGAGCAACCAGCAGTGTCAGCAGAAACCAAAGAAACCAGAGAGGTGATGCCATAGTCGCCCCGGGTCCCTGTGAGTCTACATCAGAAAGTTGCTTGATCTGTGCACACAAGTCTGGTCCTCACCTGGGCTGGCTCATTGAGCAGAGAAGCTGCCGGAGCTGAAGTCACCAGCTTCTGTGAAAAGAAAACAGTGATGCTGCTGGCTGTCTCACAGGAAACAGAGGTGACAAGAACACAAGTAGCACAGATGAGAGCTGTTGCAACACTGAACACACACACACACACACACACACACACACCCCTCTGCCTTTGACACAGCCCTCACTTTGTTCTCAGTGGTGTTTTCACAGTATGTTCAATTTACTTGTGTTCTGCAAGAATGGTGACATGTCAGAAATGCAACCATTTGTCAGTGACCCCTCTGTGGGCCTGCTTTTGTCAAAGAACAGCTTCAGCAATGAAAGTCGTCTCCAGAGCAAGTCTGATGGTGTAATAGCATCTTATCTGCCATCGTGTATATCATTTTTGATGAAATATCATTTGGTGTAAGGCACTATTCTCTTTCAATGAAAGAAACAATTCTGGTGGCTGGAAGTCCACACAGCAGTCGCTGGTGCTCGGCAAGACCTGGGGGTGTCACACAGTCCGTGGTGGCTGGAATTACACTGGCCAGGCATGTGCCAGGGCTCATGGGGTATTAAAGAACCCAAGGGGGGCACCAATCCACTCCTGTGAGACCTTGCCCACTCCTAGACACCAGCAGCAATGTCACCAGGAGGGGATCTGATCCCCTCCCTGTCACTTCCCACTGGGCTCTGCCTTGGAAAATCCCACATCTTTCAATACTGTCACACCACGGACCTGTGGGGGACAGGCCACACCCACAACATAGCACAAATGGACAAGGATGGGGTTGGGGGGTAACTATTCAACACCAAGGGGAGTCTGGCTTAGTGCAGTCAGGCTGGTCACAGAGCAGTCAGGTAACACCCTGCCCACATGCATTTAGCTGCTCCAGCACTGGGACAGGAGGGTGACTAGGACAGGAGAGGTCAGGGGCCCTGAGCTATGCTCCCAGCCAGTGCTAACTGGGTCTACCTTGTGGATGAGATTGCTTATCTCAAAGCTGGTGGGTTTCTCCCATCTCAATGCTGTTGCAGCCAGGCAAAGGTATGAAATAACCACCAGACATTGGGGCCCTTTGGGACCATGGTGAACTGGGCATGCAGTGTTTTGGTCACTTTCCTTATCTCTGAGACACAATAGCTGCCACCCACGACTTAAAGAGGGAGAGGCCGATTTGGGGTCATATTTCAGTCCATGAAGAAAAAGGAGAAAAAGTGTAGCAGAGGGGCCTGGTGTCAGAGAGCTGCTTACATCATGGTGACCAGGAAGCAGAGGGCAAAGGACAGAGCCAGGAAGGGAGATGAGCCTTCCAGGACACATCCCAGTGACTGTCTCCTGGAGCCTAGTGAGGCAGGAATTGGTCTATCTATACCAAGGACTGGCGTGTGGCTGTGAGAACGGACAGCTATGATGTACCATGAATCCACCCCAAGGTTCACACTGCAGGGGTGGCTCTGGGCAGACAGGATGGGTCACCTGCACACTCCTGCGGTCTCCTGGGACACGCCAGAGACTGGAGAAGCCCAGGCCTCCAAGCAGGGAATAAGGAAGCCTTTGCAAATATCCTTCTGGAAGTTCTGGTTTCAAACCCTGTGAAGACCTTTCCTATTTTAAATAATTAACTAAAATACTGTTTAGGTCAAAGAAAACTAGGGAGGACAGATTGGGCTGAGGTTATCATATGGGAGATTGGAAATTGCACTGACCTTTGAAGGAAATTATCCTCTTAGAAGCATGTCATCCTGTGGAAACCACATTCGGGGAATCTCCAGTGGCTACAGGCATAGTTATTCCACCTGGAACACAAAGGAGTTGGACTCATCTCTCAAGGGTTTGTTTTTTTTTAATAACAAATATGTGCCTTTTCAATCTAAGAAGCAGATGGTTGAGAGATTTTTTTTTTAAGTCTTCTGATTTGATTTGCCCATTTATGGGACCAGGCTTGGAACAAACTGATGAAAACCTGTGACTCTTGTCTCAGTCTGAGCAGGGCTCAGTAGAAGGCTGTAAGTGTCCCAATCAATTTGACCAAGGGGCTGCCATCCTGTAGGGATGTTGTTGACCATGGGGAGGCACAGGGACACAACCAGCCTCAGGTACTGACCCTTGAAGCTCAGAGAACCAAGCAAAATAAAGAAATGAAGTAGTTAGTAGCATTCTAAATGGTAAAAAGCTTGCCAAAGTCTAAGCCAGTCCTAAGAGGAAAGGATGGCAGACACATTCAGCCTGCCAGGAATGTGTTTTCTGTTGCTGTAACAGAATGCCCAAGGCTGGATAACTGATAAGGAAAAGATGCTTGTTGCCTCAGGGTTTGGAGGCTGGATGTCCAAGGCTAGGCAGCCCCATCTGTTGGCCTCTGGTGAGGTCCCCTTGGCTGTGTGACATCATGGTGAATGGCATGGTGGGAGGAACACATGCTGGGGGAGATCACAGTCAAGACAGGAAGCCAGAGAGAGTTGGGTCAGCTCCAAGGGTCCCCAAGGCCAGCCTCAGGGTCCCAAAGGCCAGCATTAGTTCCTGCCATGGCAGTGTCCCCAGTGACTTCCCACTTCTCACTCGGCTGCTGCTTGGGGCACACACACACACAGGTCCTGCCCACGGGTGGAGAGGGCAGTGCTAAGTGGGACCCAGACCATTCAGACCACTTATCCCTGATTTTGGCTGGCAGTTGAGGCTGGCATGGGCAGAGCGGACCCCGAACTCATGGGGACACAGTGGAGTGGGTGGATGAAGCCAGCAGGCACACAGAATGACACCTCCAGGATGACTGGGTGAGGTGAGGAGACAGAGGACTGCAGGGCTGGCTGCCAGGGCAGGCATGGCAGGGACACAGGAGAGGGACGCATTTCCAGCTATCATCCTTATGGAAGGTCACAGTGTAGAAACAGTAAAAATTGTGTAAGCTGAAAGTGACACACAGCAGTAAAGAAAGAGTTTCTGAGTCTCACCAACACTGTCCAAAAAATTGAGGATGGAGAAAAATGCAAGAGGGAGAAGGTTCTAAGAGAAGTGCAGCCCCACAGTGACTCTGTGCTGTGTTGCTGGGAGGAGTCTGATGCTTCCTGACCTTGTACAACCTGTGTCCTCCAAGAGCGGTCTCACAGCAGGGGTCTCATGCAACATGTGTGAGCTTGGGCAGGTGACTGGGAGCCTCTGTTTTGTGATTTGGGGAAAGTACAGAGTGTCTCATTGAACCCCAACACTGAGGACAAGCCACTAGGAGCTGCTCTGGCATCCGTCATCTCTCCCTCGCTGAGGGGCCTCAGGCCGAGCCGGAGAGGGTAAGGTGACCAGGCTGCCACTCAGCCATCCTCCACCCCTGGCAGCCAGGATACTGTGTGGCTGAGGACTCCGGTGACAACTGATACAGGGCACCACTCACAGGGACAGCTGTGCCAGAACCAGCCCTGTTCTGAGCTCTGTGGAATGGGCTCTTAGCTACCAGAGAGTCTGTGGGCTCTGTGCTTCGTGGGCTGCAGTGGCCCCTTGCCCTGTGTCACCTCCTTCCTGGGACAGAAAGGAGAGGGTCAGTGGACAGCAGCAGCCCGGGTACCTGGGAACTGCCCCTGAGTCCCTGTAGGTCCCAGTCCTCAGTGCCTTTCCAAGGGACTGGTGTGCCATCCTCTCTACCTTCCAAGGCTGGCTTGGAGCTCAGGGAGCTGTTTATCATTCAGAGTTCTACCAGTTTATTTCTTTGTGTTCTTGTTTAATTTTTCTTACCAGGGAAGAGATGAAAGTGTTCTTCCATCCCTCAGGCTGTAAGGGAAGAGGCCACATTCCTCTTGCTCACTTATGACTCCCTCCTTCCCACTCCCTTCTCAGAGTTCCAACTCCAGTCATTTTTAAATTAAAAACTTGCTCATCAGGAAGATTCCAGAAGCTAAAACAAAGCAAAAACAAACCCACAAAACAGGAAGCCACCTCCCTGGGCTCTGGTCCTGATGCCCTCTTCAGGCAGTGGCCTCTCTAGATTTCACTGTCCTCGGCTGTAAAGGAAAAGATTCATACCAGGGGTATGCCATGGTTTCAAGTTTGATAATTGACTTTTTAAATTTTTTTTTAAGACAGAGTCTTACTACGTAGTTCAGGCTGGTCCTGAACTCACTGTGTAGACCAGGCTGGCCTCAAACTCATGGCAATCCTTCTGCCTCAGCCTCCTGAGTTCTTGGATTACACATGTGTGCCACCATGTCCAGCTTGATAATTTACTTCATTTTATTTTGTTTAATGGATTTATAATAATTGTACATATTTATGGAGTAATTTGTGATCGTTCAATACATGTTTACCTTGCATGGTAGAAAACAGAACTATCACCTCTGACATTTCTTTGTGATAAGAACATCTAAAATTCTATCTCTTCCTTCCCTACCTTCCATTCCTTCCTTTCCTTCCTTCCTTCCTTCCTTCCTTCCTTCCTTCCTTGCTTCCTTCCTCTCTCCCTTCCTTCCATATTTTAAAAATGTTTAATAGGTCATCCTTGCCTATAGTTGTCCTACTGTACAATACCACACCAGCACTTCCTGCTTCTTCCTAACTGTGACCTGGTGCCTAACAGCCACCTGTCCCCATCCTTCCCTCCCCTTACTCTTCTCACTTCTGTCACCGCCACTCTCCTCTCGACATTCTGAGATCGACTTGTTCAGATTCCACCTCTGAGTGACAACAGGTAGCATACATTTTGCTGCACCTGGCTTACACTCATTTACTTAACACAGTAAGCATTGACATTTTTTGATCCCAAGATCTCAGAAAGCCAACAGTTTTAGGTCACTGACCATTTCCAAATAACAATGAGCTCTGTTCGCAAATGTGCCCAAAAGAGTTTCCAGACCTATTTTCCTTCCATTCAAAGCACACAAAGTCTGTAGGAAGCACCTGACATATCTTTAATGGTGTACAATTTACATGATGTTTACAAATCTTCTAATCAGCCTGATGTGAAATCTAAAAATGTAGTCGCTCCTAAGCCCTGCTTAGAGAGAGACCTGGTCTCAATCCCTCCAGAGCATGGGGAAAGGAAAGGAACAAAATGAAACCAGGAGTTTACTAAATCCCTCTGGAAAATGGCTTGCAGAAGGAAAACACACATAAGAGAATTTTCCCATAATTTACCTCCAAAACAGACCCAGACAAATGGAGGCTTCCCCAGGAGGCAGAAATGTCAAATTTCTTCCACATCTTGATCCCTTTACAGTGAGAATGCGGCGTGATCCCAGTCTGTGGGTAGGCTGTGGAGGGGAAGGCCTCATGGATTGCTTTTCCTCATCCTGATCTAGTTCCACAGTGCACTGTGCCAGTTAGGTGCAGAGTTTTGCCCCGCATAAAGACATTATGGTCAGAGACAGACCACATATGATGGTAGTTCCACAAGATTGTGGAGTTAAAACTTCCTATCACCTGGTACTTTTACTGTACATTTTCTAGGTTTAAATATACATGTAAAGACCACTGAGTTATAATTGTCCTGAGTGCTCAGAACGGTAATATGCTGGATGGTAACACAGTGCAGTAGGGTGTTCCATGTAGGCTACACCGTGTAGCTTTGTCTAAATACAAATTGTGATATTTGTACAGTAAAGCAATCACCTAATGACTTGTTTCTCATAATACATCCCTGTCATTGAGCAACACATGACTGTTTATAAAGTTCAGGTGGAACTACCTGGAATTGGGGCGGTGAACCCTGGAGGATGATAGGAAGACATTCTGTACTCAACAACAAGATGTGGAGTCTCACCTCACGGACTGGGAAATGTTCGGCCACAATCTGATTATGTGGCATCTTGGTGACAAACACTCCCTTCCAGGAATGCTGGCTGAGATCGAGAAGATGGAGAAAAATAAAAACTGATCACATTTGTCTCTTTTCACAACCTTATGGTGATAGCTGGTGGCCTAAGGATGAAATAATTCCCCACAAGACTGTAAGGACAAGGACAGCAGCTTTGCCTGAGTGACAATCAGCTGTGGAAAGGGATGTCAGGAGCATCCAGAGACATCTTCTCTTTCAGCTTATGTCAGGTCCCAGAGCCCTTTTTGTTGAGGTGAGTGTGAAACACAGTCCTGACAGTGTGGGAAGGACTTGGGGACCAGGGGTAGGAGGCACAATCTAACCCCTTCATTGTTTTGAGTTCCAAGGCAGTGGTTTGAAAAGTCAGGGAAATCCTTCTTCAAATAAAGTCCAATGCAGGAATGCAGGACATGGTATAGAAGAGTAGGGAAGCTCTGGTTGCATGGAGAGTGGGGGAATGACCAAGGATGAGTGGTGACTGAAAAAGGGCTGGTTCCCTGAGGGCCTCTCTGCAGCCCTGGTGATTCTGGGGGGTTTTGGGACCTCTGATCAGAGGAGTTTATTGTACCCTGCTCACAATGCTTTGGGTGAGCAAAAAGGCTGAAACTAGGAACACCTTGCTTTGCTGGAATGCCAAGAATAGGCCGTTCCATTTTTGATTTAATAAACCCAACAACAACATACCACACACAAAAGCAGCGTCTAAAAGACTGTATCACAGATAGGCTTCAATGGGAGACACTCAGAAGCTCCAGTTTGGATTTCATTAAGCACAATTTGGAGGAAGGGGAGGGATAGGATTTTAATCCAATGATATGATGTGCTGAAGTTTTCTCACACTGGCAGAGGAGAGCCATTTGTTAAATTCCTAGGAATTTCCCAAGATGATTGTTAAACACAGCCTTTATTCAAGGTTAAACTATGTATGCAGCAACTCCTTATTAGCCACCCAATTAGTTGAAAATATATGAGGTGTGATAAAAAATAAGTAGATGTTTAATTTTTTAAATAATTTATTACAGTAGAAGACACATTGCTATGAATCTGCCAAAACACCCGCCTTGCTTTGAAGGCACTTATCCCAACATTCTTGCTACTTCTGCAGCAGTTCTGGAGTCCTCTTTCATGTCTTTAGTTGCACTGTTGTGGCTGCTGCAATGTCCTGAATCAATTTGAAATGTTTGCATTTCATTTTGCTTTTGGAGAAGAACCAGAAGTCACATGGCACTAGATCCAATTATTCACTGCAGTGAAACACGGTAATGTTTTCATGAGCCTGGCTTTCCATTGGATGGCACTTGATTGCAGATTTCACTGTATATTTTTTATCGTACTTGTACAGAACTCAGGAAAGAGGACTTCCAGAACTACTTCAAAAAGTGGCAAGAATGATAGGATAAATGTGCTTGAAGTGATGGGGAATATTTTGAAAGGGATTAATGGCAATGTGTTTCTTATGATTTACAGTGGTACCTCAGTTCAGGAATGTGATTCTTTCCATGATTCTCATCACAAACCAAGTTGAACAAGAACTGAATCAAATTCAATGGTTAGGTTCAATGTTGACCTTATGGAGAAATTTGATTCAGCTCTTGTCCCAGGTTGGTTTGCTGAATCATGGAGAGAATTGAGTTCATAAACCAAGACACCACTGTATATCCAGCTGTCCCTCTAAAGCCTCATAAGCTCAGAGGTGGGGTTTTTGGGAGATGACTGGATCATGGGAGCATGATACTCATCAGAGAATTAATGCACATTATAGCTAAATGTGATGTGATGTTGGGAGGTGAACTTCACTGGGATGTGTTGTTCATGTGATGTTCACTTCATGTGATGGTGAAGGTCACTTCACTGATCAGAGGTGGGTCACAGGGGGCATGGCCTGGAAGGGTGTCTCTTTCTTCCCTCCTCCCTTGATTGCTCTCTGCTTCCTGTTGCCATGCCAGAGACTGTTTCTCCTCTGCCATGCCACCCTGCTTTGGAGCTAGACAACTATGGCCTGAAACCTCTACAAACTGAGCCAAAATAAGCCTCTCTTCCTTTAATTTGGATTAAATTGGGTATTGTGTCTAAGCAATGAGAAATGAACTAAGTCAGTGTATTTTACCTTAACACATTTTTAAAAATTTAAACATTCACCATGTATTTCAATCACACCTTGTATGTCCACACAGAAGCTATACATGGATATTTATAGTAGTTTTTAAAAATTAATTTTATTGGTACATTTTAGGTATACAATATAATGACATTCATCATTGGAAATTTGCACCTTTACATAGTCTCTCTTGGTTCTCATTTTTCCCCATTCCCCTGCCCTCCTTTCAGCCCCTCCATACCTCCCAGCTTTATTGATAATTGTCAAAACTGGAAGCCACAGGTATATATACATGATAAACTGTGGTACATACAGAAAATGGAATATTACTCACTGTTAAAGAGATACAAGGTATCAGACCATGAAAAAAACATATAGAAATCATAAACGTATGTTGCTAAGTGAAAGAAGTCAATCTGAAAGGCTACCAACTAAATGACTGCAACATCAGATTCTGGAGAAAGGGAAATTAACAGAGATAGTAAAGAGATCAGTGGTTGCCAGTGTTTGGGGCAAGAAAGTGGAGGACACATAGAGCATAGAGGATTTTTAAAGTGGCGAAGAGACTACAATACTGTAATGTGGGTGCATGTTATTATAAATGTCCCGACCAAGAGTAAATCCTAATGCAAACTGCAGGAGCACTGCCTTGCTGATGCGGGCTCACCGCTGTGGCCTGAGTAAGCTCCCAAAAGCTCATGTGTTGGAATCTAATCCTCGATGTGGCAGTGTTGGGGGAAGGGGTGTAGTCAGAGGTTGGGGGTCACAGGGGTAGAGTCCTCAGGAGGAATCCATGCCTCTCTCATGGGAATGGGTTCCCTCTCTCGGGGGAAGTTGCACTCTTTCTCTGCAAATGTGTCCCTGCTCCCGTCTCTGGACTTCCCAGCTTCTAGAACCACGAGCCTGAATAACCCTGTTTTCTTTAGGAAACATCCAGTCTCAGATATTCTATTACACCAGCAGGAAGTAGATGAAGACATCATCAGTGCTAATAAATGACCACATGTTGTAGGGTGATTGCTAGTACAGTGTAGAGATCGCCAGGGTCAGCTGGTGATTCTCTGTGCTGTTGTTCAATTTTGCTGTGAACTGAAAGCTCTTCTGAAGATTACAGTCTATTAAATCAAACTATGTCCATTGGATCTGTGAGGTGCACTCTTTGTGCAATGGCAGGCTTCTAGGCAGCCTTTCCTGGGTGTGCCCTATGACCTCTTTGGGTAGCCTGAGGTCACAACATCTGTGGTGGGTGCAGACTCCATGGACTAGGCAAATCTCATGCAGCAGGACACCCCAGAGAGTTGGCTATTAGAAGTCTCCAGCACACATTCTTGTCACTCAGCTTCCCATCACTGTGATGAGATCCAATGCAAACAACATGAAGGAGATTTTGGCTCACAGTGCCCTAGGTCTCTGTCTATGATTGTTTGGCCCCATGACTTGGGCCTGTGGTGGCACAGTATGTCATGGAAGGGCCTCATGGTAAAGGAGTTGGTTTACCTCATGGTGGTTGCAGAGTATGGAGAGGGAGGAGATTGGGCTGCTGCAGACACTTTAATGGCCTCACTTCCTTCCAGTAGACCCAGTCTACTTCCTGACGCTACCCCACCTTCCCACAGTGCCACAGGCTGGGAACAAGCCTGTCACATATGGCTTTTTGGGGGGACACTCTAGGTACAAATGGTAGTGACTACTGATAGTGGACACTGCTACTGAGTTCAGTTTTCAGGGTCACTAACACAGGTGTGGCTCAAGGTGTTTCAGAGAGCCCAGCTTTAGGAAACAGACTGTGGAAGTGTAGATCTTCATGTGTGACTAGACTAAGTAATTCACTCTGAAGTCATCCAAAGACCTCATCAAAAATGGTGCCTAGAATTCCCTCTCCAGGAAGCCAGGAATGGCAACCAATCTACAAAATTAAATCATTCAAATTTGAAGAAGAAAAATATGCCTCAGGAGTAGCTCTCTTGCCATTAGAATCACTCAGCTAGTGTTCAGGGTGAAAGATTCTCATTGCCAAACTGTTTACTGTAATTAAGTCTATCAACATGGTTCTCTCCTGATGACAATAAAGCTTGGTGTAGTGCATTATTTCCTAAAGAGTCTCTTACCTCCCTCAAACAGTAAATCTATGAGTCAATAAGAAGGTTCTGCAAAATGTGATTTTTTTCATCCCTCAAAGATATGAAGGACTTTCTGTTTTTAAAAAAATCAAATTAATATTTCCCAAGAGAGAGAAAATGGTTGCAGACACCATCATTTCACTCAAGCGCGATTATATCCTGCTACAGCTCATTGAGAATATTTAAGTGTGTCTGAAGAATGTGTCAAACTTTCAGCAACCTTTACTTCCACCAACAATTGATGCAATTCTGCAAGTAGACTCCAATCTGTGGATGCTACTTTAGAGTCAGCGTGGCTGTGTCACTTTGCACACTGGAAAGGCAAGCACAGCTCGGGGAGAGGCAATGTCACCTCTCACTGGTGCCAACATGTCACCTTTTAGCCAGCAGCTCCAGCCCTGCCTGCCTGTTAGCACAACTAAAAGGAGAAAAGCTTTATATTGGGTCACTTTTCAGTCCATGGTTGGCTGTCTCCCCCACAAAAAAAACAGCATGGTAGAGGGGCCTGGTGGAGAAAAAGCTGCTCACCTCATGGCAACCAGGAAGCAGAGTCAAGGGAGGAGTCAGGGAGGGAGATGAACTCTTCCAGGCTACTTCTCCAGTGACCTCCTCTTTCCACCAGGGCCTAGCTCCTAACAGCAAGTCAGCTATAGTGCCCCAAATCCAATCACCTCCTAAACACATGCAGCTTTAGGGTGATCTTAGATCTAAATCATTATAGATGGCAAGGGAAGGGCTTAAACAACACTGAAACTCAGGCCCATGGCCACAGTCTCTGCTGTAACTGGACTTAGGAGAGCTGAGGCATCCATATCTCCAAAGCTTCCCCAGTGGTTCTCATGTATATTTGGGACTAAGAACCGCTATTTGAATCTACATAATCATCTGTGCAGCTGCTGTGGAATTTCCATTTGTCCCATTGAGATACAGTGGAACTGGCTAAGCACAGCATGCTCCCTCACCGTGCTGTGGCATTCCAGTGTCTTCCAATGCAAACTGAGCAGTCCCCATCAAAGACATAAAGTCACACGAAGTCTCCGCTTGCCTGATGCAGACAGGTATGCCCTGCAAGGGCAGTGTAGTAAACCCCAGGAGTGTTTTGTATCTCACCCAGTGAGTGTGGAGCAGCCCTTCCTGGCTGGCCAGCAGCCATGCTTCCTTCTGCCTGGTCTCGGGCTCTGCCTTGGACCTGACCATGTCTCTCAGTCTCTGACCAATCCCCAGAGCCTAACAGCCTTCATCAAACCCTTTCTGTCCTCCTTCTCTGGCTGAAAATAGTCAGAAGTGCTTTTGTTCCCTACAAGAAAGAGAACTTTAGCTGAAAGGTTGCCACCTTCCTAAAAGAAACAGAATATAGTGAAAACAGTGACCAGTTTTCATCAACATCTCTGATGCTAGAAACATAAAAATTCAAGAAGGAGTTTGAAGACTTGCTTTACAAAAAATAAATGTTATGAAGTATTTGTAAGAAGATCAGTGAAGAGAGCAGAGACTTGGGTCACACACACATAGGTATGGGGACCTATGGGGTGACAACATGGCTTTGGGCGATCATGTAAGGAACAACCTCTAATGCATGGTACTCAGTATGGAGAAAAGTGCAGGACTTCCTGGTGTATTAAAAATCCATAGAAATAAAATGCTTCAAAACACTTGGAAAGAAATATAGGAAAATATTTTTATGCAAATAAGGTAGAGAAAGTTTTAAATGAAACAAACTCACTCAAAACTAAAAGGGAAAGACTAATGAATTAACTCCAGTTAGGTGAAAATATTTAAATAAAAAGACGATAAACATAAGGAAAATTCAGATCACAAGTTAGGAGAAGGTATTTGCAATTTATATAACCAGAAAAGGATTAGAACCTGGTTTAGATAAACAATTTCTACAAACCGAGCTGTGGAACAAGCCAGGAGGAAAAAAATAGGCAAGAGAAATAAATGGGAAGAAAACAGAAAAGAAAAATTCAAGAGCCAACAAATCTATGAAAGCTCACTTAGTCCCTAGTAAAGAGGAAGATGAGTAATTTTATTTTATAGTCAAAAGCATTGGCAAAGATGCGGAGAACGGAGCCCTTGCACCATAGGCAGATATGTAAATTGGCTTGATGTCTTTTCAAAACAATGTGACAATATTTGTGCAAAGGAAGCATTGCTTGGCTCCCCCTGCAGCACTGTTCTCATGGTTTTATTCTGAAGAAACTCACACATGTCCATTGCTAGGGTTTGGACCTGGAGTGTCCCCCAAATGCCATGAGTTGAAGGCTGGGTTCCCATCTTGGACCCAGTACTGGGAGGTGGTGGAACCAAGGAGGCGGGCCCAGAGGAGGAAGCAATGTCACTGGGGGCATGTCCTCAAAAGGTATAGGGGCCCTGCCTCTTCCGGTCTCTTGCTTCCTGCCCTGAGGTGAACAGTTTTGCACCCCACCCTGCCCCACCATGATCCTCTGCCTGGCTGCAGACCCAAAAGCAGCAGGGCCAACTGACCATGGACTGACATCTCTGAAGCCTGAACCAAAATCCTTTCCTCCTTAAAACGGATTTTCTCAGGCATTTGTCACAGTGACAGAAAGCTGATTAACATCCACAGTGGATCACAGTGTTGCTTATATCAGAAAAAAGGAAAAATAAAAGTGACTCTTAGTAAGGAGTGGATACATTCTTGTATACTTACATAGTGGAGTACTATACATGTTGTACAGGAGGGTGAGTCAATGAACTAAAGCAACATAGTGCTTCAGGACTGAATGTCAAAATTGAACTCTGAAGTTGGAAAAAAGAAAGTTGCAAAATTATGTCAGTGGAATCAATATCAATTATTTTAAATAACCCAAACAACACTACCGAAGGAAAAGTATATAAAAATCGTAACTGGAATGTACATTTGCCCCTCAGTACAGTGCTTACTGCGGTGAGGGAAGGAGGAAAGGAGACCAGGGCATTCAAGCTGTGGTGTGGGGTCTGAGTCCACTCTGGTGCATCTGGGTGTTGTGTGACGAGATCATGTTGTCTGTAAGAGTTTATCAGATTTTAAATCCTTTTTGTTTGATTAACGCATATTAACTGTATGTGTTATTGGAACTCCATGTGACTGTGCCTTGCACGCAGCATGCATTGGTCTGAGTCCAACCAGGCTTTCTCTCTAGTTAACTCAGATTCCATATGGAAAGGCTTAGCTGCACGTCTCAAGCCCAAACATGTTGTTATTTTAGTGAGCTGCTCTCCTTGTTATCTCTTGCTTGGGTTATATGGTCCCAGACCGCAGCCCTGCTCACCCCAGCCAGTCTGAGAAGGGGGTGAGAATAGGACAATGAGTGGCCTTTTTTCATCCTGATTCCTCAGGAGCCAGGGGGCCAGCACCCTGTGAGGGGCCATTACCTGCAGCCCGTGTCCACTCCCCCTTTCCCTGCTCTTGGCTCATGCACGCGCAGCTCGAGGGTTTCCAACTCAGGCTTGTGCAAGCTGTTGGTACTTTCTTTCTTTCTATTAATCTAGAAAGTTGGCCCTGCTGCCTCTGGATGTCCTTTCCCACCCTCTGCTCACCCATCTACCAACCTTAGGAGCTCTCTGTTCTCCTACCCAGGTTGCTGAAGACTAATGATACCTCGTGGAAAGCAACATCTGTGCCTCTTGCTCCATCCCCATGCTCTCCTCCACGGGTCAGTAGTGACCTGCTGAGTGGAGTCTTTGGAGCTGTCCATCTGGTCAGCAGTCAGCCCTCACAGTTGGGAAACGCAGTACAAGGGCAGCTCTTGGGAGCACACTCGATGCTGGCTCCAGGATCCCATGGTCACCAAACTGCAGGATGCTCACCTGCATGCATGCTGCTGTGTCCACCATTGCCGTGTTGTTCAGGGACAATGGCAAAGAGAAGTATGCACACATCCGCACAGACACAATTTCGCTTTCCAAATGCTTTTGTCCTGTGGTTGGTTGAATTCATAGTTGTGGAACCCTTGAGCACAGAGGAGCCCTCTACTGCTATATTTGGGTCTCCACCATTTTTCTATAACCTATTTTAGTGTCACTCTATGGTAGCCATGAAAAATAATCATTTGGGGGGAATAGGTAGTAGAATATAGCTTTCTTCAAAGGAACACCAACCTCACAGATTTTGCCCTTTGACTTTCCAGAGTTGTCACTGTATCATTTCTGACCCACAGCTTCCATAGGGAGAGCAGACTCCTGCTTTCTTGACTCCAGAGCCCGTGTGGGGCCTGTTGTGGCATGATGCCCAGGCTGTTAGGGGTTAGCAAATCTCTTCTCAGCCTTTTGGCTAAGTGTAGGAGGAAAGCAGGTACCCAATCATGCACTGCCCCGCCCAGGCCTTCTCAGGGTCACTACCCCTACCAGGGCAGTGACCGGAAGAAAACCCAAAGAGGCCTGGCGAGAGCATGCTGGGAACATGTGTGCAGGAGTGAGCTCAGGCGGGGTGGAGCCTGGGAAGGGGCCAGATCTCTGTGAGTGGATGCTGCTGGCCCATGGGCCACTTGACCTTAGACCTGAGGTCTGGGAAAGCACCGCTTCCAGCTTTGGTTTTATTTATGGCTCTGCACAAGCTTCCTATTTATGTGAGCATCTGACAGAAGAGGCCTTTCACTTGGCCAGATTCCGGAGCTAGGCAGGAGAACGTTTGCTGTGGGTGACAGCTGTCTCCATCCAGGAACTGTTCCTTTAAAGAGGTCGCAGGGTTTCAAGGCCCTCTCTATGGGGTTTGCCCTGCAGATGAGCTCAGATATTTGATGTCTGAAACCTTCTGTGATGCGGTTCTGGAAAATTCCTGCTGTAGCACATCCGGTCTCCCACTGTTAGCCAGGAGCAGGGCTAATTGTTGCTTGTGAACTGGGAGCATGGTTCATCAGGAACGCACAGATGTTCACTCCCAGTTTCTGTGCTGCCCAGAAGAAGGGGAGCAGCAAATGCTGGAGTGGCTTCATACCCACTGTAGCCCAGTGAATCCACAACAGAGGACAGAGCCATGCAACAGTCCTCTGTGGCTGCGCTGTTTGTGGAGGGGTTGCCATGGCAGCTCCCACATCCAGGACATCAGTGATTCCTGCAGCAGGTGACCAAGGAGTCTGGCTGAAGGTCATTCTGGCCCCTCTGACACCATCACGTGAGCTAGAAGGTGCTGGGCAGAGAGGCCACCAACTGGCTTTGCTTCCAGCCCTGTGAGACACGGACCAAACCCAGGATACCCTCTGCTACTAACAGCCGGCTGGGGGCACCAGTCCAGACGTTTCCATTTTTAGTTTGCAAGAGGAACAACTAAGCTTTCATGAGTAGGAATGTGCTAACGTAAATGAACCCTTTGACAAAGGGCTGAAATCAGCCATGCAGATGGAAAGTACCGGAAATCTCCGCCCCAGTTGGCAGGAGGGAGAGACACCCTCAAACAGGGCCTCCCTCCCAGGCAAGCCTACTTCCACTCTTGCCAGGCATGCAGGGCACTTTTTTTTTTTTTTTAATTTGCAGAGAGGATTTGGCCAGTTTTGTTCTATTTACTTATTACTCTCCTGGAGCCCTCAGCACAGGGTGTTGGGTAATTTCTAATTAATCCTTTCCTCTCCGAACCTGTGAGGCCAGCAAGCCCACATCTCAGTGGAAGCTGGCACAGGGTGAAGGGCTCTGCCCAAGCCTGAGTCACCTGGGCTGTGAGATTCAGTCAAGACCCCAATGCATTGGTCCCTACAGAATCAGCAGAATAGAGGAGCTGCTGCCTCCCTGTCCCTTGGTGTTACTGCCAGCTTGGGATCTGGTCTCTCTGTGGCCCCCCTGCCGCCATCTGTCATCTGTACACATAAGCTGGCACTGTGGGGAGCCATCAACACAAGGAGCAGCTGTTTGGGAGCAGCCCTGAGTCAGGAGTAGCCTTGAAGGGGCCGGGGATTTAGCTCAGTGGTTCCACCACCTGTCTTGCAAGTGCAAGGACCTGAGTTCGATCCCCGGTACCAAAAAAAACCCACACATACAGGAAAGGAGCAGCCTTGGGTCTGAATCAACCTGTAAGATTGGGCTTGTCCTGCCCCTGTGTTTCCCAAGAAAAGGATTGAGACAAAGAGAAATATGGAAATTTTAAGTAAAGGCTGATAATAGATGAGAAAAAAAGTATCTTCCAAATTGACAACAAAGGAACTTAATAAAATGTAGGGCAATCTCTTTACAGATTCAAAGACAGCCACTGAGAAAAGCAAGGAAGACAATGTGTCAAAAATTACACAAAAACCCCATTACTGTAGCCCAGTGAATGGCAGGTGAGAGACAGGATGAACAATGACTGTATGGGCTAAAACACTGTGCATTATCAAAGAATTAAAACCCTTTAAATGTTTTTAAAACATTTCTTCCTGTTTAAAAATATTTAGAGCTTTAAAAATATTCCCAAATATCACCAGTGAAGGATAGGCTCAAATTTCCAACATAGATGAAGCGTTTTGAAACAGAGACTATGCAGGTAGCTCTTTTAAAAGGAAAAAGAACTTGTTTCATGTTAGACTCGCGCAATTTCCATATGTTTTAGTCATAATGTAATACAGAATCCCTTAAAGTACAGAGATTTGAGGCTGAAACTAATGCATTATTCAGAGTTTTAAATACATGTACCATTCTTTGGGATGCTGTCTCTTGGTGGTTCACTTTCAATCTCCAAGTAAATCATTAGCTAGGAGATGGGAACTTCTACACGTCAAGGCCTGGGGGCTCTTGGGTCTGGTTCTGGATGAGTCCCAGCCTGTCTCACCCATAACCCCAAACTCTACCACTCACTCACACAGCTTTGGCATCTGCACACATGATTTCTGACTTCTAACCCCAGAGCTAGGGTATCATAGGAATGCAGCTCCAAACCAGGCTTCTAAAATCTGGATTCAGAAGCTGATGTGCTGTTGCCTCACCTCTGTAAGTTTGCTTAGGCAGCATTGCTCATTAGAGAAGTGGGGTAGAAATTGAGCCGGACAAATGCTTGCCCTACAGATGGTCACACAGACTCCTGCTCCTGGAAGCCAAACTAGAGCCTCTGTCGTAAACTAGAGGTCAGTTGCAGCTCCAGTAAGAGAGTCCTTTGTCATCCCTACCACCGCTTCCTACTTGGGAGACGCCAACAGACTCATGGCCCACTGTGCTTTCCAGATGGCTCGGCATCTGATTTAGAAAAAGGAAGTGTATTTTGGAGTCCTAGCTCTTTAGCTAGAGCTACCTTTATAGGCTCTGAACTCTGCCTGGTTACAAGCAAATCCCAAGGGTAATCCCTTTGTACCCAGTCAGATGTCCTGGAAACCATGGGCAGGAGTGGTATAATCTAAATAAACACAGAAAGGCCATAAGTCATGTGTTATATTTTTAAATATTATCTACAAAAACATAAAATTAAAGTGACTCAGTTGTCCCATTGATGAGCAAGGCCGTCTTAGAGCAGGCGTGGACATCTAGGATGACTGGCTGTTTCATGCTACCTGAAATGTTGCCCAGGGACATGGACAGGAAGCCTGGGTTATGTTGTTTTGTTTGTTTGTTTGTTTGTTCAATTCAGAATTGAACTGAGGGCCTCTCACTGAGCTACATCCCCAGACCTTTTTATTTTTTGATTGTTTTGAGACAGTGTCTTGATAAGTTACCCAGGCTGGGCTGGAACTTGGAATCTTCCTTCCTCAGCTTCCCAGAGTGCTGGGATAACAGGTGAGCACCACCAGGCCTGGGTCCAGGCTGTGCTTTTTATGAATAGGGTCTGTGTCTTGTCCTTTGATCTGGAGTCTAGCACAGTGCCCGGCCCAAAGCAACAAGATTTGGAAGATCCCTTCCCATCCAACTGCCTCACGTGTCACCAGCCTGTTCCTCATCCTAACATATTACATTTGGGGTGAACAGGGCCCTATCAGTCCAGCCTCAAAAGCCCCTACCTCAGGCCCAGACCACACCCTTCTTCTCATGTACACTTTTATTAGCACCACAAGTGTTTTCCAAGGGCCTTTCACATGTCTGTGGCAACACCTGTGGGTGTATAAGAAGCAGCGTCTGCCCAGCTCTAAGGGCAGCCTGCCCAAGACTCTGAAGGTGACAAGCAGAGCGCAGTGTACAGGTCACACAGCTGGGGGAAAGGCCCCAGGGCTGGTGGCCATGGCACTGTTCTCTAGCCCAGGACTCTCACCCAGGGCTGCCCAGTGTTCTCTCCCAATTCCTGGCCTTGCACACCACAGCTGTGGGGTTAAAGCCATATATCTATATTCATATATCAGAAAAAAGAAAGAGGGAAGGAAATCCATGTGAGAAGGGGCAGCTCCCTCCTGGCATTCCAGCAACGTGTGTGGGCGTAGAGGGCACTGTGCTCAGTGAAATAAGCTGGGCGGGGAAAGACAGGCACCACAGTGTCTCCCGGAGCTGATGGACAGAGCAAAAGTCTGGAGTCAGGGCCTTTGGGTGAGGGAAGAAGCAAGATGTGGGGCAGCGGCCTCAAGATTTCAGTTAAGGGGAGGAAAGTTCAAAAGATCCACCTCGGGGCATGGCAACCCTCACTGATAGCAAACAGCATGTACTGGAAAACCAACAGGGAAGTAGATTTCAAGTGCTCTCACCTTTAAAATATTTTCTGAAGCATCGTATGTGGTAGTTAACTCTGTTTCTCCATTGCATAACATATACATATTTCAGAACTTCTCACTGTAGACCATAAATACACACAGGAAGCCCGGGCTGTGCTTCTCATGAACAAGGTAGATTTCATGTTTTATCCATTCTTGTGGAGCTGGGCAGTGTCCACAGGCGACTGCTCAATAGCTGTTCAGACAACCAAATTGGTGAACCCAATATCTTTTCAAAATGCAGTGCAAAGGCTCTTTTTTTCTACTGGTAGCATGTAATTGATTAAAAATTAATTTTATCGGTACATTTTAGGTATACAATATAATGACATTCAACATTGGAAATTTATAGCTTTACGTAATCTATCTTGGTTATTTTTTCCCCATTCCTCTGCCCTCCCTTCAACCCCTCCACCCCTTCCTATTTACAAAGATTTTGTTTCCATTTTTTCACTTTCTCATATTAATTCCATTCCTTTCTTTCCTTTCCCCTACCCTTCCTACTTCCCCTTCCTCTTTGCCCCTTTTCTTCCTATTTCACATTATCTATTATACCTTTTAGCCCTTATTTACACTTTCAGTTTCTCATACCAGAGAAACTATTCGGCATTTACACATGTGTGTTCTATTTATTCCACTTCAGAGTATTGCCTCAATGTGCATCCATTTATCTATAAATGTCTCTAATTTCTCATTCTTTATGACTGAGTAGTACTACATTTTATAAACACACACACACACACACACACACACA
>NW_004624749.1:9656478-9676428 GCF_000247695.1 Heterocephalus glaber
ATTGTTTTCATTTGCATCTCTCAAATGACCAGTGATGTTGAACATTTTTTCATATATTTATTTGCTATTTCTACTTCTTTGTCTGAGAAATGTTTGCTCATTTCATATGTCCATTTTTGGATTGGGTCTTTAAATTTGGTATGTCTGATTTTTTTAAAGTTCTTTATAGATTGTAGATAGTAGACCTTTGTCTGAGGAACAGCTGGTGAAAATTTTTTCCCACATTGTGGGTTGTCTCTTCACACTGTTAGTGGTTTCTCTTGCTGTGCAGAAGCTTTTTAATAAGAAGAGATCCCACTTGTTGATTGTGCTAGTTCATGGGCAACTGAGGTTTTGTTCATAAAATCTTTTCCTATGCCAATGTTTTCAAGAGTTCTACCTAACCTCTGTTCCAGCTGGTTCAGCCTTTCTGTTTTAATATTTAGATCTTTAATCCATTTTGATTTTAGTTTAGTACATGGTGAGAGATATAGGTCTAGTTTTAATTTTTGGCAAGTTGAAACCCACTTTTTCCAGGACCATTTATTAAAGAGGCTATCTTTCCTCCAGTGAGAGTGTTTGGCTCCTTTGTCGAAGACGATGTGGCTGAGTGTGCCTGGAGTTGTTTCTGAGTCTTCTAATCTCTTCCACTGGTCCTCAGGTTTATTTCTTTGCCAGTACCATGCTGTTTTTATCACAGTAGTTTTGGAGTATAGTTTAAAGTTGGGGATTGTGACACTCCCTTTGTTGTCATTATTGCCTAGAATTGCTTTTGCTATTCTGGGTCTCTTCTTGTTCCAAATGAATTTTTGGATTATTTTCTCAAGGTGAGTGAAGTATACTACTGGAATTTCAATTGGGATTACACTGAATCTATATAGCAGTTTGGAAGTATGGCCATTTTCACTATGTTGGTTCTTCCTACCCAGGAACAAGGGATGTCTTTCCATTTTTCTGATATCATCTTCAATCTCTCTTTTCAGAGTCCTATAGTTTTCATGGAAAAGTTCTTTGATATCTTTCGTTAGGTTGATTCCTAGGTATTTCAGTTTTTTGGATGCTACTGTGAAAGGAATTGTTTGCCCCATTTCTTTCTCAGTGAATCTGTTGCTCATGTACAGAAAGGCTATTGATTTTTGTGTGTTGACCTTGTATCCACCTACTTTACTGAATTTGGTTATTAATTCTAGAAGACTTTTGATGTAGTTCTTGAGGTCTTTTATATAGATTATCATGTCATCTGCAAATAGTGACAATTTAACTTCTTTGTTTCCTATCTTTATTTCTTTTATTTCCTTCTCTTGCCTAATTGCTATGGCTAATGTTTCCAAAACTACATTGAACAAGAGTGGTGATAGTGGACATCCTTGTCTTGTTCCTGATTTTAGTGTGAAGGATTTCAGTTTTTGACCATTTACTATGATATTGGCTGTTGGATTTTCATAAATGGTTTTTATCAGATTGAGGTAGAGACTGTCATAAACGAGTGTTGAATTTTGTCAAATGCTTTTTCTGCATCTACTGAAATGAGCATATGATTTTTGTCCTTGGTTCTGTTAATATACTGTATTACATTGATTGATTTGCATATGTTGAATCATCCCTGCATCCCTGTGATGAATCCCACTTGGTCAGGGCGTATGATCTTCTTGATAACCCTCTGCATTCTATTTGCCAGTATCTTATTAAGGATTTTTGCATCTATGTTCATTAGTGAGATTGGCCTGTAATTCTCTTTTTCAGTTGGGTCTTTCTCTGCTTTGAGGATCAAGGTGAGGCTAGCTTCCAGGAATGAATTTGGGAGTATTGCTTCCCTTTCAATTTCAGTGAAGAGTTTAAACAGTAGTCACAATAGTTCCTCTCTAAATGTCTTGTAGAATTCAGCAGTGAAGGCATCAGGGCCTGGGATTCTCTTAATTGGTAAGTTTTTAATTATATTTTCAATTTTGTTGATTGATATTGGGTTGTTCAGAATTTTTAGGTTTTCTTCACTTAACTTTTGTAATTCATGTGTATCTAGGATTCTGTCCATTTCTCCTTTGTTTTCCATCTTACTGGCATATAGGTTCTCAAACAAGGTATTGATGATCCTCTGGATTTCTGCTGGGTCCACTGTAATTTCACCCTTTTCATTCCTAATTGCATGGATTTGGGTCTTTTCTTTCCTTTTTTTTGGTAAGATTGGCTAACGGTTTGTCAGTTTTATTTATTCTTTCAAAGAACCAACTCTTGGCTTCATTGGTTTTTTGTATCATTCTCTTAGTATCCATTGCATTGATTTCTGCTCTGATTTTTATAATTTCCTCCCTTGTGTGAGCTTTGGGTTTGTCATGCTGTTCTTTTTCTAGAAGCTTGAGGTTCAGCATCATGTTGTTTAATTGATCTCTCTCTGTTTTCCTAATATGAGTATTCACTGCTATGAATTTTCCTCATTAAGACTGATTTCATTGTGTCTTATAGATTCCAATATGTTGTATTGACATTGTCATTTAATTGTGGAAAACTGTTTGATTTCTTCTTTAATTTCCTCTATGACTCATTGATTATTCAGAAGTGTGTTGTCCAATTTCCATGTATTTATTAAATTCTTGTGATTTATATCCAATTTAACAGGGTTTTTTTGTTGTCTGCACTCTCTCCTGTTTCTTCATCTACTCTGATCAGTCTTATGTTATTCTTCTTTGCATTGTCTAGCAGCTGCTGGATTGGTTTCTCATGGTCCCTTACTATTTTTAAGAAACATTTCTTTTCTTGGTCACTATTGCAATCCTATCTTCAATATCTGAAATTCTGTCCTCATTCTGCTTTTGTAAACTTTCAATGGAGTTTTTAATCTCCTGGAAATCTGTTTGCATCTGTTTTATGGATACCATTTGTTTCCTATGCTGGGATTCCATCATGTTCCTTAACTCCTCTATTTTTTTTTATCTGTGTCTGCTCTAGATTTATTCATCATCTCTTACACTATGGGCATAATCTCTGTTGTTATCTGAGAAATTATTTCTGTTTTCATTTTTTCCCAGATCCTCTTTCATTGCCAGTTCAGGGAGTCCAGGTGGTTGAGTATCAGATTGTTCCATCTCGTTGCCCTTTGGTGTTGCCTTAGGTGATCTGGAAGTCTGATTTTGAGACTTGTTTACATGTCTTCTTATTTCAACAGGTGCAGCCTGATGCACCTTTGTTGAGGTAACTTTTTGTTCACCCAGTGGTCTTCAATTCTCAGCAAGCCACCAAGCAGCCTTTTCTCTGCTGCTCACCAGTGTACAAATTCCTGGGTTTAGAATGGATGCCTTCTGGATCCCTGAGCTGACCTGTTGTTTGGGCAGGCTTCTGGCTGGGTCCTGTGCACACTTGGGATGGTATCTAGGCATGCCTCTGGCTAGGGCCTGGCCCCGTTTGTAGCTGTTTCCTTGGAGGGCCTTTGGCTAGGGGATTGCACCCCAATCCCTGGTGTCTGAGCAGGCTCTGGCTAGGGTCTCTGAGTACTTACTGATGGTATCAGGGAGAGCCTCTGCCTGTTGCTTGTGTGCCTGTGCAGCTGTTTTCCAAGTGGGCCCTTGGCTTGGGCCTGTGTGCCCAAGTGGCTGGGGTCTGGGTGGAGCCCTGGGTAGAATTGCCTGAACCCACATTGCTCTGGTCCACACCACTGCTCCCTGAGATCTGCTCCAAAGGCTTTTAAAATGCCAATTAAAACTTAAGTATTAGAAGAAAAAATGGAGAGAAATAAGTAGGACCCAGGGGTCTATATGCCTTATTTTGAAATAGCACATGCAATGTATAAGTTGAGGAATGTATAAAAATATTTCATCCCTGAATATTCAGTGAATAATATTATATATCATAATATTATATTCTTTTTTACCTCTAACATCCTTTCAATTTTTTTTATTGGTACATGTTTGCCATATATAATGTAAACATTCATTTTGGGGAAATGTACATAAAATACCACACCTTAATCCTTTATTGGTATATTCTTTTTAAAAAAATTTTTAGCAGAGAATGCAATTTATTAAGAACATCATGGACAGAGGGACAGAGGCCTGTCTCTGCCAGCAGCAACTCAGGATTCCTAGACTGAGACAAGAGGAAATATTATTATACTCTTAAAGTAAAAAGATATGTGGTCTCCTGAAGAGTGTGGAGGCTCGGGGACCCAGAGCCCAAGCATGCTGGTGTTGGCCATGGTTTGCTGTCCCATGTCTGAGGATTCAGCAAACCACAGATTGAAAACATTTGAGAAAAACACCACATCTGTACCAAGCATGTCATGTCACAGTTCCTTAAACAATGCAGTATAATGATGCTGGAACAGCATTGTTGTTAGGTGTGACAAGTGATCTAGGTTAGGAAAGGGTGGGCCAGGGCCTGGGTAGATTCTATGCCAACACCATGCCATTTACACAAGAAACATGGGCATTGTGTGTTTGGTACTCACAGTGGGTTAAGGAATCACATTCCCATGGATACCAAGGGACGATCCTATTTTTAAATTATTGGTAGGTATATGAGTACATGCTGTGTTATTTTTATGTCTTGTTTGTCTTGGGTTTTCTCCAAAATACATTTAATATATTTTTTGAGCACATATAGATCTTCACTTCCTCTCCTTAGGGGTTCTGTATGAGCTGCTGGGGGTCAAGAGGCATCCTCCTTCTTCCTCCCTCCACCACCCTGCTGCCCAGTCCAGCCCTGGGTGCCCCCTCATAGGCTCTGCTCTGCCCCACCCAATGAAGAGCAGCTTCTTCCCAGCATTCTAGAAAGACTTTCCTACAGCCCAGCTGCTGTTCCTTAAAGGCCACGACTAAAAGAGGACCGTCCCCAGCTGCCCTGGATGCCCCTGAGAAAGTGAGTCCTGTGGTGCCCTCGCCCAAGAGCCAACAGGCTCTTCCCGTGCTGGCACAGACCTGCTTGCTTGCATGGGTCTGCTTTCCTCTTGCTTAGGGGTTTGGGTGGTAGGGAAGAGGGATCCTTTCATTTCTTGATTAGCCCTGGACCGTACTCATCACTGGTCCTTCCTGGGTGAGGCACAGCTCCTGCAGGGCAGTGCCAGCATTCAGAGCTCAGGATGGCTCAGTTGCTATAGCCCTAAGTCAGGCATGGGGAGGAGGTTTTGTGTATCAATGCCTGCATTGCCCACATGCTCAGACCTGGTTTGGGTGGCTCTTCTGGACAGAAGATCCCTCTGCGTGTGGAGCTTTATCTTCTGCCTTCCTGGGCACTTACACAGTCCCATGAGAGATTCTCCTGGTGTGGGCATCACCACTTCAGTTGTCCAGACCTGGCTTATAAAGGTTCTACTCACTGCATCAGTGCCAGGAGATGCTCTGTGCCACACCCAGTGCCAACATCCACTTCAGCCTTCCTCTTGTCCCCTGACTGCTTGTCCTGTGGCAGGACAGTGTTTTCCAGATCCATTTTAGCCCTGGGGTATCCCTGAAAATAAAATATATGCAAATGGGAAGAGGACCAGGAGGTGAATGTGGGGGAGGAACATCATTAAGATGAGTCATGTCCATGTACTAAGTCTCCATGGTGAATGTGGTCATTATGCACTGCAAATGTGGACTCATAAAATAGAAATAAATTCATAATGGGACAAACTGCACATAGCGATACCTGCACTCCTCAACCTGGCCATGGCACCTCGGCTCCCCCTACTGCTGGGAGACCCCATCCCTGCTGCAAGGGGCCCAGGATGGATTCCTCTTCTGACAAGAACTCAAAGCTAGAGAGGTACCTGAGGCCAAGGACCTCAGCCAAGGCCCTCCAAGGCTGCTGTTCTATGGGCTCAGCTCAAGTCAGTTCCCAAAGGGGCTGTGCCCACATGTGGGCCTGCACTGCTGTGTCTGGCTTCGAGGACTAAGTGAGTTAACATGAGTGGAGGACTTGGAAGAGCACCTGGCACCATGCATTGCTGACAGTGAGCTAGAGTTGCTGGCAATGTGATCCTCTGTGGACATCCAGGGATGACTGGTGTGGGAATGGAGGGGGCATTGCAGTGCAGAGCTCTGGGAACTGATCTTGGCCCAAGGAGTAGGCCCCACCCAAGGCCCTGGCTCCTTGCTGGGGACAGAGGTATCCAGAGAATGAATTTGGGCATCTCTAAAGGGTGCCCTGAGCCTGAGCTCAACAAGGTCTAGGCTAAGGCCCCACCCACCTTCATTCCCCTTGGCCACTAAGGCCACAAATGCCCCTAGAACTCCTCAAGATGATCTCAGGAGTTCCTCTCCAGGGACCTTGATGCCAGACAGCTACTCAGGATGCAAATCCTGCACTCGAGCCCCAACATGGTCATGGCCACATTGGCCACATCCAAAGAAACTGAGAAAATTAAAACTGAGAATGCAACTTTTCCTCAGGCCAAGAGGCCAGGATGAAATAATACACACTTGAAATAAGTTGAATGGACCAGAAATTCAGGTAGAAAGAGGTATTAGATAATTACAGATGGCAGGTTGATCTCACATGTTTCATCTCCTCTCCTGCCAGAGACCCCAATAAAGTTCCTGGAAAGAAATAAACAATTTGGAAACAGACGATTACCATGTACAGTTACAAACAGACAAGCGGCCTCAGCAAGGCCCGGGAAAGGGGGGGCCTAAATGTGGGCAAGGGAGCTGCAGAAGCCAGTTTTGGGGGCACAGGGGATTCAGAGGGAGTCTGGACTGAGATGGGGGATATAGGGCTGGAATCAAGATCATCCATGTGTGTTGACAGGGCTCTGGATCCCCTTTCCTTTGGGGAGTTCATGGGATTTCAGAGCTATTTATCTTTTTTTTTAACTGTCTGCATGTACTCCACAATTTCAGAACAATTAACAGCATTTTATATACATAAAGGTAACTGTTTTGAAGAGAATCATTTTTAAATTCTCCAGACAACCTGTTTGGAGCACAGGGGCTACAATTTAGGGCAAAGCACGCTCTGAGACAATTCACAGGAACAGGCAGCCCTGAGGTTCCTGTGGGATTTGTCACATTCATGAGCATTTCACAACCAAGAAAGGCCACTTGGACGCTCCAAGAAGAGGTGCTTGAAGTACCCTGGAAAGAGAGGCTGGCAGGATTTTCCATCCCAAGCCACCAGCCACCCATTCAGTGCCACAGTGCTGGAGGAGAGACCCCTCAGGTGGGAAGCCTAATTAGCTGGGTGTGGTGGCAAATGCCTGTAATTCCAGCACTCTAGAAGGCTGAGGCAGGAGGATCACCAAGTTCCAACCCAGCCAGGTCACCTTAGTGACTCAGAGAGATCCTGTCTCAAAATAAAAAGTAAAAAGGGGGGACATAGCTAGGTGCAACAGCCCCGGGTTCAGTCCCAGTACTGAAGAAAAAAAAGTGAGAATAGAGCTGCATGAGGGTTGGATTCAATAAACAGAGGGATCAATTCCCTTGGTGTAGTGAATGCAATTATTACGCATGACTTTCTCAGCATTATGCTAAAGAAACTGCAGAGGTTAAGGAAGCAAGTGAAAAATGATCATTCAAGGACAGGAAAAACCAGTGGCCCAGCCCCTGATGAAGGTGACAGTCACATTCAGCTGGCAGTTGTTCCATGTCTGCCCCTGTGCCCCCACACAGGGCTCACACTGTAGATTTCATCTGGGTTCCCAGCTGCCCAGCTCAGAGGGGCAGCAGGTGAGCTCATATGTCCTGGGGTGCAAGCAGAGACTCTGGGGTGGGGTAACATCCATGGTCAATTACAGCTGCTGATGTCAAAGCCATGGCCCCCTGAGCTCCCAGTGCCCACTGAGGGACAGCGGCTCAGTCCCTGGGGGCCCTTCTTGCTCCTGAGCAGGGGCTGAGTAGCAGTCAGGGGCAGTCACTGTGACAGAAACGTGGAGCTGCTTTGTGTGTCTGCCACAGGGCCAGTGACATCCCCTGGTCCTGGACAGCTTCTGTTTCCCCTGCAATTCCACGGGGCAGAGGGAGGTCATTAGGATACTCCCTGTGAGCCCTCTGTTTTGAGATTCAGCCTAAGGCCACAGACCGCAAAGTCCATGGTGACTCCCAGGCTCACAGCCTTATTTGGGAAAACTGAGGATGAGAGAGGTGGTAGGGTCCCCAGGGCTGGGAGGGGACTGTGCTGAGCACAGGGCTGGGGACAGGGTCTCATGGGCTGGAGATGATTGAATTAGAAGCCTCCAGGCAGCGCTGGGCTGTGGGTTATTGCTCTGTCCCAGTGTGGCATCTTCCCAGAGCGGGTTTGTTTTGTGTCACTGCAATGAAATGTACCTGGGCTCACAGCTCTTGGCACTCAAGGGTGACAGCCAAGTCTGGTGGTGGCCTTTTCACTGTCAGAGCCCTGGGACAGTACAGGCGCCACATGGGAAGAGACAGGAGGTGACCCCAAGTGCCTGTGTGCTCTGGTCTTTCCTTATGGAGCTACTTGAATTCAACCATGGGAGCTCATCCCATCTGAGTCTCCTCCCCAGGCCCCACCTTAAACCCTCCAACCGGGTTCAGCTTCTGGCCTCTTAATAAATACCACACACAAAAATGGGGATCAGATTCCAAGTCAAGAACACTGCGGAATGCCCAGAATACTCCTAGTCAGGCACAGGTCTGGGAGATGGTGATACAGGTCTGGGAGATGGTGACACAGGTCTGGGAGATGGTGACACAGGTCTGTCTGTAGGATGCTCCACCAGCCCTCCCGTGCCTGAGGGACACCACCTCAAAGACCCCAGGCAGCAATCACCCACACTTTGTGTGGTACTAAGGAGCCGCCTTGATGGGTGAGCTGGAAGCCACCAGGTGCCCTGTGAGCGGGGCACAGCTCCTCCCCAGTGTCCTCCTCCCCACCCTTTTGAGAGAATTTGCCGTCCGTGAGTCCAACCCCTTATCTGGTTTCCCCGAGCCAGGGACCCAACTCTGCTGACCAGAGGCCAGCAGACCCCTGGGTTTGCTAAAGCACCAGGAATAGGCCCAATGCTTTGGAAACCTTTGGCAGAAAATGCAAAATGAGCCCGCTTGACATACACACTGTGTGGCATAAGCCCCTCTGCTATTTGAATGTTATTCAAATAAAGGATTATGAGCCAGCTCAGCAGCTTACATTCCCATTTCCAAACATAAAACAAAAAAGATTTCATGTTGAGAACAAGGGATTTGTTATTTGACCATAGAAAGAAAGGCATTTTTCTTTTAAAATTCAAAATAGTAGAAACCCGGGTATGGCAGCCCTTGAGAGAACATTCTAGAAGAATCCCCCTCTGCCCCACCTCCTCACTCTCAGAGCAGAATCCTTTCCAAAGCATCTGGGACCTGGCCCTGCAGCCAGGGGACAGCCCTTGGCCCATGACGCCAGCTTAACAACGTAAGAAGCAAAGCTGTGAGTGTGATGGCTCCATCCCTCCACCTGCCCCTCTCTGGGAGAAGGGACGTCTATGAGCCTCCTATTGCTGCTGCAATGAATTAACACAAATAATAAAATGACAGAAATTGGCTATCTTAAGGCCCTGGAGATCAGAGATCTGAGGGGTCTACATAACTTGCAATGAGGGGTTAGCAGAGGTCCTGCCCTCTGACGGCCCCTGATGAGCTTTCTGGCTTCCCAGCCCCTGAGCCCACCCACCTGCTTTCAATGCTCCCTCCTCCTATTATCATATAGGGGACCCCCATGATTACATGGAGCCCAGCTGGGGAATCCAGGACCAGATGGCCTCCCTATCTTGAAATTCATAGTCCCCTTTGCAAGGTCCTTCGGCTGAGTAGAGTCATACAGGCCCAGGCTCTGGGGGGAGGATGTGGGCATCTTTGGGAGCCATTTCTGGCCTTCCACTGATGCCCAGTCTGGTTCAGGAGGCTGAGGAGCATGGGTGGGACCAGCCCATGACTGAGAGGAAGCACTGGTGTGCACTGTTGGGGCCTCCATTGCAGGCACTGTTCAGGCCACTCCCCCCAGAAAGGAACCTCATCCCCTAGAGTCCTGATCCTATGAATAGTGTCAAAGCCACCGAGGCACCTTGGAGGGACCCAGAGACAGAGAAGACACAGATTGGGGGCAGGGAAGGAGAACTGAGGACATGTCCAAGAGAGGTCAGGCCAGTGGTGAGGAAGCCTCTGTGAAGGATTTCCCTGAATCCTGCTGAGCAAGCCCTGATCCGGGGAACTGAACACAGGAAGTGCTGTGAGCTGTCTTCCCAGCACAGAGCCCCTCCATACTCTGGTCTCACAGATGGCCCTAAAGTTAGATGTGGCTGCCCTGGGTGCCAAGCAGCTGCACTCATGTCCTCCCCTGGCCAGGTCTCACTCCTGCTGCTTCTCTAAATTCCTCCCCATGAAGCCAGCCGTGTCCCCTCCCTGCAGCACTCCCTGACCCTGGCACATATTTGGCATGTGACGAGCACACCCAGTGCATTATGAGAACACTCTGTCTTTGTCCTGCCTTTCCTACCCTCTGTCGGGAAGGTCGAATCTCCACCCATTCGTCCTCCAGGGGTCCCAGCTCTGTGCTGGCAATGGTGTTTCCTGTGATGCTCAAGGGGATGACATCTGTAAAGCACGGTCTATGAGTGGAGGAGCCAGGCCTAGGGGTCGCCCCATTGGTCTCCGTGCCTTGGCCCAGTTTATAGTTTTGCTTCTCCGGTCCTCTGTACGCCTTCCTTGGGCCAACTCTTGTCCTGGGTGACACAGGGGAACCTCTACTTCAATTTACCCCCTTTCCTTTCCCTCTTCCTCCTGCTCCCACAAACATAGAATCCCGTCTTGCCTGACAGTCTCTAACTGTGCAGTCTTGTTTCCCTGGGTACACAGTACATTATTATTATCATTATTATTATTTGTAACTTCTTTTGAGTCTGCGATCATTTTGAGATCCAAGTTGAAAGTCAATTTATACAGATACTTTGTATAGAAAACAGACTACAAAGTAAAGAGATATACACCAAGCCCATGACTGTTCACTATGCCATGAGGCATATATTTGGGGTTAGGGCACATCTGAGAAGTCTTGGTCTTTTCTGTAATGTTGAGATATGTTTCAAACAGAACGCATTTGTGTATTTTTTATTTTATTAGTACAAGTTTGCAGTATATAGTGTTTACATTCACCTTGGGAAGTAGGTACATGTACAGAACTCGTCTTCATTCTCTTTAATCCCCTTCCCTTCCCTCCCTCCTCCCTCACCTCTAGACACGTAATGATCACATTCATCGTGGGGAGTTGGTACAGTACATGGACACAGCACCTCCTAGTTCTTTCAACTCCCACTCTCCCTCTCTCGCTCCCCTTCCCATTGCAAAAGATCTATCTCCCTGTGTCCTCCATTTGTCTTCCATTTTGCTTTGTACTTCATTATACTTTGGGTTTCTCATAGAAGAGACACCACGCAGTACTTGTGTGTCTGATTTATTTCACTTAACATGATGTCTCAAGGTACATCCGTTTTCCTGCAAAGAACTCAAGCTTATCTTTCTTTTTTCTCCATTGTGTGTAAATACCATATTTTCTTTATTCATTCATCTGTTGATGGACATATTTATAGGTTACTTCCAAGTTCAGCTATTATGAATTATGCTGCTATAAACACAGGTAGGCGTGTATCACTGTAATATGATGTTTTTAACTCTTTCGGGAAGACACCTGGAAGGGGAATAGGTGGGTCAAATGGAATTTCTACTTTTGGTCTGGAGGAATGGAGAAATCTCCTCCATACTGATTGCCATAGTGGTTGTAGTAATTTATGCTCCAACTAGCAATGTAGGAGTGTTCCTTTTTCACCAAAGCCTCTTCGGCATTAGTTTTTATTTGATTTTTTGATGATTGTCATTCTTTCTGATGTAAGATGAAAACTATGTGTTTTAATTTGCATTTCTCTAATGGCTACTGATTTTGAGCATTTTTTCATGTATTTATTGGAGACTTTTACCTCTTCTAGGAAGTGTCTATTCATTTCAGTTTCCCATTTTTTGATTGAGAGTTTTATTTTAGGGATCTAATATTTTTTAGTTCCTTATATAGTGTAGATGTCAATCCTCTGCCCCAAGTGGCAATTTTTTTTCCCATTCCATAGGGTGTCTCTTCACTCTGGTGGTTGTTTCCTTTCCTGACCCCTTGTGTTCACTTTTACTGTTATTTCCTCTGCAACTGGAGTTCTTTTCAGAAAGTCCTGGCCTACACTTATGACTTCAGTTTTTCCTATTTCATCTTGCAGCAGATTAAGTGTTTGTGTTGTAATATTTAGATCCTTGATCCACTTTGACCTTAGTTTAGTGGATGGTGAGAGACATGGGTCTAGATTCGGTATTCCACATGTGAATAGCCAGTTTTCCCAACACCATTTGCTGCAGAGGCTTTCTTTCAACATATATTTTTGGTCCCTTTGCCAAAGACCAGGTGACTGAATGTGCCTTGAGTTGTTTCTGTACCTTCTATTCCGTTCCATGGATCCACAAGTCTATTTTTGTGCCTGTTCCACACTGGTTTTTTTCTTTTTTAATCACTGTGGTTTTGTAATAGAACTTCAAGTCTAGGATCCTGATGCCTCTTACTTTGCTCTTGTTACCTGGGATTGCTTTGGTTATTCTGGGTTTTTTTCTTGTCCCATGTGAATTTTGGGATTGTCTTCTCTAGTTCTATGAGGAATGTTATTGGTATTTTTATCAGAATTGCATTATCAGTTTTGGAAGCATGGCCATTTTGACTATGTTGATTCTGTCTATGAAGAAACAGGAAATATCCTTCCATTTTCTGATGTCCTCTAAGATCTCCTTTTTCAGAGTACAGTACTTCAGTTTTCATTGTAGAGGTCTTTCATTTCCTTGGTTAGGTTAATTCCTAAGTATTTAATTTTTCTTAATGCTATTGAAAATGATATTATTTTCCTAAATTTCTAGGCAAATTCATTATTGCTATGTAAGAATGTTATTGATGTTGGTGTGTTGATTTTGTATGCTACTACATGGCTGAATTTGGTTATTAATTCTAGGGATCTTTTGGTGAAATTTTTTGGGTCTTCTATATAAAGGATCATTTCATCTGCAAATAATGATAATGTGACTTCTTTTCCCTTAACGCCTGCCTGGTGTGGTGTAGGGGCCCTCTGGCCTTGCCCCAAGATCTCTCAGACCTCAGTGTACAAGTGCACAGGCATTTCTTGCTAAAGTACAAATTTTGACCCAGGAGTTCTGGAACTACCCAGACTGCATTTTGAAGGAGCTCTGGGTGAGGAACTGCTGCTCGTCTAAGGCGCCTGCCAGTAGTCAGGGTCAACAAAACAAACAAGACCTATGTGCATTCTCCTGTCATTTGTTTAGATGTAAACCTCTCCTGACAGACTAAGACATCCCAGAGGCAGAAGCCTGGCTTCCGAAGCATGCAAGCAAAATGTGAACGACAGGATGGACCCCTGGTCCCTGGTGTGCAGCACTGTGCCCGGAACACAGCAGTTGCTGATTCAATGTTTATGGAGTGGAGAAAGAGATAGACAATGCAGGAGTTTAAGAACAGCTGCTTTAAATAGTAGAGTTAATTAATTAAACAGTGAGTCCCTTTCCAAACACCTAGGAGTACACAAGAAAGTTGTAATACAAACTCAACTTTCCATTTCAACAACTACCACAATAAGGCCAATTATTTAACTGAAGAAACAGGAGAGATTGAGTTTTGCCACTCATTTGTATGAAGAATAACAAGAATCCTTGCTGTATTTGCTGCTGAGAGAATTAGAGAGAAAGAGCACAGGGGTCTTTGTTTTCTGGAACCTTCTGTTCTCTACCAAGGGCTTCCAGATGCTCTTAGTACTTCCGGTAGAAAGTGAGGTCTAACTCTCATGAACACTGAAGTTCAGCCATCACCAGATGAAGCTGCTGATGGCTGCATTTATTTGCATATTTCTATATCCATTTCTGTGCATGGGTGTATTACAGTTTCTAAGATCCCCAAATGTGTGTAAATACCCCACAGTTTTATTAGAGAGCCACATTCTTGGTCATAAAACATGGAAGGCAGGATCCTGCTTTTCTCAGTTTCATCAAGCCCAGCCATAAACAGAGCACCCCCTAGTGAGGAGGAAGGAGCTAGGGTGGCAGAGCTGGGAATACTGGAGTGTCCCCCAGGCTGCATACTGCAAGCTCAGTCCCCAGCCATTTCTGTCCCAGGGTTGTTGGACATCTGGGAATTCAGATCATGAGGTTTCTTGGAAGGGAATATGAGGATCTAGCCCCTACTGCTTCCTTTCACGCTAGCCATGAGGTGAGGAGCTTCACTCTGGCCATGATGTGCTGCCTCGGCCAAAGCAATGGGGTCAACAGATCGTGGACCAAAAACTCCACACTGAGGCCAAGTTATTGTTATTGTTACTCTAAGTTATTGTTTCTGTAGTTCCAGGAAGCTGGCTAGCACAGAGAGCCAACCGAGGACCAGGCATACCCATCACTCTTAGGATGGCCAGAACCAGTGGGCAGAGGCTCACTGTGGCAGAAAAGGACCAGAAGGGGAATAGGGTAACAGGGTGTGGTCAGAAGGATGCAACCCAGAGCGGATGGGGACCTGAGGCAGAGTCAAAGACCTTCTCCTCTGGGTCCTGCTGTCTGGGTGACTGGGCTCCAGCTCTGTTCCATCCTGGAGTCACTTGGCTCAAGATCCACATCCCCAGGAAGGGATCAGAGAGCCTCAGCCTGAGTTGCAGGTCCAGCCCTTGGCTAGCAGAGTACAGGGCCCATTTCAAGGTGGGTGGCAGCTGACCGCACAGCCTCCCCCACCACCTATAGCATGCGACTTGGCCCCAAAGCCTGGACAAAGCCAATGCCGTTCAAGCACAGCTCACCCTCTATGCCTGTGGATTCTGTCTTGGTGAATTCACCTTTCACTAAATGTATTTACAACTGCAAGTTAATGCTCTGTCCAGGTTAAAAATCAACGTACTTCGTGGTGACTCAGAGAAACAAGCAGAGGTCAAAAGTGTGAGCCTCCCATGTGCATGCTCAGTAACAGTGGCTCAGGCAAAGAAGTGCCTCCTTCACAGTGTTTGATGTCAACAAATTCTTTATGATCTGTGCATTGTGGTGGTGATTTCACTGCTTAAAATGGCCCCAAGCCTAGTGCTAAAGTGCTGAATGTCACCTTTAAGCACAAGAAGGCTACAGTGCACCTCATGGGGAAATCACATGTTATAACCCTCACACAGCTATAAGGCATGAAGCTCTGAGCATTGACTTCAATGTTAATGAGATAACACTAGGCATTAAATTAAATGTCTTTAAACAGAAGCACACAGAAAACAAGGTGTTGCCTTGATAGTCGATGAAAACGTGACCAGAGGCTCTTGACCCAGTGCTTCTCTACTGGAAGCAGGGCCTCAGGATTCCCTATTTCTGAGTTAAACTCGGCTTCCCAGAACATTAAGTACTCTGAAGGTGAAAGTCGACTACATATGTTTAGATCTTTGGTGTTTTATCTTTTGATTTCTAAACTACATTTTCCTCAAAATTATGGTGATTCCATTTCACTTTGAACCAGGTCTTTCTCACAATTCTTGCATATTTATAAGTTGGCTATCATTCCATCAAATGCCTTCTCAATGCTTCACAGGGTCACCAGGGCATAGGGAAGGGGAGAGCCTATGGGGAGATGGTTCGATCTTCCAGAGAGCAGCACTGGGCATCACTTTAGAAGCCAACTGCCCTCCCCACCCAGGGAAAGCAGTCAGCTGAGCTTGCAGAGAAGCGATGCCTCCCTTGCTGATGAGCTTGACTACCGGCTCATCAGTCTCTACCTTTGCCAGGGTGAGTGTCCTATGGCTCCAAATCATGGCAGAGAATTGCTCCAGCCCAGAATGACATTCTCATCTATACCCACATTTAATTATGAATTTCACTGTTCTTGAGCCTCTTGTGCATGAGCTCTTTGAAAGGAACTCTGGCCCAGTAGAATTTCATTCAACTAGGTCTTTATCCTGGACTTATGGAAAATGTACTTTTTACATATTTTATTTACCTTCAATATTAAACCTATCAATGCCAGATTTATCATTCTCAGAAACATTGCCAAGTGACTTGGCTGGAACTAAAATCAAAACCAGAGAGAAGCCAAAAGCTTGAATCCATGTAATTATCACCCGTGGCATCCTGTGTCTAGATTATTAATTCTCCATCCTGGGAAAGGACATTATGCACTATACCTTGTCTGCTTAGGGAGAAATTTTGCTGCAATTGTATTGATAGAAAATTTATTTTAAATAACAATATTTTCAGAGTTCAAGCTATTTCATTCCATAGATACCAATTATAAAAACAGGTAAGAAGAATGTGCTAATACTGTGCAAAATAAGCAATACAAACAATTGATAAACACACAGAAAGATGATTGATAATCCCAGCACTTGGGAGGCTGAGGCAGAGGAAATACTTCAAATTCGAAGCCAGCCTGGGCTACATAGTGAGTTTAAGGCCAGCATGAACTACATAGCAAGACCGTGTCTCAAAAACAAAACAAAACATAACAAAACAAAACAAAGCATGACTGAACTCACCACTAAGGAAATAAGACCCAAATGTAAGCAAGTTACAATTGTCCACTTATGAAGCTGATGAATTCTGTTTATCAAGTGGTATTAACCTGTGTCAGTGCAAGCACAAGCCAACAGGCAGTATGCGAAGTTGTAGGTGGTGAGGAAGTGGATAGGAACACTTGGGCAACAGGGGCTGTGCAGTGATTGTCTAAGCACTTTGGGTGATATCCACTGTCATAACTTTATCCCAAGGAATCGTCATTAGTCATTTGGATAAAGAATGTTGTTCAAGGATACTAGACCAAGCATTGCTGCAAGTCTATACACAAGTTCACTCATATATAGCAAAAAATTGGAAACACACTGTCTATACAATAATGAGGGGAGAGTCAATCAATGGTGGTCTTTACTTATGGTGGAATATTAGTGTGCATTTGTGTAAAACTGTGTCGTTGTACATTGGGTAAGTGTTCCCTAAAGCCACAGTGATGAACCATTTTCCACCTATCAGACAGTCAAGCACTAAAATGCTAGTGAGCTTGTGTATTGATAAGGACTCTGAGCAATGTGAATTTCATGTAGTCCTTGTGGGAACAAAACTGTTGCAAGCACTCAGAGATCAGCTTAGCGATTCCAGGGAGGTGGAAGGCGCAGAAGCTCAAGATTCCCCTGCAGGTGTGTTCTCTTGAAACTCTCACCATGTGAAAAAGAAGTCTTGTCCAGAACACTAGTAGCAATGGTGTATAGCAGACATCCCTGCCCAGTATTAGCAGGCTGTAAGTGGCACAGACTTCTTGCCTCTCCATAATTCAGCTGCATTATATTAGGGGTCCAACCAAAGCTTTATGTGACTCAAATGGGCATGTCAGATAGCAGTTGGGTGAGTATAGATCCTCTACTAATGGCTGCTACTGAGATTTAAGTCCTAGTCCGTGAAGTAGCAGGGCCCTGCTAAATTAACTTCCAGTTGAGGCCACTTTGGCTCCAACTAAATTCTTTCTCTCTAAATTACCCATTTGTTCTCTTTAGCAAGACATGCTAGTGGCTCCCCTTTACAGTCCTGTCTTCGATACTTGCTATCACCAGGTGTCCCAAAGCCTACCCTGCTTCCCTTCTTCTCACACTTGTAATGAATAAACACTGGATGTCCTTGGTATCTTTTGTCTTTGCTGCCCAGAGCAGCTTAGATCAGCCTGAGATCCAGCTTTCTCTTTAAGTCTCTGTGTCTGTGTCTATGTTCTCTCTCTCTCTCTCTCTCTCTCTCTCTCTCTCTCTCACACACACACACACACACACACACACACACACACATTCTACTGTCTCATGGGAGATCAAAACCCATGACCAGGGTCTTTGATAATGGTGTAGCAAGAAAAATACTGGAAACAATGGCCACAGGACTTTCAGGATCCCAGCTACACTGCACAGTGTATGGACATGGTACTCCATGGTTCCAGTGGAGACAAATGGCTGGATTGACACAGTCCACATGAATCCACCTCCTAAACAAAACAAATAAGGAGGAGATAAAGGGCACAAGGAAGAGAATCATGTAAGATGCCATTACTTATGTTGAAAGACAATACTATATCTTGCCTTAATATTGCTATATCAGTACACAAGGGAAAAGTATAAAGAAATGCTTAGGATAAGCACCCACACCCAAAAGGAGGTTGAGAGCCAGGAGGGGAACATGGGTTGTTACCTATATTACAATATTTTATTTCCTTGCTGGGAAGTGGGGGAAGCAATAAAGATGTTCTTCTTATCTTTTTGTAAGTGTTAAACCATGCCTAATGCTTTTTTTTTTTTTTAAGAATGCATAATGGCTTGAACAGATACTGTCTTCGTCACTTTCTCCTGGCTGAGACACAATACTGACTCCCACAACTTACAGAAAGCCAGGTACCTGCTGCCTTCTGAGGGGCATCCAGCTAGGACAAGGATTTGGGGGTGGCTTTACACTGACAGACTTAGAGATTCCTCGCATCTATTTGTTCAGCATGGACATCTTTTCCAGAATTCTGTTTCCAAGTATGTAGGTCACACAAACAGACTAGCAGGACTAGGCGGCTGTGCATATAAACTGGAATATTTCAAGGGAGCCAAAAGTGTCTCGTGCATAATTGAGAGAGAACCACTTTGAACTCCAAGCCTGTTTGCTGACAGCTACACTCTCAATCTTGGAGAACTGATAGTGTGTTCCTTTTGCTTATCTGAATCTCCCTCCTCTTTAACCCAGGATGCTCCCAGTCCATGGACCAGCTCTGGCTGCTAGGACCTGGGCTGCTGGGTTCTGGCCAGCAAACCCTGTTAGAGAGAAGAATAAAGGTGCAAGAGACAGAGAATATCCTTGTGGAGGGCCAGGGAACTTCACCAGCATAAAGTGAAGTCTCAAACCGCCTCAAACCCCCAGATTTATCTAGGAACAACAAAGGCATAGTGTTCTGTTGAGCAGAGGTTTGTTTTAGGTAGCAAGACAGGCAAGCAAGCCATGGTAACAGTTTGGGTGAATAATTAACTTCTATTTGATTGTCCCCTAGGGAGCTTCCTTGTTTTCCCAGAAGGCCCATCTCTGCTTGAGTTGGTAAAACATCCTGTCTTCAAGATGTTTCAGATCCTCGGAGTTAGCAGTCTTCTTTTCCCCCATCTGAGTCAACCCCAGCAGACTTTGACCTGTTGGATGTTTCAAGGAACTCTACACTGGGTGAACACCTCTCTGGACTCTCTGGGGCCGTGGCCCTGAGTGACAGAGTTGATACCATCTGAATAAGTATCAAGGACAGAGAGAGACAGCCAACATGCCTTGTCCAGGGATCCTCAAGACTGTAGATAAAGAACAAGGTGGGAATGAGGGGATAAGACTTTCATGAAATCATGATGCACTGGCTTGTAAAATGTAGCAGCTCTGTGCACATTTTCCATTTCACTGAAGTTTAGCAAACAAAGACCATTGAAAAAACCATTCATCTACACCCCAACAAACCCATGCAAGGTGACAATCAATTCTAAATGGAATATGTGCCAAGAGGGTGGTGACTCATCTTTTCTCTGGTCTGTGAGTGAATACACAGGTTCTAAAATCATCCTGGGGAGCCTGAGACAGAGACTGTCCAGTCCAGGAAGCTCAGTGGAGTTTGCATGAAAACCTAGAGCCTGTAGGGTAGAGAGTGTGGGGTGTCAACTTGATTAGCTTAGGATCCACTCAGGGATGGCTAGAGCACCCTTCTGAGTGTGTCTGGGTGGATCATGAAGGGGTGGCCCTGGAGTCTACATCTGGTCCCTCTCTTGTTCCTCTCTGGCACTGTTTCCCTGCTCTGCTTCCAGCCTCAATGAACTGAGCAGACTGCTCTGCCAAACCCTTCTGCCATGATGGCCCTGCCTTGGAGCCAACCATCCATGGACTGAATCCCCTGAAACCCTGAGCCAAATTAAACTACTCCTTCTTTCAGTTGTGAGTCTTGGGTGTTGCATCCAGCAATGTGAAAGCTGACTAATACAATATCAAAAGCTGTAAA
>NW_004624749.1:9676528-9897071 GCF_000247695.1 Heterocephalus glaber
TCAAGCCCAGCCATAAACAGAGCACCCCCTAGTGAGGAGGAAGGAGCTAGGGTGGCAGAGCTGGGAATACTGGAGTGTCCCCCAGGCTGCATACTGCAAGCTCAGTCCCCAGCCATTTCTGTCCCAGGGTTGTTGGACATCTGGGAATTCAGATCATGAGGTTTCTTGGAAGGGAATATGAGGATCTAGCCCCTACTGCTTCCTTTCACGCTAGCCATGAGGTGAGGAGCTTCACTCTGGCCATGATGTGCTGCCTCGGCCAAAGCAATGGGGTCAACAGATCGTGGACCAAAAACTCCACACTGAGGCCAAGTTATTGTTATTGTTACTCTAAGTTATTGTTTCTGTAGTTCCAGGAAGCTGGCTAGCACAGAGAGCCAACCGAGGACCAGGCATACCCATCACTCTTAGGATGGCCAGAACCAGTGGGCAGAGGCTCACTGTGGCAGAAAAGGACCAGAAGGGGAATAGGGTAACAGGGTGTGGTCAGAAGGATGCAACCCAGAGCGGATGGGGACCTGAGGCAGAGTCAAAGACCTTCTCCTCTGGGTCCTGCTGTCTGGGTGACTGGGCTCCAGCTCTGTTCCATCCTGGAGTCACTTGGCTCAAGATCCACATCCCCAGGAAGGGATCAGAGAGCCTCAGCCTGAGTTGCAGGTCCAGCCCTTGGCTAGCAGAGTACAGGGCCCATTTCAAGGTGGGTGGCAGCTGACCGCACAGCCTCCCCCACCACCTATAGCATGCGACTTGGCCCCAAAGCCTGGACAAAGCCAATGCCGTTCAAGCACAGCTCACCCTCTATGCCTGTGGATTCTGTCTTGGTGAATTCACCTTTCACTAAATGTATTTACAACTGCAAGTTAATGCTCTGTCCAGGTTAAAAATCAACGTACTTCGTGGTGACTCAGAGAAACAAGCAGAGGTCAAAAGTGTGAGCCTCCCATGTGCATGCTCAGTAACAGTGGCTCAGGCAAAGAAGTGCCTCCTTCACAGTGTTTGATGTCAACAAATTCTTTATGATCTGTGCATTGTGGTGGTGATTTCACTGCTTAAAATGGCCCCAAGCCTAGTGCTAAAGTGCTGAATGTCACCTTTAAGCACAAGAAGGCTACAGTGCACCTCATGGGGAAATCACATGTTATAACCCTCACACAGCTATAAGGCATGAAGCTCTGAGCATTGACTTCAATGTTAATGAGATAACACTAGGCATTAAATTAAATGTCTTTAAACAGAAGCACACAGAAAACAAGGTGTTGCCTTGATAGTCGATGAAAACGTGACCAGAGGCTCTTGACCCAGTGCTTCTCTACTGGAAGCAGGGCCTCAGGATTCCCTATTTCTGAGTTAAACTCGGCTTCCCAGAACATTAAGTACTCTGAAGGTGAAAGTCGACTACATATGTTTAGATCTTTGGTGTTTTATCTTTTGATTTCTAAACTATATTTTCCTCAAAATTATGGTGATTCCATTTCACTTTGAACCAGGTCTTTCTCACAATTCTTGCATATTTATAAGTTGGCTATCATTCCATCAAATGCCTTCTCAATGCTTCACAGGGTCACCAGGGCATAGGGAAGGGGAGAGCCTATGGGGAGATGGTTCGATCTTCCAGAGAGCAGCACTGGGCATCACTTTAGAAGCCAACTGCCCTCCCCACCCAGGGAAAGCAGTCAGCTGAGCTTGCAGAGAAGCGATGCCTCCCTTGCTGATGAGCTTGACTACCGGCTCATCAGTCTCTACCTTTGCCAGGGTGAGTGTCCTATGGCTCCAAATCATGGCAGAGAATTGCTCCAGCCCAGAATGACATTCTCATCTATACCCACATTTAATTATGAATTTCACTGTTCTTGAGCCTCTTGTGCATGAGCTCTTTGAAAGGAACTCTGGCCCAGTAGAATTTCATTCAACTAGGTCTTTATCCTGGACTTATGGAAAATGTACTTTTTACATATTTTATTTACCTTCAATATTAAACCTATCAATGCCAGATTTATCATTCTCAGAAACATTGCCAAGTGACTTGGCTGGAACTAAAATCAAAACCAGAGAGAAGCCAAAAGCTTGAATCCATGTAATTATCACCCGTGGCATCCTGTGTCTAGATTATTAATTCTCCATCCTGGGAAAGGACATTATGCACTATACCTTGTCTGCTTAGGGAGAAATTTTGCTGCAATTGTATTGATAGAAAATTTATTTTAAATAACAATATTTTCAGAGTTCAAGCTATTTCATTCCATAGATACCAATTATAAAAACAGGTAAGAAGAATGTGCTAATACTGTGCAAAATAAGCAATACAAACAATTGATAAACACACAGAAAGATGATTGATAATCCCAGCACTTGGGAGGCTGAGGCAGAGGAAATACTTCAAATTCGAAGCCAGCCTGGGCTACATAGTGAGTTTAAGGCCAGCATGAACTACATAGCAAGACCGTGTCTCAAAAACAAAACAAAACATAACAAAACAAAACAAAGCATGACTGAACTCACCACTAAGGAAATAAGACCCAAATGTAAGCAAGTTACAATTGTCCACTTATGAAGCTGATGAATTCTGTTTATCAAGTGGTATTAACCTGTGTCAGTGCAAGCACAAGCCAACAGGCAGTATGCGAAGTTGTAGGTGGTGAGGAAGTGGATAGGAACACTTGGGCAACAGGGGCTGTGCAGTGATTGTCTAAGCACTTTGGGTGATATCCACTGTCATAACTTTATCCCAAGGAATCGTCATTAGTCATTTGGATAAAGAATGTTGTTCAAGGATACTAGACCAAGCATTGCTGCAAGTCTATACACAAGTTCACTCATATATAGCAAAAAATTGGAAACACACTGTCTATACAATAATGAGGGGAGAGTCAATCAATGGTGGTCTTTACTTATGGTGGAATATTAGTGTGCATTTGTGTAAAACTGTGTCGTTGTACATTGGGTAAGTGTTCCCTAAAGCCACAGTGATGAACCATTTTCCACCTATCAGACAGTCAAGCACTAAAATGCTAGTGAGCTTGTGTATTGATAAGGACTCTGAGCAATGTGAATTTCATGTAGTCCTTGTGGGAACAAAACTGTTGCAAGCACTCAGAGATCAGCTTAGCGATTCCAGGGAGGTGGAAGGCGCAGAAGCTCAAGATTCCCCTGCAGGTGTGTTCTCTTGAAACTCTCACCATGTGAAAAAGAAGTCTTGTCCAGAACACTAGTAGCAATGGTGTATAGCAGACATCCCTGCCCAGTATTAGCAGGCTGTAAGTGGCACAGACTTCTTGCCTCTCCATAATTCAGCTGCATTATATTAGGGGTCCAACCAAAGCTTTATGTGACTCAAATGGGCATGTCAGATAGCAGTTGGGTGAGTATAGATCCTCTACTAATGGCTGCTACTGAGATTTAAGTCCTAGTCCGTGAAGTAGCAGGGCCCTGCTAAATTAACTTCCAGTTGAGGCCACTTTGGCTCCAACTAAATTCTTTCTCTCTAAATTACCCATTTGTTCTCTTTAGCAAGACATGCTAGTGGCTCCCCTTTACAGTCCTGTCTTCGATACTTGCTATCACCAGGTGTCCCAAAGCCTACCCTGCTTCCCTTCTTCTCACACTTGTAATGAATAAACACTGGATGTCCTTGGTATCTTTTGTCTTTGCTGCCCAGAGCAGCTTAGATCAGCCTGAGATCCAGCTTTCTCTTTAAGTCTCTGTGTCTGTGTCTATGTTCTCTCTCTCTCTCTCTCTCTCTCTCTCTCTCTCTCTCACACACACACACACACACACACACACACACACACACATTCTACTGTCTCATGGGAGATCAAAACCCATGACCAGGGTCTTTGATAATGGTGTAGCAAGAAAAATACTGGAAACAATGGCCACAGGACTTTCAGGATCCCAGCTACACTGCACAGTGTATGGACATGGTACTCCATGGTTCCAGTGGAGACAAATGGCTGGATTGACACAGTCCACATGAATCCACCTCCTAAACAAAACAAATAAGGAGGAGATAAAGAGCACAAGGAAGAGAATCATGTAAGATGCCATTACTTATGTTGAAAGACAATACTATATCTTGCCTTAATATTGCTATATCAGTACACAAGGGAAAAGTATAAAGAAATGCTTAGGATAAGCACCCACACCCAAAAGGAGGTTGAGAGCCAGGAGGGGAACATGGGTTGTTACCTATATTACAATATTTTATTTCCTTGCTGGGAAGTGGGGGAAGCAATAAAGATGTTCTTCTTATCTTTTTGTAAGTGTTAAACCATGCCTAATGCTTTTTTTTTTTTTTAAGAATGCATAATGGCTTGAACAGATACTGTCTTCGTCACTTTCTCCTGGCTGAGACACAATACTGACTCCCACAACTTACAGAAAGCCAGGTACCTGCTGCCTTCTGAGGGGCATCCAGCTAGGACAAGGATTTGGGGGTGGCTTTACACTGACAGACTTAGAGATTCCTCGCATCTATTTGTTCAGCATGGACATCTTTTCCAGAATTCTGTTTCCAAGTATGTAGGTCACACAAACAGACTAGCAGGACTAGGCGGCTGTGCATATAAACTGGAATATTTCAAGGGAGCCAAAAGTGTCTCGTGCATAATTGAGAGAGAACCACTTTGAACTCCAAGCCTGTTTGCTGACAGCTACACTCTCAATCTTGGAGAACTGATAGTGTGTTCCTTTTGCTTATCTGAATCTCCCTCCTCTTTAACCCAGGATGCTCCCAGTCCATGGACCAGCTCTGGCTGCTAGGACCTGGGCTGCTGGGTTCTGGCCAGCAAACCCTGTTAGAGAGAAGAATAAAGGTGCAAGAGACAGAGAATATCCTTGTGGAGGGCCAGGGAACTTCACCAGCATAAAGTGAAGTCTCAAACCGCCTCAAACCCCCAGATTTATCTAGGAACAACAAAGGCATAGTGTTCTGTTGAGCAGAGGTTTGTTTTAGGTAGCAAGACAGGCAAGCAAGCCATGGTAACAGTTTGGGTGAATAATTAACTTCTATTTGATTGTCCCCTAGGGAGCTTCCTTGTTTTCCCAGAAGGCCCATCTCTGCTTGAGTTGGTAAAACATCCTGTCTTCAAGATGTTTCAGATCCTCGGAGTTAGCAGTCTTCTTTTCCCCCATCTGAGTCAACCCCAGCAGACTTTGACCTGTTGGATGTTTCAAGGAACTCTACACTGGGTGAACACCTCTCTGGACTCTCTGGGGCCGTGGCCCTGAGTGACAGAGTTGATACCATCTGAATAAGTATCAAGGACAGAGAGAGACAGCCAACATGCCTTGTCCAGGGATCCTCAAGACTGTAGATAAAGAACAAGGTGGGAATGAGGGGATAAGACTTTCATGAAATCATGATGCACTGGCTTGTAAAATGTAGCAGCTCTGTGCACATTTTCCATTTCACTGAAGTTTAGCAAACAAAGACCATTGAAAAAACCATTCATCTACACCCCAACAAACCCATGCAAGGTGACAATCAATTCTAAATGGAATATGTGCCAAGAGGGTGGTGACTCATCTTTTCTCTGGTCTGTGAGTGAATACACAGGTTCTAAAATCATCCTGGGGAGCCTGAGACAGAGACTGTCCAGTCCAGGAAGCTCAGTGGAGTTTGCATGAAAACCTAGAGCCTGTAGGGTAGAGAGTGTGGGGTGTCAACTTGATTAGCTTAGGATCCACTCAGGGATGGCTAGAGCACCCTTCTGAGTGTGTCTGGGTGGATCATGAAGGGGTGGCCCTGGAGTCTACATCTGGTCCCTCTCTTGTTCCTCTCTGGCACTGTTTCCCTGCTCTGCTTCCAGCCTCAATGAACTGAGCAGACTGCTCTGCCAAACCCTTCTGCCATGATGGCCCTGCCTTGGAGCCAACCATCCATGGACTGAATCCCCTGAAACCCTGAGCCAAATTAAACTACTCCTTCTTTCAGTTGTGAGTCTTGGGTGTTGCATCCAGCAATGTGAAAGCTGACTAATACAATATCAAAAGCTGTAAAGTCTGAGCACCAAATGCCAAGCACAACTGAATAGACCCCACGGCTCTGGGTGCCCAGACCCTGCCCAGCCCTGATCCAGCCCCCACATCTCTGCTTCTCCCTCCTTTGCCCTAGCTTGGACCTGCTGGAAAGAGCAGGTGTTGAATGAGGGGGCTAGACACAGGGTGGTGAGGAGCTGGGTGAGGGGTGCCAGCCCATGCCTCTTTGCTGGAGTCTGCTGGGCACTTCTGTCTGTCACTTTCATCTCTGCTGCCCCAATCCTACTTCTTCCTCCTCCTTCTCTAGAGATCTGGGTGGGAAAACCAGACCACAATGTGGCTTGTGAGCCCATGATGACAATCTGGGGGCAACTATTACACTCCTGTCACTCCCTAACTCAGGCTCTGGGTGAGGAGAAGTGGGAGGAGGCAGGGAGGGTGGGGGGGAAGGTAGAGCCATTGTGAATGAATGAAGAGGTGAATGAATGAATGAGTGGATAAGTGATGGTAGTGCCCAGGACATGCCAGCACTCAGAAGGCCATGGACATCAGCTGAAACACAACTTTACCTCATTTTAAAGTGCCACTCATGGCAGATCCTGAAAGCACTCTGTGCTGAGCCCCTCAGGCTGCTCCCTGAAGCCCTTGGCTGCCTCTGTGGGAGGGCAGCCTGGGCCCACTCAGCCAACACCTGGCAGCCCTAGGGCCTAAATACTCCAGCTTTCTGCCCCTGGTTGGGTGTGGCTGTCTAAAGTTCCTGGGGACTGAGAGGCATGACCCTCTGAGGGCTCTGCTAGGGAGTCCTGGGGACACCCTTGAAAGGGATCCTTTGCCATCCTGCTCAGGGTCTGTTTCTGGGGCGCCCAGCCTGAGACAGGACTGTTTGACTGATGAAAGTTCCTAGCATTTGACTGTGATTCATAAAACTCTGGAGAGGAGCGCTAAGTCAGTCTCTACTGTTGCAGGGCACCAGATCTCCTGCCAAGGCTTAATCTGATGACATCTGTGAGCTGCGTTTGCTTAATGATTTTCATGGAAGTCTTACTCTGAGGCAAAATTAAAAAGATGTATATATTGAAAAGGAGAAAACCTTAGCCCATAAAATCATTTTGACCAAACTATCTCCTGATGTATACCTCTGGGTCCTGCAAAATTTAAGAAAGAATTTGCATCCTCTTGATCTTCAGTGGCTCACTGATGAATCTGTGGAGGATGAACAGAGACAGAGCTGGTCTCTGCCCTCACCAGCTGCATCTGCCCAGTACTGAGTGGCCCTTTTCCAGGCCCGTGAAAGCCCAGTGACTCTTGTCCCATGTTTGCGCTCATGCGGGACCCTCTCGCTGTCTCTGCTGGACTGAAAAGTAGAGGGAGATGGAGCTCCCCCAACTGCCACTCACCTTCACACTCTCATTTCAGCCTCTGTGTACCCAGGAGCTCAGAGTGAGCCAGGAGTGACTGAATTTCATAGGCTAAAGCCCCTCTGGTATAATAGTCCATTCCATCTATAAATTCATGGTTTATTTGTAAAAGTAAGAGCTAAATGGAGATGAAGTCACCTAAATCTCTAGTTCTTACAGGGTCTTTCTTTTATTGTTGCCTGGTGTACTAGTTAGGGGAACAGAACACATAGAAAATGTACGTATGGTTACGCCAGGGGAGGTACTAGGTAGCTCACAGGATTAGAGGTGTGAGAGTCCATAACAGCCATCTGCACCATGGAGAGTGGAGGACCCTGGAGCTGCTGATTCCAAGAAACTGGAAGCCACAGAGCAAGATGGACCAAGGACAAAGCAGCAGTCTAAGGTCCAAGGCCTGGACTCCCTGGAGGGTCCCTGGTGTGAGTCTGAGGTGGAAGGTGGAGGACCTGGAGATCAGCATCCAAAGGTGGTGGCAGCAGAGAACACAGCCATAGCAGTCCGGAGCTCTACACTGACAGGCACACTTCTCTCTTCTGTGCCTTTTCCATCCAGGCTACAAGACTGTTTGTTGGTGCCACCCACATCTGGGGTGGCTCTTCTCTCCTCAGTTTGCAGCTTCCACACCAATCATCTGTGGGAACACCCCACAAATGCCCCCAGAATTGTGTTATACTAATCTTCTATGCATCTCTTAACCCAGTCAAGTTGACAGTCGACAGTCATAGCTGGGAACACTTTGACTCAGGCTTTGTGGTTTCTATGGTTTATTTCTAGAAGTCCCCCCAGAGCCTCATGTGTTTATGGGCAGGACTTCTGGGAGCAACTGAATTATGAGGGTGTTACAGCTGGTGAACTGTTAGGAGGTGAGGCCTGGTTGGAGGTGGGTCACTGGGGAAGATCTGTCTCGTGGCTCTTCTCTTCTCTCTCTGCCACCCTGATATGAAACATGAGCCAAGTAAACTCCTCCTCCTATACATTTTGGGTGTCAGGTATCATCTTCTGTCTCAGTGCCAAGAAAATGGTGATTCTAGGGAGACAGGTGAGTTGGCGGAGAAGAAGTCCCATGGGTTGAGCAAGGACAGCATCCCATGACCATGGTAATTCAGCTACTCTGCCTCAGGGCAGCAGGACTGTCACCTGGCTACTCCCCCCTCCCCCCCATTTGCTCTTAGGTGAAAATCTCCCCCAAGGCCATGTGATGTTTAAACTGGGCATGTTCATGGGCAGAAGCAACAGCTGTGCAACGGCAGCAGAAGTTGCAGTGAGTGAGTGCTGTTCTCTCGAGAAGCTGGCACTGCCATGCCACTGCCATCGTCAGGATGTAGAGGCCACGTGGGAGTGGCTGTCGAACCAGGAGACACACTGTTATTTCCTGTTGCCAGTGGAGAGAGCCAAAACTAGGCATGGTGGAGCATGCTTGTAATTCCAGCACTCTGAGAGGCTGAGGCAGGAGGATGACAAGTTTGAGCCCATCCTGGGCAACTTAGGGAAAACTTGTCTCAAAGTTTAAAAAATATGGGAGACTTTCAGGGGTATACACCAAGGTCCTGCGTTCCATCCTCAGAACTGGAAGAAGAAGGAGGAAGGATGAGGACAGAGGAGCAACAGCCGGGGCCAACAGCCTGCCTGTCCCACCTGTGTCAACTCTGCCCAGAACTGCACAGCCCAGAGTGCTTGTGACCTTGTGCTAAGATGGACCCTCTACCAGCCCAGTGACACCCAGAGCGAGGGCATGGGTCTGAGCCCCTGATAGGGAAGCAACTTCCATTGTGCACTGCCCTGGGATTCTGGGCTCCTAGTTAGAGCAGCAGCTCCTAATGGAGTCTCAAGCTTTCTCTTCCTCAGACATTCACTTCCATGTGGGCAACATAAAAAGAGCCGGGCCCTGGGTGACCTCCCTGCCTCTGCGGGTAGAAGAGGAATGTCCATAGAGCTGTTCCCAATGTGATACAGGCAGAAGCCTGGTGACATCGCAGCTGTCAGAATTGCTGAGTATCCAAGGTACCCCGAACCTCCCGGTCAGAATTCACCCTTCCCTAAGACCCTCCAGGTAAAATATGTGACAGACATAGTGTTTTTTAAAGGATCAACTGTTAAAATTTTTTAAAAGGGGCTCAGGATAAAGCTTAGTAAAATTTACATCACAGGCATATTGACAGGAAGGACCAGTCTGTGAAATAAGCCTCTCCATATGATGCATGGGGAAGTCGCCCAAGTATCTATCAAATAAATGCAAATTACAACTAGAGCTTTTGCTTCATGTAAAACTGGCACATGAAAAATATGTAAGATTTCATGCTGCCAAGGGCAATGGAATCGCTGTCTTCTACTCTCAAAATAAGTCTGTACTGGCAGGGATTTCCTTAAAAGCAACTGACTTGTGTGTATCAAGGACCATAAAAACCATTAATTCCTTTAAACTCAAAGATCCCACTTCTACTCACTTATTCTCAGTAAATAATCAGACATCTGATCGAAGATGTATGTGCAAACGCATTCACTGCAGCATCATTACAGAAAAATATTTGAAGTCAACCAAATGGATTAAATTAGGTAAATATGTGTGGATGTAGAGACAGGTACGCATTTCATAGCTACCTTCATAGACACACACCACTGCCACTGCCATCATCTCTGTGTATCTGTGAATTTCCTGTCTGTGGATTCAGCCAACTGCAGATCAGGAATATTCTTCAAAAGTATCTCTACCAAACACCCACAGACCTTTTTCTCTAAATAAGACAAAGTAATGTCTATTTTTATAGCATTTGGTGTTATAAGTTTTCTAGGAAGTCTTAAAATATATGGAAGGATGTGGGTAGGTTATACACAAATACCACACCATTTTAAAAAGACTTGAGGGCTGGGGATTTAGCTCAGCAGCACTGCGCCTGCCTTGCAAGCACAAGGTCTTGAGTTCTATCCTCAGTACCAAAATAAATAAATAAATAAATAAAGACTTGAACATCCTCAGATTTTGGTGTCTGTGAGAGACCTAAGAACCAGTTCCCCATGGATTCAGAGGGATGACTGTGTTTCTCAAATATGGAAGTTACATCCCACCAAAGACTGCATATTTGAACAAGTTAATGTTACATAAAACTGCCTATTATAGTCTTAAAAGAAAACAGTTTGTGAAATTATAAGTAGAAAATAATGCTAATTTCAGTTTAGAAATTATAGATTCATATGTATGAATTAGAAAATAAAAAGGAAATACACCAGAATGTTGCCTAGGATATGGAGCTTATTTTTCTTCTTTTATGTTTTCATTTACTTTTCTAATTTTCTGCAAGGGTGTATGTATTACTCTTGAAAAAAATATTTTATTTTTACAAAGGTGCTATCTGGAAGGAAAATCTCACATACAACACGCACATGCACATGAACCAGGAACAGCTCGGTTCTCCTGGTCAAAAATACAGTTCTGGGGTTAGGAGTGGCCATGTCAAGTTGGACAGCAGGCTGTATCTGTGCCGGGAAGCACCCTGGACGACTTCTAATTGGGTGACCACTTAGCTCACTATTTCCAAAAGCCTTTTTCCGGGTTAATTTCACTCTCTATAAAAATTACATAAGACAGGGTGTACAGAGCAACACACAAAAAGCCAGTTATTGGGTGGCTGAAGATAATTTGACACAACCTTGTCCTTCATTGGCCTGCAGTCTCCAGTCCCCCACTCCCCTTCACCCCTTCTCCTGCTTGCGCTGTCAAGGGTAAGCCTCCTCTTGTGAAAGAGCTGCTCCATCACTGGCCCTATGATTTTAACTAGCAAACTGAAATTGAGAGCTCTCAGTGCGTGCCTGAAAATTAAATCCAGCTTAGAGTCAGCAATGTAGGGATAGGAGGATGTATTTTTACTTAAAATCCCCAAATGAGAAATTTACCAAAAACTATGGATGGATTTCAAGCAGTCTGAAAATTCAATAACTGCACAACTTCATCTGTGAATCTCATAATTAATATTGTTTCCAATTAAGCAACCCAGAAAGTAGCTGAAGGCTTCATCCCATCAAATCACATAGCTACTGATAGTTCCTCTGCTTGACTATCTTGGTTTTCCCAAGCCCAGCAGTAGGATGTAGGATGTACAGGTATTGGGAATACTCTCACCCTGGAGCTTGAGAAATGAAGGAGTAGAATACACAGACTTGTCGTTAATTCAGTTCCAAAGGTCACAGCACCCACTTATCCACATAGAAAACACACTGGTTTTAGAAACAAATGTGCTAATGGTTGTGCTTTTTTTACTAAGTTAAAATATTCAAGCAACATAATATTGAAAATCAAAAAAATCAGCAAAATTCTCATTACACAATTACCGCCCTTTTAAATCAAATAATCAATAAGAAGCTGGCAAATATTATTTAATAAAAGATTAGAAATTAGAAAAAATAATACCTATCTATGGGCCTGGAGAGACAGTTTGCCTTTTCTTTTTTCTGAAAAGGGCATGCAGGCTTTAGAAAACCATATGTTTATTTGGAGTCAAAAATGGGTCATGGCTGCCAAAGAAAGCCGGGGTGATTTTAGACTGAATTAATGAGCACGGTGTCCATTTCCAGGCCACAACAGCCCCATTGTTCTGGATACTTGTTGGCAAGCACCAGTCTAGGGCCCTGTGAGCAGCTCTGATAAAGGACGCCTGCCCTGCATAGGGCCTGGTTCAGGCATCCTGGAGGCAGGGCCAGGGAGAGCAGAGGCATGGGTGGGAGTGGGAGCACGTGACACCAAGGGCCCAGCACATGAAGATCGGTCCTGGGAACTTGAGTTCCCAAAAGACAGAACTAAGGAACAAAGGGAGGAGTTTATCAGGAAGAAGGTGGGGTGAGTGGGTGCAGAAGGGATGGCTACCCAGCAGGAGGAGTGACTTCCAAGCTCTAAGCCCCATTCAGAAACCATGGATGACAGCATCCATTTGTCCTGGATACACCTGGTATTACCTGATGTGATCATTACATAGCCTGTAAAACGTCACATGTTCCCCATAAATACATGCAATTGTATGTCCATTAGACATGAAAAAAATTTTGAAAGGGGAAGATTTCTGCACCATATAATCAGGCTTTCCAGACACTAGAGTAAGGGGGAGCTGATTCCCTTCGGCCACAGGGTGGACAACGGCAGGTTTCAATAGTACAACTTCGAGGCATTTTGATTCTATAGCACCATTTTTTCTTATAAGAAAGGATATGCAGTTATTTACTGAAATCTGAGAGAGACTGGGTCCTGGAGCCCCCCCCCCCCCAGTTCTGATGCCTATGGATGTAAATGGTGAGCATTTGCATAGATCCTCCATCCTGTGTACATCCAATCCAGTCCTCTCCAGGTGACTTCTAATCCCCAGTGCAATGCAAATACCCTTTAAACAGTTATGCTGCATTGCTCAGAGATTAATGATGAGAAACAAACACTGTATGTGTTCAGTGCAGGTGAGATTTTTAAAATATGTCTTCAATCTGCAGATTCCAACCTACAGGTGAGGAGACCCAACAGTTGGAGTGCTGATTAGCAGAGTATCTGTGTTAGAAAAGACTTTTCAAGGGCCCAGAAGACGATCCCCTAGAGATGAGAATAATGCAGGCTGGAGGCAGTGAGGGCAGTGAGACGTAACCACACTGGCACCCCAGAGGTGCAGTAGAGACTGGAGACTGAGGCCCCTCAGTTGGGTGTAAGCCAGTGGCCTTACCCGACCACATAGCATCATTTTCACTGAAGCAGACAGTGTCTCCACCTTGCCGGCTCCCGTGGCACATGGGCAGCTGAGAGGGTGGATAATCACTGGCAAGGCCCTGTACTTGCACAGCATGATGCTTTCTATAAAATTGGAGCAAAAGATGAATTCCATAACCCCCCCGTTGATAAATTGATGTGCTACTGAAAAGAAGAGAAATCCTCTACAAGAGGTTCCCTTATCTGTGGTTTTGCTTTCTGTGGTTTCAGTTACCCACAGTCAGCCACAATCCCAAAATACAGTACGTGGCAATGAAGTGTTTTGAGAAGTGTTCCAATGAAGTGTTCCAATCATTCTATTTTATTAGTAGCTGCTGTTGTTGATCTCTTATGGCAGCTAATTTATCAGTTAAACTTTGAGGCAGCTCTGCATGTACAGAAGGAAACATGGCATCTACACGGTCTGGTACTGTCTGTGGTTTTGTGTACCCACTGGAGGTCTTGCAATGTCCCCTCTTTGCCTGAAGGACAAAGGTAACCCCTGTGCAAGTGGAAATAACCCCATGGAGAGTCAATTTATAAGATGCCCTAAGCACTGGGAAGGGGCCTATGTGAGGGGACACAGAAGATCAATCAGGTACCATGAAGCGGTTTTCTTTCTTTCTTTGTTTTTTGTTAAATTCTTTTATTGGTACATTGTAGGTATACAACACAATTACATTTCTCACTGGAAATTGTACCTTTACATAATGCATCTTGGTTCTTATTTTTTCCCCATTCCTAGCCCTCCCTTCACCCCCTCCACCCTTCCCTATTTACAAAGACTTTATTTCCATTTTTTCCATTTCTCATCATTTTTCCTTGCCCTTCTTTCCCCTGTGCCTCCCACTACCCCTACCCCTTTGGACCTTTTCTTCCTATTTTGCATTATCGATTATTCATTCTAATCATTGGTACATTTTAGGTATACAATATAATGACATTCATCATTGGAAATTTGCACCTTTACATAGTCTCTCTTTGTTTTTATTTTTCACCCTTGCCCAGCCCTCCCTTCAACCCCTCCATTCCTCCCTATTTACAAAGATTTTGTTCCTATTTTTCCATTTTCTCATATTAATCCCATTCCCTTCTATCTTTTCCCCTAGCCCTCCCACTTCCTTCTCCTTTGCTCCTTTTCTTCCTATTTCACATTATCTATTATACATTTTAGTCCTCATGTACACTTTCAGTTTCTCACTCCAGAGAAACTATTCAATATTTATACATGTGTGTCCTATTTATTTCACTTAAGAGTATTGCCTCAATGTGCATCCACTTATCTATAAATGTCTCTAATTTCTCATTTTTTATGGCTGAGTAGTACTCCATTTTATAAAAAAAACCCACATTTTCTTTATCCAGTCTCCAGTTGACGGGCATTTGGGCTGTTTCCAAGTTTTAGCTATCACAAACTGTGCTGCTATGAACATGGGCGCACATATATCACTATGGTATGATTCTTTTAATTCTTTGGGGAAGATCCCCAGGCGGTTTTCAGAGGTCAGAACGGGTGCTCAGGTCCCAACAACAACCTCCTTCAAGATGTGACTTGGTCTAGGGGCCCCTGGGGAGAAGGGCTCATGGAGACTGAGGAATTAATGCTCAGCCTGGATATCTGGGACAGTCAATCACCACACGCTGTCATCTAGAGCTCTCCTTGGGGGTTACTCTGGGGGACCCTGGCAGGGGATCCCCATATCCAGGAGCTGAATGGTTTTTGTGCAGTTGGTTCACATAAATGTCATGACATACCACGACCTGTGTGCACCAACATCCTCTTGCAGAAGGGAACTGGCGCATAAAATACATTGCTTAACCACAGAGCATGTTCAGCTATCCATCCCTGAACCACAGCATGACTGCATCCTCAGGGGACTTCACCCTGTGAACACAACTGTGGGCACTCACAGGCCAGGATATGACCCCTACCACACATCCAGGCTCCACGGTACAGCCACTGCCCCTGACCCAATGACCTGTATGACATGGTACCCTGCTCAACACTACAAGCAGTTGTAATGAGTGGTATCTTATCTGTGTATCTAAACAGAAAAGGTGCAGTAACAGTATGAGGTGATAGGAATTTTTGAGCTCCATTATGTTTTGGGGGCCCACACTGCTGACTTGGACCAAAAGGGTGCATGTCACATGACTTGTATTTGCTTCACCCAAAATCAAGCAAGTGAGAGAGCAGGGGTTGTGGTCACCTGGAAAAGAGTCCAGAGGATTTCTGTAGGGCTTCAGAAATCTGAATTGACAACCTTGGCTACTGCTAGTGAAAATATGGAGCCATCAGGACATGATCATCAGCAGCCAGGAGCAGCTGAAGGAGGGCTTGTCGGGCATCTTATTCTGCCAGGAAGAGCTGGCTCCCAGCATCCAGCAAAGCTGAGCATAAAGACTCATTCTGAAAGTTGAGGCAAACTTAATGACTGACAGCAACTGTTGGTCCCTCTGGGGTAATTTCTCCACATATGTAGAACTGAAGCAGGACAGGAAGTAGTGGCTACTTGGGGTGCAGTCTCCTTTGTGTCCCATTTTCCCCTTCCATGATGACCAGTGACAGAGCACAGACTTTCACTTAGACCCAGGAAGTGCAGCTCTCAGCGACCTTCAGCTGGATTCCAAGCAGCCCATCTTGGTGTCTGTAAACCAGCTTCTAGCGAGGGGGACAAGCTAGCAGGTATTTTTTCTTATATGTAAGAAATCTAAAATAAACAAATAAGGGAGATGATAAGGAAGTAGAAGGTAGTTTTTAGAGACGAGGAAGGGGAGAGCAGAGGGGGAAGGGAAATGGAAGTGTATGGGAATGAAAATAATCGAAACATGATACATGCATGAACTGACATACAAAATCAACTTCATCGCTCTGAATTAGTAAGAGGCACTAATTAAAAAAATAAAAGAGAAGCATTCCCTCGGATGCTAGTGCCCAAATGAGTGCAGGTGTTTTTCCAGGTGAACGTGGTGTTTTTAGATGCAAGAACCAGTAAGTAAAGAAGGAAGTCTTGCTTACCCTGGAGGCTGCATTTTCTGGCAGCCTTGAAACAGCACTTTTCTTCCTGTGTCAAAGCACTTGTTTGGTATTTATCCCCAAATAACACAGTGGCGGTTTATTCAGTGGACAATCAAATCGCAGTTTCCACCAGGTCCTGATCCCCGGGAGAGAGAGCGTTATTGTAGTACCCTGTCCACAGGCCTGCTGCTCGGAGAGGAAATTAATGACTTTGGAGACTGACATTTCTTGCAGCCCTGAGCAAGGGGCAAATTCCTGTTTTTCTGCTAATCAGAAAAGTCTGGTGTGAGATTTCTGTGTTGCAAATGAAACTGTTCTGCTTTCGGGATGCTATTTTACCCACCCCGGGAGGGAGAACTACCAAAAGGCAGAGCGACTTCTACCCTCCCAGGTTTTTCTTGAAATGCCACTTCACTTAAAAAAGAATAGTCTCCTCACAGTTCCAGGCTCCCAAAGGCCTCTAGCGAACCCCAGCCCTACATGGCTTGGGTGAGCAACGGCATGAGAAAGTGGGGCATGGGGGCCCAGAGCCAGCAGCAGGTTAAGGCAGCTGAGCCTCGAAGAAAAATTTATCAGACCTGGCATCAGAAAACACGAGTGAAGAGCAGCACCACCCGCCGCACAGTAGATGTTGCATTCAAAGAAACAGTGTCAACAGAGAAGGCATAAGATTTACATTTTCAGAGAAAAACAAATGAAATCTCAAACAGGAGGAGTATATATGGTTCTGCTTCATTCCTACTAGATGTTTCCTTCTTGCTTGGTTTTCCTGGATCCAAGCTCCTGGAGCTAGCCACCCCAGGCCTCTCTCTTCAGACTCACTAGTGTGTGCTTCCTCGCTGCTCAGTTCAGCCTCGTTAGCAGCAAACTTGGGTTCACAGCTGGGCTCTGTCGTTCCCCCTCTTTGGTGAAATGTGCATAACAGACAGGACTTCAGAGCCACTGAGATAAGGTGTGAGGTGAGGCTGTCTACAAGGTGTGGTATGCACCCAAGGACTCTCCTGTGACCTCAGCTGATGTGGGAACAGACGGAGGAGACCCCCTACACCATGGAGTGGAAGTGAAGACATGCATTTTACTCACACCTGGGAAGAAAGAGGTGAAGGACCCAACCTTCCCCTCTCTCCCTGGGTCTTCACTCCAAGACCATCCATTTGCCTGGCCCATCATCCAAGCCCAGTGTGCTTGCAGGGCCTGGTGGACACAGGTGCATTGCCCTTGAGGCCACTATAGAGAGAGAGCCTCTGGAAGCTCCAAGGTCTCCGACTCCTGCATCCACACAGGCAGAGACAGCACTTAGGCTCAGAGGGAGCACCCCCACCAATGCTGCTCATTCTGCCTGCCCTGGCCTTGCTGCTGAGACCCCAGAGAGTTTATGTGGGAAACAAAAAGCCCAGGCTGTCAGCCGGCTCAGCCGCTTGCACAGCACACACCAGTAACATGATTGGCATCTCCAGGGACTTTCTCCTTAGCAGATGGCTCTAGGGGACACAGAAAGAATTCGTTCAGAAAGCACACTCTGTCATCATAGCCCATGAAAACTGCTGGAGAAGTTGTCCCTCCATTGGGGAACTTCTGTCTTTCAAGTCTCCATTTCAACATGACCACTGCCTCTTGTGCATGATGTCACTGACATCCAGCGCAAGACAGAATGTGCCCAAGGTGGCAAGGCATGAGGCAGGTGCCCCACAGGGTCCCTGTGCTGGGTTTCTCTGCTGGGCTCTCTCTCCAGATGGTGGATTCCTGAATGGAGGTGGGGTGGAGTTCTGGTTCCTGCCATCTAGCACACACGAGCTTCAGAGAAATAAATAATGAACGACAAGTAATAGAATAGGAGAGTGAACAGGACCACTGTGATAGAGACGGAATCCAAAGAGCCTGCGAGCTGGAGTTCCAGTTAATCAACAGGCAGGAGGCATCACACTGGTTAAGATGCTTCAATTGTGTACCTACAGTATGCAGAAACTCTTGTCCCCCGAAAGGCCCTCGACAGACCCTTCTCCCACAGTTTAGACACATTCTTTCCAGAAAGAAGTTTTCTAAAGGCTTGGTTTCTCAGGGTGGGCATGGGGAAGGTACTTCTATACTGTGTAAGAATGCAGGAGAGAGAGGAGCTCAGGAGATAAGGAGAAACTGGAATGTACTCCTCTGGTAAAGATCCACTTTAAGCCTTCCCCTACCTGGACGAGCTGCCCCTCCTCAGACCCCTAGCATACGGTCTGCTCTGTGAAGCCAGGGCCACTTGCTCTTGTCCTCTCTCGAGAGAGCACTGGGGCTTGTTCTGCACAGATGTGCGTCTTAGTCACTTGCCTGCCTCTGAGACTCCATACCCAACACCCACACTTAAAGGAGGAGAGGTTTGCTTTGGTTCACAGTTTCAGAAGTTTCAGTCCCTGGTTGGTTGGCTGTAGGCCAGAAATGGCAAGGTGGAAGGGCCTGGGCAGAGGAGAGCTGCTCACTCCATAGTGACCAGGAAGCAGAGAGAGAAGCGAGGAGCCAGGGAGGGAGATGCACCCTTCCAGGTCAGCCCCCAGTGACATGCCTCCACCCAGGCCCCACTTCCTAACAGGACGTCAGCTGTAGCGCCCCTGTGATGCAATGGGCTTCCCAAAGCCCTGCCTATGAGCACAAGAGGCCTTTGGGTGACATTCTTGATCTTAACCAAAACAACACGCATTCACTCACACTGTGGTTTCAGCAATAAGTGCGCAAGCCCATCAAGAGCCTGACAAATGCCACCATAAATCTTGGACCTGCAAGCCAGGCTATGGGGGTCAGTAGTGACCACTGACATCCCTCCATACCCGAGATCACTGGATAAATCTGTGCTGGGTGCAGCACATTATTGATCTGTGTGGAGAGTGAGGCTTTCATTTATAGTAGGACTTGAGCTATTTATCTTCAGGTCTGGCCAAGGGCCCCCAGGGGAGACAGATACTTAGTGAGAGAAAGAATGACTTGCAAGGGCCTCTGGGGTGGGTGCTGGCCTCAGGCCCTGCACATTCCTGTATGCTGGGTTTAAAATTGTAAAATAGAAAGGTGTCCTGCTTTTCACAGCTTATAGATTGGTTCAGCTAATTAAGTGCAGTGATGTTGGGGTGTGGAGCACCCCAGAAGGCAGCCACAAGGCAGCCACAGTCCTGTGCCCTGGCTCCCACGCTCTAGGCATGTGGGGTCACATGGAGGGGCTCCAGGAGCTCAGAGTGCCAACCCCACCCCACCCGGGCCTTCTGATCCAACATGTCCAGGGCAGGACTAGCATATGTGTTTGTAAAAGTCTTGGGTGACAAGCTTCTAGGATGATATTTTAAGTTCACCAAGTCTAGGGCCCGGGTGTAGCTCTATGGAAAGTGCTTGCCTCAAATGTTCTTGGCGCTAGGCTTGGTACCCAGCACCACAAAAGAAAAAAGAAATGGGTTTCTCTTAGTTTACTTTCTGATTGCTGAGACACAATAACTGACCCCACAATTTTTTTTCTTAAATTCTTTTTTTGGTACATTTTAGGTATACAATACATTTACATTTATCTTTGGGTGCTTGTACCTGTACATGATGTATCTTGGTTCTTATTTTTTCCCCATTACCTGTGCACCCTTCACCCCTAAACCCTTCCCTATTTACATACTTCATTTCAATTTATTTTTCTTTTCTCAAAATTTTTCCTTTCCATTCTTTCCTTTCTCCATCCCCTCCCACCATCCCTATCCCTTTGGACCTTTTCCAATTTCAAAGTATCATTTATTAGTTATTAATCCTTTTAGTCCTTATTTACTCTCTCAGTTTCTCACACTAGAGAAACTATTCAGTATTTACATATGTGTGTCTTATTTATTTCACTTAAGAGTGTGGCCTCAATATGCATCCATTTAGCTATAAATGACTCTAGTTTCTCATTCTTTATGGCTGAGTAGTACTCCATTTTATTAAAAAAAAAAAAACCCCACATCTTCTTTATCCAGTTTCCAGTTGATGGGCACTTGGGCTGTTTCCAAGCTTTAGCTATTACAAACTGTGCCGCTATAAACATGGGTGCACATTTATCTCTGTGGTATGATTCTTTTAATTCTTTTGGTAAAATACCCAGCAGGGGAATAGCTGGATCAAATGGGACCTCCAGCCCTAGTTCTTTGAGGTATCTCCACACTGATTTCCATAGTGATTGCACCAGTCTGCACTCCCACCAGCAATGGAAAAGGGTTCCTTTCTCTCCACACCCCCACCAGCATTTGTTATTGGTTGATTTCTCGATAGCAGCCATTCTTTCTGGGGTGAGGTGGAATCACAGCGTTGTTTTCATCTGCATCTCTCGAATGACCAGTGATGTTGAACATTTTTTCATATGTTTATTTGCTGCTTTTACTTCTTTGTCTGAGAAATGTCTGTTCATTTCAGATGCCCATTTTTGAATTGTGACCCCACAATTTTAAAGGGACAGAGGTTTATTTTGGTTCACAGTTTGTAGAGGTTTCCGTCCATAGTTGGCTGCCAAGGCAGGGCAGCACAGCAGAGGAACATGGCGGAATGGAGCTACTCACTACATGGGGGCAGGAAGCAGAAGGGAAGGAGGAGCTGGGGAGGGAGATAAACTCTTCTGGGTCACACCACCAGTGGCTGCCTCTTCCGACCAGGCCCTGCCTGCTAACAGCAAGTCAGCTCTAAGCCCCATGATCCACTCACCTTCCACAAGCCCTGCCTCTGAGCACAGGAGGCTGTTGGGGACATCGCCACAGAAACTATGACAGTACCCAGGTCAGGTGGGATCAGCAGTCCTAGCACTGCTTCGTCACTGCTTGAAGCCCCAGCTGTGCTTCTGCCAGGGGTCCTGACCAACTTCCATGTCCCCCCAAAGCCAACTTCACATCTGTACCTAAGGGTGATTCTGCTCATGCTTCACAGGATGGTGGTGGAATATAATGAGAAATGGAGGGCACAGGGAAGACCTGATACATGTCAGAGCTCTGCACAGACGTGACTTCTGTCCACTTCCTGAGAGCCCTGTCACAGCTTTCTACCCGCAGAGGAGCTCCATATGGGATGAGAACTCCCACATTCCCAAGACCAGAGGTCACAGCCAGGCAGGAGGACCAGCTGTATGGGGCATTCACTCCTTTGCTACCTAAGGAAGTGGAACCCGAGGAGCAGCTGCCTGGCCTCAGGTCTCTACTCGACTGAATTCTTTAAGTGGCCCCGTGTGGCAGATGCTCAAGCCAGGAGCAGCAAAACTCAGGAGAAGCTGAAGTCTGTTGAGCTATGGAATGATGAGAGGGCCACAGGACCGCACATCAAGACCAGTATCACGGAGAGGGTAATTTTCAATCAGAAAGAAAAGAACAAAAGTTCTGACAGTTGTCAGTAATGTGCAGTCTCCAGAGAACCTCCACCCACCCCAGAGACCCTAAGGCCTTGGCTAAGTGTGTATGCAGAAGCCACTAACAGTTGAGATGTAACAAAGCTTAAAGAAAAGATGGAGCCAGCTGTGGGGTGCACACCTGTAATCCCAGGACTCCTGGAGGCTGAAGCAGGAGGATAGCAAATTTGAGCCCAACCTGGACAACTTAGACTTAGTGAGACTTCCTCAAATTACAAAGGGGCTGGGGATGTAGGTCAGTGCAAAGACCCTGGGTTCAAGCTCTAGGACCAAAAGTTTAAGAAAGAAAGCTATAAGAGGAGTATTTTCAAATGAGCCCAAGTTTTCTTCCTCTCTCTCTCTCTCTCTCTCTCTCTCTCATCTTTCCACTACTTAAGATTGATCCCAGATCCTTCACAACGAGCTACATCTCCACCCCAACCTCCCTTTTACTCCCTTTTAAAATTTTGAGGCAGGGTCTTATCAAAAGACCCTGGACTGGAACTTGTGATCCTCCTGTGTCAGCCTCCCGGAGTGCTGGGATTACAAGCATGGATATCTTGCTTATGGCTTCACCCTTGCCTCTTCTTTGAGGAGGACAGTACTTGCCACAGTGTGCTACATGAGCACACACCATGGTGTTCCAAAGACTGAGTTCCAAAATGTTCTTATCTTGTCAGCACTCCCTCACCCTGCCTTACAAAGTCACAAGTGGACAGTGACCAGGGATCCTTGGGGTGAGCAAAGGCGAAGAAAGTTTTCCTGTCTGCAATTAGAAGCCTCTGGTGGCTTAGGCTGAGAATGAAGGGTCCCAGGGGGACAGTCCTAGAGGGGGAAGGGAGGGGGGCACAGCTGGACCTTCCAGCAAGGCTGCCAATGGGCCCAGCAAGGACTGACTCTCCCAGGAGAGGAACATTTGACCCTTGGGATAACTACCTTCTCTGTCCTGTCCTCACAAGAGGACATGGAGTTGGAGAGAGGCTCTGTGACTAGTCTGAAGCCCACAGGTGGGCTAGATTCACCATACCGGGCTCCCAGTCATGTTGCGGTGTTGGTGCGTGGCTCAGAGTCTGAAGATTCCAGGCTGTTTGTGTGCCATCCAAGAATTGGCCAGGACAACTGGTGAACAGTTAAACACAACTTTTATTCCAAGTATGGGAAGATTCAACATAAAGAAGAGGAGACTGTGAAGAAAAGAGAAGAACAATAAAAGATACATCCACAAGCAGGACAGGCCACAGTAGAAACAGGAGGGCAGCAGAGCAGCAAGAATACAGCGGTGGTGAAGTTGATGGCTGCCATATCTTATATCCTCCAGATCCAGTCTGTTGAGCCTGCTCTGCCCCTGAATCCTGGCTGTGATTGACAGGTTGCATCCATTCTGAATCAGGTTACATAGGTACTTCTGTTCCCAGCCTCCATTCTGGGTCTTCATAATTGACAAGTTACTTCCTGTCTTCCAGTCAGTTTACCATGCCCTAATCTCCTACCTCAGTGGAGTAGGATTGGGCAATCACCAGCTGGACGAGAGCAATCTATGGCAATGAACCACTCTCCTGCCTCTGTGTCTGTACTATTTAGGGAAACTCCTGCTGGGCTTGGCTTTTAAAGCCAAATGATCCTGAGAGGGAGCTTTCATATTAATCTATGTATTCCCCTTTTTTAAATTTTTGAGTCAAGGTCTTGCTATGTAGCTCAGGCCAGCCTTGAACTTGCAATCCCCCTGCCTCAGCCTCCTGAATGTTGGGATCACAGGTGTGTGCCATCACACCTGGTTTATCTGTTTATTTGCAGACTTTCCCATCCACAGCAGTGGAGGACTGGTCAGGGATGCCTAGTCTGAACCGGGGCTGGTGTTGAAACACCCAGTGTGGCATCTGGGGCTGGGGTATGAAGGAGAGTGGGAAGAAGAGTGGAGTCTGTAGAATGGTGTCCTCATGGGACTTCTGTCTGGTCTGGGCATGTTCTCCATGAACCACGGGAAGATTTAACCAACCCCCTGGGTCGATACCCATGGGTGGAAGGGAGGAGGACACAGCCAGCCAGAGCAGGATGGAACAGAAGCAGAGGCCAGTGAACATAGCAGTAGGCTATCTCTGCCCCAGGGCTCATGACCAGCTGGCCTCTCCCAGGGGACCTGGGCCTGGGGTGGGAGTGTGTGTGTGTGTGTGTGTGTGTGTGTGTGTACCTTTGTGTCTATCATCTGTCATCCACCTGTTTGTCCATCTGTCCATCTATCTATTTATCATCTACAGCTGGTCTGTCTATGTGGCCCCCCATCTATCAATCATGGCTCCATCTGTCACCTGTCTCCATCTATCCATCCCCTCCCCTCCACACCCCTCTCTCTTTGGCCCTTTTCTCTGTTCCTATTTCCTCTCAAGCACCAACTCCTGTATCTATAAATACTTCAGACCCACTTGTCAGAAGCAATTCCCCCTCACATGTCTGAGGCCACATCCTCCTGGCCACGCTGTTGTGGAATGTTCTGCCCCATCTCAGACCCAGCATTCAGGGACAGAGTTTACCCACTCCCTGGGGCATCATCCTTTCTGTCATCTGGTCCCTTCATGACAGTGTCACCCACCCTCCCTTGCTCACTGTCTTCTGCCCCTGGAGGCTTCACTGGGACAGGGATTATATTTCCACTGAGAAGATGCCATCCTCTGACCCCCAAAGTTCCTCCCCTAAGTGCCTTCCCTATTCCCTGCATTCTGTCACCTCTTTGTCACCACCTGCCTCAGTTTCTCACCTCTTCCTCTGCCAGCACCTCTGTCCACCCTGTTTTCTGGGCCTACAGGTCAGCCCTGCCTCTGCCTCCTTCCACTGTTCCTCATGGAGTTGCAGGCCCACAGTTTTGCACTGTGGGGTGGGCAGAGTCCTTTCCAGCAGCCACATGCACAGCACCTGGGGAGGACAGTAGCTCCCCATCACAACCACAGTCATTCTCACTGACCACAGTCCCTTGGTTCCTCCAGGCTGTACCTTCTAAGAGTCAGCACAAGTGTGAAAAATAATAAAACTAATGCAATACCATGCTGGGCAGAGAAACTGTGGGACACCAGATACTGGGACGGTACTTGGTGCTTGTTAGAGTTTCTGTCTAAATATGTCCCCCCGCCACAACTCATGTGCTCAGAAGTGGGGCTCTGGAAGGTGATTGGATGATGAGGCTCATAGCTGACTGGTTGTAGGAGGTGGGGTCACTGGGCCATGGCCAGGAAGAGTTCATTTCCCTCCCTACTCCCACCCTTGAGCTCTGCTTCTTGACTATCATGCTGTGAGCAGCTCTCCTGAGCCATGGGCCTCTGAAAGGGCTACCTGAGGGCCATCCTGGAAAGAAAAGCTGTGGAGACAGTAAATAGGCCAGTGGTCGAGGTAGCTGTTTAATCGCAAGAGTGAGCCATAAGGTACACTACAGGTTCAAGGGACAGCAGATTGTCAGCAATGGCTCCTCACCTGTGACAAAGGTCTGCTCTGGCAGGGGATGTTGACAATGGAGGAGGCTATACTCGTGGGGCCAGGGTGCACAGGGAATCTCAGTACCTGCTGCTCAGCCCTCCTGTGAACCTGTGAACCTAAAGCTCCTGTGAACCTAAACCTGTTCACAAATTAATATTTATGTCATAGTAATCACATAAGCATGTATTGAGTGCTTCCCATACAAATACTCTGCATCCTCTCAACCGTAACAGCTCTGACGTGGACACCATTACTTCATTTTACAAATGAAGAAATGGGATTCAGTGGGATTTAGAGAATTGTTCAATGTTGCCTGGAAAGTGCTGCCTCCACAGACTAAGAAAGTGGCTTCTGAAAAGAAAGGAAAGGAAAAGAAAAGAAAAGAACCTGGGCTGGGGCTGGGGTTTCAGAAGATTCTGGAAGCACAGCCTCCTCCCTGTGTGTGATGTGGGGCTGATGGCATCGTCCCCATAGGGAGGCAGCTAAGGTTTATTACAGAGAATTGCAAGAATGGACTAAAAGGTATAATAGATAATGTGAAATAAGAAGAAAAGGGGCCAAGGGGAAGGGGAAGTGGGAGGGGAAGGGGAAAGGAAAGAAGGAAATGGAATTAATATGAGAAAATGAAAAAATAGAAACAAAATCTTTGTAAATAGGGAGGAATGGAGGGGTTGAAGGGAGGGCAGGGGAAGAGGGAAAAATAAGAACCAAGATGGATTATATAAAGGTGCATATCTCCAACGATGAATGTCATTACATTGTATACCTAAAATGTACCAATAAAATATGAAAACGTTAAAAAAAAAAAAAAAGAATCTGCTTTGCAAACAGCGAGTCACAGGGCTGGTGGCAACAGGGTCACCAGGCATCACGTGAACAGTGCACCTCCCTCACCCTGACAATGATCCCTTTGAGTGTGAGCTAGGGTTTCTATTCCCACCAGGCCTGACCTGCATTTCCTGGTGCTGCCTGCATCCTTCTCCTCTGCTGTTCAGGGCAAGAAGCTCCTGAGGGCACTTAGCTCACTCCTGAGGAGTTCTGAGAGGTGTTGGATTTTCTTTCCTGCTTTTCTGGCAAGTTCTTTTTCAGCTTCTCAGTGATTTCAGTGTGGACTGTGGAGCGGTTGTCCTCATTTCCTCACAATTTCAGGCAAACACAAGCATACAGCAGGCAGAGATGGAGCAGGCACAACCCAGAGCATTGGGGAGACTTTCAGAGGCCCCTGGGCTCACAAGCCCAGGATGGAGGCTTTGGGGTCTGTCTGGGATAAGCACTCACTTCTAGGTCAGGACCCAGGGCCACAGAGGGACTTGTGCTGGTGCCTTGGCCAGAGACATTTCTGATTTACATGGAACTGTGAGTTGGTCCCACTTTCTCCCATGCTGAGCCTCTCAGCTACCCTAGCATCCTCCTGGCCCAGCCTGCAATCCCCTCCTGTCTCTGCTGTCTGGCTTGAATGCTGTGGTTCAGACTCCTTGTTGCTGGCAAGGGCTCAGCAAGGCCACATCAGTCCGAGAGGAATTCGAGTTCTTGCAAATAAGTGAAAATGAGCCATGGGAAGGACCTTGGCTGGTGACCTAGGTATGTGCTGTTTCCTCTCCACTATAGCCCAAGGAAAAGCAAGCTTCTTCCAGAGGAGAAAATGCATGCCTTTACAGTGCTTTATAGCAACTACCTAATGAGAACGAGTCCACCCAAGCACCAAACCCCGCCCTGGAACAACATAGCCCAGACCTGAGCCCATTGCCCCAGGACTTGTCAGCCCAGTGCCACACATGGGAACCAGGCAGCCTGCACAGGGACTTTTGGAACAAAATCTCATGCAAGCAATAGCACATGGCCAATTCCCAGGAGCAGTCTGGTCTAAGCTCACCTAAAAGACTTTTCTGAGCCCTCTCAGAGCAGGCTGAAGATGGCTGCTTCTCTGCCTGTGGGGCCTTGGCTGGGCCTGGACTCTCAGCTTCCTGCACCCCTTCCCTTCCCTGCCCAGCACCTGAGGTGCAGGGTCCACACTGAGCCTGGCTCAGTGCCATTCTCCACAAGAGCAGCAGCAGACACTCCCAGGGCCCTCTGCTGGGTCTCTCTCCTTCTCCAAAGCCCTGTCATTGTGAGTGCCAGTGTGGCTGTCCTGGGGCTCTGCACCTCCTGCTGACCCGACAGCCCAGTAACCTCTCTTTCCATTGTTGAAGATCCACACTGAGTGTTGCAGGAAGCCTCGGGATCCACTCAATAAGTACCAAGAAGTCAGGATTTGTATCTTCACTAAATTACCTGTAAGCACTGCTTATATTAGAAAGAGGGTGGAGGTGTGGAATTCTGCATCAAATCCCAGGATTATGACTGTCATTAGAAGTCTTCAGGAATGTCTTCCACAGCTGGGTTTTAGTTTTCCATAGTTAGCTGTAGTGTGTGTGTGTGTGTGTGTGTGTGTGTGTGTGTGTGTGTATGTGTTGTGGTTGGATTGTAAATATCCCCAAATACTCATATGCTAAAGGCTTGGTCCCCAACCTGTGAGATGTTACTGGGAGGTGATGGAACCTTTAGAAGGTGGGACCCAATGGGAGGAAGTGAAGTCATGGGGGTGTGTCTAGTATGAGGAAGTGAAGTCATTTGGGTGTGGCCTTGAAGGACTATTGGGACCTACCCCTTCCTGTTTCTGTCTCTGCTTCCTGGCTCCCATGAGGTGAGGGGCTTCCCTTGCCACATGCTTCCATCACAGCATCTGCTTCCCCACAGGGCCAAAAGCAACTGGATAAAGTGAGGGTGCCTGAAGCTTCTGAAACTATTGGAAGCTGTGCAATCTCCCAATCACCTGATCAAGGGTAGGGCGGCAGGATTTAAAAAAGAAAAGACAAGATTATAATGCATAAATGGGGGTCCCAGGATGGTCAAAGTTCTTATCTGGCTAAGACACCGTCTCCTGGAGCTTGCCACTATTCATTGAACACACAGCTTCTAGAAAAGGTAAGGGGCAGTGGAGGGAACAGTGAAGTGGAGAGCCCTGATGCAAGCAGGTTCCTAGCAACAAGGGAACGAAACATTCTAGCAAGAACAGCTCATAGATTAATGGGAAATTTGTTTCTTCTCATGGATCAATTTTTTCTTCTATAGGGATTTTCTGTACAAGTTATTCTGCCTTTAGCTCCACTATTGTCCTATCATCCAAGATGTCACAGCATCACGGATCACCAAGACCTCCTCTACAACCAGTGGTGTGGGGAGTTGTTCCTTTCCCACATACCAATTTCTGGCTTTCAGGCAAGCCATTGTGGGCTAATAAACAGACTCAGACTTTTGATGTGAAAAGCCAATTTATGAATTTGTAGCTCTCTCAGGGTGGTCTCCATCATGAAGCAATAAGCCAACAGAAATCATTCCTCCTTCTAAGTTGATTTTCTCAGGTATTTTATCACAGTGGTATAAAACAGAGTATGCATGCATGCATGTGTGGTACCCAGGGCTGGGTAGCCAGAAGTGCATGGGTGTAAAAGATGGGTGCTACAGCCTTCCATCTGGGAAGACCCTCAGTAACTGAGAGCACATTCCACACAGAACTCGAGACTTATGTCTGCCAGAAAGTTGCAATGGCTTGAGGCCTGGAAAGATTAGAGATCCCCACTGAAGACCCTCTGGGGGAGCCCAGCCATGAGGCAGGTGTGGGTTCTGAGGTGATTATCTCTGTGATATCTGCAGAGAAGGAAAACGATCTAGTTTAAAAGAAAAAGGAGGAAAAATGTCAGGAGCTATCCAGTCTCCTGCCAAAGCAATAGTAAACTATCTGGACCGTATTTTTTGTTTTCAGTCAAAGCTTAGGCACAACTGTCATCACTCAAAAATAAAACCTTGTCATAAGCAAGACAATACCCCTGCAAGGCCATCAGGAAACATGGCAAGCAGCAGGGATTTTGTTCAGGACACGAACTTGGGGGTTGTTTGCTGTGTCAGAATGTGTGGGAGTAGAGATTCCTCTTGGTTTCAGATGCAAGGTCTACTCCTCTGAGTTCTGTTAGTAACTGACATTGGGGAAATCTAACTGCTAACCCTGTGTGAGCCTTGTGGAGCCACAGGACCAACTTTGGGGAAGCTCAGAGGAACCCACTGTCATGCCTTGAAGCTGACTGGTTTGTGAGAGTCAGGTATCCTGATGGCCAGAAGCTGGGAGCTGAATTTTTCAGGTGTGTTTTTTGGTACAAATCCTGGTATTTAGAGAAAATCTTTGCAATTATGTAACTGAAGAAGAGCCCCTTTGCTTTTGTGATAACTAAAAAGGAAAGTTTGACCTAAAAATTTCCATTGCCTTCTAGGGCAGTCGAAGGTGAGGGGATGTAACTTCTGTATTCTCTGACTTCATAAATTTAGCCTTTGTTCTAAAATTGTAGTTCATTTTAGCTAAATATTCATTAAATGATAATCTCTCTGGAAAATCAAATCCATTGAAAACGTCAGCATAGGGTTTAAAAATCAATTAATATGGGGGCTATTGTAAAGGCATATAATTAAATATTTGAAAATATGTGTAACTCATAAAAATAATCCCACATAATTGTCTTAATAAATTTTCCATGAAGGGTACTTCGGAGAGGCACACCATGCTTTAAATCAACAAGGGAATAAATACAGAAGGTATTTTAATAAAATAAATTTTTGTGATCCATAATTTAATGCATTTTAAAGACAACTTCTCAAATCTACTTTACATGAATTTTATGCTAATAAAATATAATGACATGGATATTCTAGTACTTTCTCCTCATTTTAAAAATACTTTACCTTAACGTTGTAATTAAAACTCCATTAGCCAAACACCATATAATTACAGAAAATCATTGCCACAGAAAGAATGACTCCTGCTTTTGAGGACAACAAAGTTGGATCAAACTTGCAAACAGTTGTATTTAATTTCACATTTTCTCATAATCTCATGCAAATAGAGGCGAATGCTAAGTACTGGATGTTTGTCAGAGAGGAAAGGAAGGCAAATCCCCATCCACTGTGTTTGGAGTTACTGGTTTAAGAGACATTTGCATTTTCAAGAAAGTTTGAAAGATTATCCAGTATGGGATAACTTCAGACAGCAGTAGCCCAGTCTCTTTGTCCCTGGACCTGTAGTTGGCCTCCTCTCAGTGAGACATGCAGGGGAAAAGTCCTCAGTGTCATCGCTGTGGCCCAGGGCTGGGCAGGAACATGCAGGTCCTGGCCATGCAAAGGGCATGGAAAAGCCACTGAGTGTGCCAGGTCTAGAAAGTCACTGAGGCTGAGCCAGAGCTGTCCCCTAACCCCTGCTGTGGCTCTACAAACAAAAGTGGCCACTTAGAAAGGAGCAACACACTCCATGAACAGGATGACAGACAAAAGCCCATGGGATCATCTCAACAGGTGCAGGAAAAGGATTTGACAAAACTCAACACACCTAATGATAAAGGAAAAGTTAAGAATAGAAAGACCCTTTCGCCTCCTGCTGCTCAAGTGTAAGGACCCAAGTTCGATCCCTGGTACCAAAAAAAAAAAAAAAGAATAGCAAGACCTCCTCAATAACAGAAAGGCCACTTTCGAAAACCTCACAGTTAATACCTCATTTGGTGGTGAAAGATGGGGAACTTTTCTTCTAAGGTCACCAATAAGATGGGACGCCCTCTCCCAGCCCTTCTTCACCATGGTGCCCAACACCCCAGCCAGAGAAATCAAACCAGAAAAATAAAGAAAATGTGTTTGCATCAGATAGGAAGAAGCAAAATTATTTTTCAAGACAACATGATTTTACATGAAGAAAATCCTAAAGATACACACACACACACACACACACACACACACTTTTTAGTACTAATAAATCCACTACAGTTACACAATACATAATCAACATGCAAAACTCAGCTGTGTTTCTATGCACTACCAATGAACAATCCAAAAGGATTTCTAAGAAAATGATTCACAATAGCATCAAAAAGAATTCCAATAAACTATACCGAGGAGACAAAACTGTAACACTGATAACTACAAAACATTGCTGAGGAAAGGAAAGAAGTCTTCCAACTTGTGGACCTGAGAAATGAAGATGAGATGGTTTGCTGTCCGTGTTCCTGTATGGCTTCTTGAAGTGGAAGCTCAGCATGTTGGGGTGACACTCCGATCTCTTCTTATACCACAGACATTTAAGTAACACAGCTCCCTCTAAGCATTACACTTGCTGATCCCTCATTTGATACATCATGATTTTGTTGTTATTTGGTTCCAAAGTATTTTCTAATTTCCCTTGTGATTTCTTTGAGACATGTGTTATGTCATTTAATTTCCAAATAACTAGGGATTTTTCTAGACATTACACTTACATATTTCAGATTTATCCTCTGATGATTAAACAATTTTTATTTTTGAAAATTTTTGAGCCTTAATGTATAGACCAGCATATAATGTACATGAAAAAAATCATTGGGAAACAAAATACCATGTAAATTACAAACGTACTGTAAAAGTCAGACTCTCATGAGGGGAGTAGTCCATAACAACTGGAAACTCTGAACAAGCTATGAAAAACAACAAAGATTTGAAGGCACAATGATACACTGCCAGTAATAGGGAGAGATGAGAAGGCTCTGAGGTTTTACGAAAGAGCCAGGGCTGGTGAGAACCTTGTTTATAAAGACTCTTTCTAAGAGCAGCCTGGTCCCCGAGCTGGGAATGGCAGGATGATGCTGTCCTGGACAAATGTTAGCCAGGGGTCCAAGGTCCAGAGCTGCTCGCATAGCCGGAATTGAAGAAAGAGACCTGAGAACGAAGATGACACGTCACACCTGGAATCTGTGGCTGACCTGGAATCTGTGTCATGCTTGCAGTCCCCAGAAAGTCCTGCAGAAGGCCACAGCCAGGGACCTGAAGGAACTGATGGGCTGTCAGCTTCTGTCCTCCTCAGAGGGCTCAGGGTTTGGCGTTTGCATCCCGGTGGGCTGGAGAGGTTTGGTAGAGACTTTGAGATTCTGAATTGCAGAAAGGATAGGGTTTAATAGATTATGTTTCATCCTTGATGTTAATTCCTCTGTCAGCTTTTTTGCATGTCTCCTTGTGTGATATTTTAGTAGTTCCTCTAGAAAACTCGGTGTGCACCCCACCTCATCAGTCTGCACTGATCCAGAGCAGCACCATTCCCAGAGCACATAGGAAACATGGTGCCCCAAGTCTCACTCACCCTGCCTTTATGTGACTGTCCTGGTGCCATCCGCTTCCACATGCAACCAAAACCCCACACTGCAGTGCTAGGATTTTTGTATTAGGCAGTGTTTTTTAAAAAGAAGTTAGGAGGGGAGAAAAATAAAAATATTTACCCACACATCTGTGGTTTCTAGAGTTCCTCTTGCCCATGGTGGATATGCCACCAGGGTCATCTGGAATCGCTTCCCTCCCTTGCTTGCTTCCTGTTGAGCAACCTCATTAGTAAACTGCCTTGGCTTTCATTTATCTGGGAGAGTTTTACTCATTCTGATGGGACAATGAATTCACAGTCACCATTCACTCTTGGCTTTGAACAATCTGCTCTGTTGTCCCCGGCTGCTTCTGATCCTGTAGCATCGAGTATCCTGCACTTCTTTGGCCACAGCTTCTCCTTCCTTCTGGTTCTCAGCAGTTTCACGACAGTGCACCTCATACAACATTTTCTGGTGATCATCCTGCTTGGTTTGCAGTGAGATTATTAGAAATCATCAAATTTGGGCTCTTTTCTTCTATTAGCTCTTGCATGTTTCTCCTACCCCATGTTGTGGACTGAATCCCATTCATATGTACGATTAACATGTGTTCATATAAAACCATCCACAAGGACTTTGTAGTTTTACTGCATGTTAAATTATCACCAGCTTGGGGACTTGCTGCAGCACTGTGAGCCCTCATAGCTCTTAGAGGGCAGAGGTCTGGACATACCACACAGCCCCCACTGTTCAGGGTCACTCCAGCCATGACACCTGGGCCAGGCCAGGAGTTTCCCTCCCCTGGGGCTCAGGAGTCCTCCTAGCCACCCAGGCCACTGGAGAACTGTGTCCCTCATGGGCCTTTATGTGACTGGACCAGCAGGACCAGTTTCCTCTGATGCTTCACCTACTGGCTGCCAGGTTAGGTCTGGTTCACCCAGGAAGAGCTCTTTCTGATGAACTCAAGTCCAGTCAGCTCCTGGCCTCATCGTAGCACTTATCCACACTCAGGGGAAGGAAGTGAGAGCAGTGTGTGCCTCCACAGCACGACCTTGGGCCCCCTTGGAGTTCTGCCCCATCACAAGCTCCCTGGAGCCAGATTTGCAGCGGCAAAAAAAGAAAAAATACCAAATGCCAGTTGTTGGGAGCTGGTAAAATAAAGGATCAATTGTAATAATTTTATACTAAAGTTACTAAGACCAGCAGGATGTTGAAGATATTTTAAGTGAAAATTTGTCCTCACAGATGGTGGTAGTTTGTATAGTTCGATTGATATCAAAACACATGAGATGTGATACACATCTTATGATGTTCCTCATCCACAGAGGTCACATGGTGCCTCTGTGTGTCCCTTGGCTGAGCTGCTGGGTGTCCCACCACCCAAAGGGGGAAACCAAACTGTGAGCCCCTCTGCCTGGGTTTTGTCTTTTGCTCTCCCAGGGTAGACATGGTCCTGGGCTCGGGGGGTGGCCAGGCATCAGGAAGTATCAGGGCATCCCCAGCACCACAGCTGTCATGCTTGGCCTCAGCATGGTTCCACACTGCTGTCACATCCGTGTCCCCTTGGCCCCCCGCAGTCTCCTGGGGTCCATAGCACCCTTGGCACCCTTGGCTCCCTTGGCCCTCCTGTTGTTCCACCACAGGACAGAGACTTCCTTGGGGACCAGGCAGGATGGAACCCAAGCAGCTCTCACCAGGACACAGACTCTTCTCTGAAACTGAAGCCATTAACCAAACAGGGGTGCACCCTGGGAAACCAGACAGCAACCTCAAAGGCACTCTCTTTCTCTGACCAGAGAAAGCTTGACCATTGCTTCACCCACATCCTCTGCTCTGTGGGTTGGAAATGCCCTGGTCTCAGGGATGGCACAGGGACACCATGTGACAGCAGTAGCAGCTGTGTGTCTGGAACCTGTAGGTAAGGGGTGGTGGGGCACACTGGACAGCAGGTGCACCCCAGGTAAAGGCTGTTGGGGAGACATGGTCAGGCCAACTGGAAACAGAGCCTCCTATGTGAGCAGTTTGAGGGATATTAGGCTGTCCCCAGCCAGCCCCACCACTGGAAGTGGGTGGCTATTAACCAGGTCTAGTTTGCTGGCACAGTTATCATGAGGCCTACTGCTTGGCTTTCAGATCACTGCAGAGTTGGTGGTCTGGCTTCCTGCAAGTTCAGCTGGGAGAGTGGGGCAGATTTCCAGCTAGCTACAGGACAGGCAAGGTGACTCACCAGCTAGTTGGGCAGGTTGTACACCAGTTCTGTTTTATTTATGGTGCAGCTGTGATCTGCTGTGTAATACACTCAGTCTTTTGCAGCCTATAGCTCTATATATCTGAAGCTTCTCTCTCAGAACAAAGCTGGAGTGGTGCAAAATCAACCTGCGTTGACTTTGCACAGTCTATTTATCAGCATCAATCAAATCCCACTCAGAAAACAGAAACCAAAACTAATGTAACCCAGGGAGCGCAGCACAGGGAGCTGTTGCGGCTGCTGCTCCTGCTGTGTGTGTGTGTGTGTGTGTGTGTGTGTGTGTGTGCGCGCGCGCGTGTGTAAGGATGGAGGCTCAAGAGGGACTTGCCAGGGCCAGTACAGTACTGACCTTGAGGGACCGGGAGCTGAGCCAGGATGGGGGAGGGGACAGCAAGGGAAGGATGTGACCAGGCATAAGGGGAATGGGAAGATTGTCTCAGCAGCCCTGGGAACTCAGAAGGACTGGCATGGCAGTGCCCAGAGACGCCTGAGGCTCCAGCCACTGTGGCAGCTGCTGGAGGAGGCTGGCAGTGGAGAGAGACACGTATCCCCCAGCACCACAAAGCAAAAAAGAAGGGAAGGGAAGGGAGGGGAAGGGAAGGGAAGCTAAAAAGCAGGGAAAAGAAGGGAAGTATTCAAGGATGTTCTCTGGACTTTTGTTTTGTTTTGTTTCTTTTGGCTTTTTGAGACAAGGTTTCACTAGGCAGTTCAGTCTGTCCTTGAACTCACTATATAGCTGAGGCTGGGCTTTAACGCATGACAATCATAGGGACAGAAGTCACCACAGGGCACCTGCAGCCACACATTCTCATCCCCGAGTGGGAGAAGAGAGACACTGTTAAATCATTCATCCCAGCATAGGAATACATAAATCAGTTCTAAATCCTTCAATTTTTATCCCTCCCTCCTCTGGGCATTTTGAAGAACAGCTTTCCATGCATGTTAGCTGGCTCTTGAATGTTCAGCCCATAGTTTTCAGTGCAAACATCACCAGCAGCAAAGGCAGAAGCCAGCCAGCCTTGGCCCTGGACACTTTCCTCTCAGGGGTTGCTGGAGCACAGAGCCTGAGGATGTGTTTTCAGTACCCACCTGGGGGACCCTAGAAGGCGACCTGGCCATGCAGCAAACCCCCTCCCAGAGTTACATCTAGTTGCACAGGGGTAAACGGGAGCATGTCCAAGCTCAGCGACACCTGCTTTTTTCTTCTCTTTTTCTTTTTGAGAACAAGTCTTTTAGGGATTACACTTAAAAGTTCTACTGCTTGCTCCTTGATGTCTAATAACTGAAGGACAAACAGGCAACAATGTATGTGCACACTTGCTACCTTGTTTCTCGAGAATGGCAACACATGGGAGAGGTGGCTTTGGTGTCTGGCTTCTTGGGGCACCTGGCTGGAGCCTTGTGGTCCCGACAACCCCTGGGTTTCCTGACCCTGTGTGTCAATCCTTAATCCTTAGCCAGTGCCTGCTGCTATGGACCAGGGAACTCTCTCTGCCAAGCTAGCAGTGAGCTGGTGCCACTGCACAGACCTGCAGCCCCTCAGATCTGTGGCCATTTTGCTGCCCTCCTTCTCCCAGACAATAAGCCAGATACCTCATCCATTGGCTGTGCAGGGATGTTCTGTGCATGGCCCTGCAGACGCAATTGATTTCTAGGAGCCTGGCCTTCACCACTCATTTGAAAACTTCCTTCATCCCTTCCAAGGAAAAACACATTAGACTGACACGTGGCTGTTTGCATTCAAACCCTCTTCCTTCTGAGATTCCAGATCTCAGGCATCAGAAACCCAAAGTCATCTCTGCTCTCTGCCTTTTGGGGGTTCCCCAAACAGGACCCTCAGACAGGAGTCCAGGGCAGGGAGAGTAGTGGAGAGGAGAGGTGAGTCAAGGCAAGTTGAAGAGAGGAGGAAGAGGGTGAGGGCTGGGGGAGAAGTTGACTGACTACGTAAAGATCTGACCTGCTCAGCAATGGTATGGAGAGATGGCACCTCTGGAAGATCCTTGGACCTGAGGGGGACGCCCATGAGTGTCCCTATAAAAGAGATGGGACAAAGGAGCCTCTCTTCTCTGTCCCTCCTGAGCACATAGCAGCCAAGTGTCACCTACAAAGCAGGAAGAGGGCTTTGATCAGGAGCCAAGCCAACCAGCACCTTGATCTGCCTGGTCCTGCACCTCTGTCTGCAGTGCTCCCTCCTGCTGGAGTCTCCCCTCTTTGCTCAGGTCCTTCTCCTCTTCCTACTAACCTCACCTATCCTTACTTCCTCTAAGAAGCATTGCCAGCCTCTCTGCTGGGCTTCCTCTTGGCCTTGTGATGTGTATTTTCATGTTCCCACATTGGTTTTTGCACCCTCTTGTTGCATCACAGTCAATCTTAGCATCTGGGGATAGGCAGGGACATTTTACTATCTTTTTTTTTTTTTAATGGAAGAAGCACGAAGTAGAAGGATGATGTGAGGGGAGACTCATGTTGGAAAACAGGCTGTGGCCCATGGGTGTGCTTGTCTACACCACATGCAATATTCATCTTCTGTTTGTGTGGTGGAAGCAGGGCAGAAGCTTTCACTATGTATCCTCAGATAGGGACTGTGACACTGGTGTGTGGGGGCCACCTGGACAGCAACAGTGACTTCAGCGGCAGTGAAATATTTTGGGAAATACCACCTCAGTCATTGGAACTCAGCAATCTCATCCCACTAACATCCACTGCTTTTCCATTTCCTGTCCCCTTTATGATCCTTCCTGGTGCCCTTCCATTCTGGAAAACCTTATACTTTTAAGTTTGAAGAGCTAATCGCAGTTATGTAAGAAAATACAATACAGATTAGGAGCCATGCTTTCCTCTCCAGGTGTCAGATAAATAAACCAAGCTGGCTTTCAGTGTGCGTCCTGTCCCCTCTAGAGCAGATGGCAGCAAGAAGTGCTCACTCAGTACTTCCTGTCATTGTGCACCTGGCCTAGTCCCCTCTGCCACACCCGAGCTGGCCTAAGCCTCTGAGTTGGTTCCACCTGGGAGCAGCCTTCAGCCGGTACTGAACGGGATAGGGTGGAGAGGCTCCCCAGTCTCGTCCTCTGAAGGACAGTGCTGAGGATGAGTCAACCCTATCCCCAGCCCTCTCCCAAAGGTTGAGCCCAGGCTGCTCACAGGGCCACTTGCTTTCCAGTGTACCTTTCATTGGCTCCTTCCTTGCTCTCACTCCATCCCCACCCACTTCCCAGGTTTTAGTACCTTTCTCATCTCCAGAACAGAATACCCCATACCCACAAACAGCTTAAAGGAGGAGAAATGTGTTCTGGCTCCTGGTTTTAGTTCATGGCTGGCTCCAAGGCAGAAGCAGCATTGTGGAAGGGCCTGGCAGAGGACAGATGTGCATCCCATGGCAGCCAGGAAGTGGAGAGAAGGGAGGCACAGGAACACAGCCTGTCATGCCCCAGTGGCCACCTCCAACCAGGCCCCACCTCCTAACAACACATTCCAATATGAACTCATCAGTGGATTAATCCACCCATGCACACAGTGCTTCACAATCCAAACACCTTCCAAAAGCCCCACCTCTGAACACATGACACTTTGCAGAGACTTTCTAGATCTAAACCCTAACACCAGAATCCCCTTCCAAACAAACGACTAAACTTGAATCTTGGCCTCAAGCTCACTTCTGGGGAAACACAGTGAAGGGAAAACAGTTCTCACCCATATGTCACCCCTCCACCCCCAAGATTTCCAGGAGATCCCCTTCCAAACAAATGACTAAATTTGAAACTATATCAGACTTTCTTCTGGGGAAACCCAGTGTATTAGTGAGATTTCCCATCAGTGAGACAAAAAAAACCCCAACACTCACAGCTCAATGGAAAATAGTTTAATTTGGCTTATGGTCTCAAATGATTCAGTCCATGGTCTCTTTCTAGGCAAAATCATCACAGTGGAAGGGTGTGGCAGAACAAAGATGCTTAGTTCATGATGGTGAGGAAGCACAGAAGGGGAACAGTACCAGAGAGGAGGGGACCAGGCTCCATACATTGACCCTAAAGGTCACACCTTCATGATCCACCCAGACACACTCAGAAGTGTGCTCTACCAATCACCTGGCCAGATTCCAGAGCCAATCAATTTGACCCTCTACCCTAACCACCACATTCCAACCCTTGTCAGCTTCATACCCAAACACATCTCCTTACTCCATACTTAAACTCCTAATAAAGACAATAGCAAGGTCATAATTCTACCTAACACAACAATCCTGTGTACAACCATAAACACAACAATCTCTTCCTCAAAATCTCAACAGCCCTAGCATTACTCAAAAGTCCAAGTCAAAGTTGCTTCTGAGACTCAAGGCAAATTCTTATTTGTGAACCTCTGTAAAAGTCAACAAGAGTTTGCATAATCCCATAGTACAGTGGCACAGGGTAATCATTTCCATTCCAAGGAGTAGTAAAAGGGAGATAGGAAAAAATCACGACAAAGCAACCTAAACCCAGCAGGGATAACATTAACTCACACAAAGCCCACATTTAGCTGTAGCTCATTTTAAAGACTCTATCTAGCTTTGGAAAGACAAAGAACTGGAGAAAAGATGATAGGAACACAGAAATAGGGACACCAAAACAGTACGTTTTACAAAGTGAGTGCTATGGTTTAGACGTGTCTCCTCAAAAACCCAGGTGTTGAATCTGAATGGCCAATATGATGGTAGTAGGAGGTGGAGTGTGGAAGAAGGGATGAGTTCATGAGCAAGAGTAAGACCATCCATATACCTTTGAGACTTCACCAGCATAGGGCTCTCCTGTCCTGTGAGGACCCTGTGCTCCTCCCCTCAGATGGACCCAACAACATGGCACCATGCTGGAAGCAAGAGCAGCCCTCACCAGACAACTGAGCCTATTGGTGCCTTGAACTTGCACTGATAGAGACTACCCTGAGCAAGCGGCAAATATATACATTGGTACCAGTCTGAACTCCCACCAACAATGAAGGGTTCCTTTCTCCCCACAACCCTGCCAGCATTTGTTATTGGTTGATTTCATGACAGCAGCCATTCTTTCTGGGGTGAGGTGGAATCTCAGCATTGTTTTCATCTGCCTCTCTCGGAAGACTGGTGATGTTGAACATTTTTCCATATGTTTATTTGCTGCTTTTACTTCTTTGTCTCAGAAATGTCTGTTCATTTCAGATGTCCATTTTTGAATTGGGTCTTTATATTTGGGGGGTCTGATTTTTTTGAGTTCTTTATATATTTTAGATAGTAGACCTTTGAGGAACAGCTGGTAAAATTTTTTTCCCACGTTGTAGGTTGTCTCTTAGCTCTGTTGCTGGTTTCTCTTGCAGTGCAGAAGCTTTTTAATAAGATGAGATCCCAGTTGTTGATTCTCTGTGCTAGTTTCCATGCTACTGAGGATTTATTTATAAAGTCCTTTCCTATCCCAATGTCTTCAAGAGTTCTAACTTGTCTTCCAGCAAGTTTAGTGTTTTTGTTTTAATATTTAGATCTTTAATCCATTTCAATTTTAGTTTAGTGCATGGTGTGGAAATCAATATGGAGATACCTCAAACAACTAGGATTAGAAGTCTCATTTGACCCAACTATTCCTCTACTGGGTATCTTCCCAAAAGAATTAAAAGAATCATACCACAGTGATATATGTGCACTCATGTTTATAGCAGCACAGTTTGTAATAGCTAAAGCTTGGAAACAGCCCAATTGCCCATCAAGTGGAGACTAGATAAGGAAGATGCGTTTTTCTATATAAATGGAGTACTACTCAGCCATAAAGAATGAGAAACTAGAGACATTTATAGCTAAGTAGATGTACATTGAGGCCATACTCTTCAGTGAAATAAATAGGACACACACGTGTAAATACTGAATAGTTTCTCTGGTATGAAAAAACTAAAAGTGTAAATCAGAATCAAAATGTATAATTGATATTGGGAAATAGGAAGAAAATGTTTAAAGGAATAAGGGAAGTGGGAGGGGAAGGGGAAAGGAAAGAAGGGAAAAGAAAAAATATGAGAAAAGGAAAAACATGGAAACAAAGTCTTTGCAAATAGGGAAGGGTGGAGGGGGTGAAAGGAAGGCAGGGGAAAGGGAAAAAAATAAGAACCAAGATACATCATGTAAAGGTACAAGATCCCAAGGATGAGTGTGACTGTATTGAATACCTAAAATGTACCCATAAACTTAATGGAAAAAATATTTATAAATTAGCTTTCATATTAAATTCTGAGTCTGCCTATTAGTCCACAATGGCTTTCCTGAAGCGCCAGCAGTTGGTGTGTGAGAACAGAACAACTCCCCATGCCGCTTGCTGGTCACAGGAGAGGTCTCAATGATCCGTGACACTGTGATGTCTTGGATGGCAAGACAATATTGCAGCTAAGGGCAACATGACTCATACACAAAATTTCTATAGAAGCAAAAACTAATCTAAAGGAAAAAACAAATTTCCCATTAATCAATGATCTGTTCCTGCTAGAATGTTTTGTTTCTCTGTTGCTAGGACCTTGCTCACATCAGTGCTCTCCACTTCGTTGTTCCCTGCACCACCCTCACCCCTCCAAGAAGCTGTGTTTTCAAGAAATAGTGGCAAGCTCCACAAGACAGCATCTTAGCCTGAGAAGAGCTTTGACCATCCTGGGCCCCCTTTATGCAGTAAAGATCTTGTCTTGTCTTTATCTTACGCCATACCCTTGGTCAGATGGTTGAAAGTTTGTGCAGCTTCCAATATTGGACTTCCAGCTTTCAGAACTATGAGAAATAAATTTCTGTTCTTTACGAATTACTCAGTCTTGAATATTTGGTTACAGCATCATGAATAGACAAATTGTGAGAAGCAAGAGATGATAGTGCCTGTGGTAGACAAAACAGAAAATAGAGATTTCAAGTCACAAAAACTACCAGCAACTGAAAGGAAATAGAGATACAACCTTCCCCTGGAGAGGACAGGTAGACACAAGTGTGGTGCCAGGGAGTGAAATCCTTGTCACTTGTAGATGCCATCACTAATTGAGTCTAGGGTGGTAAAGAAAGAATTCCTGGTCACAGGGCATGTTTGAGAGGTGTGTTGGTGGCCACACGAAGAACCCAAAGCAGAGAAGCCAGAAATGACTGCCTCTGTAGAGTGAGGCCGGGGAAGGAGGCAGAGTGTGGGGCTTCGGGGACCTGGGAAGATAAGGACACAGGTGCTCCTGGCTGACACTCACAAGCACGTGCTGGTGGGAGGGATGGTGCTGGCTCCCTCTGGGTGCTCCCATCCCTCTTCCCCCCTTGACAAGGGAGGTGTGACAGGTTCACGGTCCCTTACTGGAAACTCTGGGGCAAGATGGACCTTAGCATTCATAAGTTTTCCAATTCTAGAGTGGAGAAAGATTGTATTTTACCCAAGACCCCAGCAGAGGCTGGCGAAGGCCCTCAGCCCCACATAATGGGGTTTTGCACTTGCTGAGGTACCAAAAGAGTAACAGCCCCTGGCTCTGTCCAGCAGCTTTCAAACTCTGGGCTTCCAAACTTCAGATGAGGAAGTAACAAGAGTGGCTCCCTATTTTATAGATTATGAAGGGGAAGTGCAAGGACTTCTGTCAGTCAACCCAGGTCACAGTTCCCATGGGAGAAGGAATGGGAATTTGAGTCCAAACCCCGCAACCTTCAGTCCCTATGCGATGATCTCAAACAAAACCAAAACAAATCAGCAAGCCGCCAAATTAACATTTATGAATGCCTCGTTAAATGTTTAGGAAACATATCAACCACTACGTCAGCTTCATCAGTTATTAAATTCAATATGCACAAATATTTTAATGTACTTACAAACAATTTGTAGATTTTTCACTTGGCAAAAATCCCTGAATAGGTGCCATATATGGCAAGTTGCTTGAAGATAAATAATTTCAAAAGTAGAATTACAAAAATTGTTTTAATTTTTAAAGCAAATCACTTGCCGCTTACAGGAATGTGGGTACATTTAGTTGTTTTTGTTAATCTCAAAACTCATTGATTATACTGAGGGCTGGGTTGTACCTCAGTGGTGTTGTTTACTTCCTATGGGAGAGTCTCAAGTTTCAATTCCTATTGGTTGCAAAAAAATAAAGTAATTGTAGCTGAAATCTGTAAATCTCTTAAAACTTCTTTGGGGAAAGAAAGGAATAAAGAACTGTTATCAGTTATCAGTTCTTTACTCCTTTTGTTTTTCAAGTCATGTATGACATGGAGGGGTTTTTAAGCATGAGAAATCCTGAAGCAGGAGCTGAGTGGGGCTGGCAGGGGCTGCATGGTGGGGAAACAGAGGCGCCACTCAGGGGCACAAAGTCCCAGTTATGTGGGGTCCAGTGGGCAGGGTGCAGGCTGGAGTTATCCCTCTCATTCTGTATACTTAAACTCTGCTAAGAGGGTAGGTCTGAAGTGTTCTCATCACACAAACAAAAACTATGTGCGGTGATGGAAATTCTAGTACCCTTGATGAGAGGTTTCACAAAGAGTACATGTACCAGATCATCATGGGGTGCATCTCAAGTTTATCCAAGTTTCGTCAGTTATACCCCAATAAAGCTGGGGGGGGGGCTACTGAAGGAAATTACAGACTTAGAAAAGTAGAAAACTCCAACTTGGCTCTTGTCCATGCTAAGTAAATGGAACTACACAGTTAGAATATCTCATGATAAAATTTGACAAAATGTGTTTTAAGTGCGTTATTGAATAACACACATTGAATCTTAGTGAACTTATTTAGTAGTTAATCTATGCTATCCTTGGAAAATAAATTGTGGTTCCATAAACTTCGTGTACTCAGCAGTATCCACAGCTTTGGATCCTACCTCTTTCTAACCAGGTTTAACTCAAGGTCTAGTCAGGTGGGGTGCTGTAATGTTAAAAGGTAGACTGCTATGTAACAATTAAATTAACTCTATAAATATTGGGAAGATTCAACTCTTCTTGCGGGCAGAACATAGTAACATATTAATATTAATATATTAGCATCATGCCATGATGGGAGGTGGGGCATCATGGGATGGGGACAGAGGCATTGTGGAAGATGAAGGCATCATGGGATGTGGGTGAGAGGGCATCATGCGAGATGAGGTATCATAGGATGGAGACAGAGGTATCATAGGAGGTGAGGGCATCGTGGAATGGGGGGCAGAGGGCACTGTATAAACCAACCTTCACCCATGGAAACCAGGTCAGTCCCAGGAGACTCACGATCCTGGAATCTCCCTTAGCTCCTTCTCTCCTTGACGACCAGAGCACAGATCATAGAGCCTTGAGGGGGGCAGCAAAAAGAATTAGGGTTAAGGCTAGGCAGCAGAAAGGAGACTCAACACAGAGCCCCTCTCCATGGGCATTCAAAACTACTGAATGGAAGTCTCCAGAAATATACAATTCACAAGGCATAAGCAAGGTTTATTTATAGTATATTGTTGTTAAACATCCATTTTGTTATTAGTTATTGTTGTTGATCTCTTCTGTTGCCTAACTTATGAATTAAGCTTTATTGTAAGTGTGTATTATGGTAAAATCGTTACAGAATTCGGTGGGGCCTGTCGTCTCAAGCATCTACTGGTTCCTGCTGATGGGACGCTACTGTCTGCAGTGAGATGTGACTCTCTGGAGTGTCTTTCACTAGTACCCACATATTTGATCTGGGTACAGCACATTTCAGTCACTATTTGCTTTTATACAGACTATGTCACTAAAAATCCTGCAGGTCCTGCTCATGCAAAAAAAAGAAGTTACTTTAGGTTATTACAAATGATTAAACTATGCCATACTTTTTAAAGGGTCTAATCAGGGCACAGTTTAAACCCTTGACAGACTCATTTTAACGGCTCATTTAAAATCACTACACAGGCTGCTCCATGTGGCTTGGGAAGCCCTCAGCTCCAGTTTCCGTCATGGATGTCACAGCCTCTCTGTGCTCCCCATGCTGTCACTTTTGTGAGTTTCTGATGGCCTTTAAATTACTCTACCAGGCTGACAAAACCTCATTCCTGAGAACCACTCATCTTCACGCAGTTAGAAAGCCAGAGCTAGGCATGATCTACATCTCTAAACCTCACGCACACTTTTTTTCCTTATCAGATGCTGCTGATTTGGGAGACAATTTTTATTCCTATTTTAAATTCTCCAAGCTGTGGCTTTTTCTTCCCTACTTGAAAATATGCTTACTGTTTTAACACTGTTTTAGGAAGATATTTCCAAATTCCCTGATTTGTTCTCTCCTTTAGATACTAATATTCCAATATCAAGAGTTTTGTCCCCATTTATGATGTGAAATTGTCCCCTCTCCCTTTGGCATTTAAGCTTGGAAAACAAGGGATGTAAGGTTATGGGTTCACATGCTTGGCTGAAATAACTTTGGGAATATCCTTGGGCTGGTAGAGGGGAAGAGACCTTTACCTTGCAGATGATCACACCTTGTTTTTAAACCTTCAAAAAGGATGTTCAAACTTGAAGATTCCGAGTTAGTGCTGACCTTTGAGTTTTTAGATCAAATCGACCCACTGCAGAGCTAGAACCTTCCACTACCTGGGGAATAGTCTTAGAAGCTAATCCTAATTTCCCTGGACTCAAACGGTATCCATTTATTTTTTTAAAAGCACTTTATATATAAAAAGCAACTCAAAGCTACATGTTAAGTTTGTTTAGGAAACAGTTTAAACCTGGAGAGTCTTTGCATATGACAAAGTGGTCTATGTGTTCATTTTTGAATTTTTTAACTGAAAGAGAAAGGATGACTTAGTATGTTAAGAACTCTATTAATTAATCCTGTCAAATTCGTTCAGATTTTCCATGGGAGTGGAAAACGGAATTGCCAGGCAGCACGCTCAGAAGTGACGATCAGTTCACACAGCCCTTCCTGCTGCAGGGAGGAGCTGAGGACCCCTTGCAGTCCCGTCTTTCCTTCTTGGAGGTTCTGCTGAGAGACAGCTCTGTCAGCCTCCCATACTTGTTCCGCAGTCACCCGCATGGGACTCTCACTGGCTCTCTGAGGCACTTGGTGGCACACTCTTTCGAAAACACCATCCTGCTGAGATCAAATCACAGACAGAGCTCCCAGGACAAAAGCTGCCTTCTCAGGGCTGCTCTGGCCTCCCTGGCCCTGATGCTGCCTCAGGTCACAAAGGGGCTGCTTAGGACATGGCATCCTCTCTTCTGGACCTCCACGCCTCACCCATCCTGTACCTTGAAGAACAGAGATTTTGTTTTTCTGGAAATTAGAAGCCTTATTTTGACCAAACAGTCCCAAATACTCTAAGACACTTGACATTGTCTGTCAGATTCAGAGTATTTTTGTTTTGCCCACATCCGCTTTTCCAATTTAGCTTTCACATCTACTCCACCCTCCTCCCTGGGCACAAGTGCTCCGTGCCAGGGCTGCCTCATATTACACCTGGTGGAGCAGCTTTTATTTTTTATGTATCAGCCAATGACTCTGGAGCTTGGCTTTGTCTCGGATATGGACTGTTTCATCCTTGCCAGCCCAGTGCAGTTTGGGTTCTCCTACTTTGGTCCCCTCCTAGGATTTCTAGAGCGCTGCCTCATCAGCGTATACATCCTTGGAGTCACACAGGTTGTGGGACCTCAGATTTCAGAGTCATAGGAAAACCCGTGGCCCATGGCAGTCCCTCCTGGGTGGCTGGACACTCAGCCCTGTCCTGTGGCACCTTAGGAAGAGCTGGGTCAGAGTGGCCTCCCTGCCTTCCCAGCCTTGTCATTCCCGTGTCAGTCCTGAGCGATACACCCAGGAGTGGGGACGTGGCCTTCACCAGCTTACGTGAGGAGTCCAGATGGGTGACCTGAGTCACGCAGGCTGCCAAGTGCATCTTTTCAGGCACTAAGCTGTTCCGCCTTGCTAGCAGTGTGCATTATAAAATCAAGTGGAACAACGCCAAGACTCCATTTCCTGTCTTGCTGTGAAACCATAGCCCAAGACACTGACCAGGTCCCAAGTAATTTGGGCTCTGTGACAAAGACTGGCTGTTATCCCATACTCTAGCATAAGAAATAGGGTATTCTTTTCTTTTCTTTTGTAGTGGGGATTGAACCCAAGGTTAATCCCCCCTTCTTTCAAGTTTTTATTTTGAAACAGGCTCTCTCACTAAATTAATGAGTTGCCCAGGATGGGCTAGACTTTGTGATCCTCCTGCCTCGGACTTCCAGAGTATTGGATTACAGGTGTGCACCACCAGACCTGGCTAGACATGCTTTTCTTTTTGCCAAAGATTTACAAACTAATACTTAGGAGTGAAATTCTTTCTACAAATTGAGTTTTAGGTTGGGGCTGGGGATTTATCTCAGTGGTTATACCACCTGCCTCCCAAGTGCAAGGACCCCAGTTCAAGCCCCTGTGTCAAAAAATAAAAATAAAAAGTGCAAATTGAGTTTTAGGGAATAGCTCTGAGTGGGACACACAAAACACCCTGCTCACCTGCACATGCATTTGAAATGCTCTGATTTGCAGAAAATAGGTCCCTGGGCAAGACAATTTGTGAGGGTCAGGAAAAGTGAGACCAAGAAGAGTGTGTGTGCAGCATTCAGCCTGGACACAGATACCCTGATGATTCATGCACAGTGTGGCAGAGACTCGAGGGCCACATGGGACTCAGGCTGCAGCGGGGGACCTGCCAACCTCCTTGGCCTGCAGGGAGCAGGCCCAGAGGAGGTCATCAGACTTGGAATGGTGGGAGTCACAGAGCAGGCCACTCTGAGAGGCCCTGTGTGGCCTGTGAGGCTCTCGAGAGCCTGGGGACAGACACCCGGGCCTGTCCTCCCTCCTTCTGTTCCCTGCTGGACTCCCTGTTGGCTCCACCCAGCCCAGTGCTAGGGAGGGGCCACACCAGAGCCCAGACAGAGCAGCCAACAGTGTGGCTGGCAGGGTGCTGAGTAAGGAACCCCACCCTCCTGCCCATGCGGTGCCAGGCTCACCCTGCCCACTAGCAAGAGCCTCTGAAAGGCCTCTGGGTCTGGATGGTCTCAGCAGCCTGCCACACCCCTTTCCATCAAGAATGTACGATCAGTCATCCTCCAGCATCAGGGCAGGGCAGGCTCTAGGGTGCCTGGATTTATCTCACTGGGACTTGTGAGCCCATCTAGGACATACCCACGAGGGACAACAGACCAGCGCTGACATCCCTCTTCCCCAAAAGAGGCTCCTTCCTCACTGTGGCCCATGAAAGTCCTGAGTGCTGAGTTGAGTCCTCTTCTCAGGATCCTCTGTCTCCTGACATTAGGCACAGGAGTATGGAAAAGCCAGTTCTCTCCAGAAAGAGCGACAAATCTCTATCCTAACACCCGCGTACCCAGGGGACACCTGTCCAGATGCCCTGCCTGTCCCTCTGCTGGGAACCACCCACCTCCTGCAGTGACTGGGCACCCTGCACACCCCAGCTGCCTGCCATGGCTTTAACTTGATATGCTTGGTACCCAGGAAGCCTGCGGCAGGAGTCATTAGCAAATGAACACTGTCTCTGTCTTTGGCTCTGTCTCTGTATCTCTGTCTTTCTCCCTCTCTCTTCCCCTCTTTCTCCCTCTCTCTCAGATACCTCCTCTTTCAATTATTCAGCACACTAAGTAGTAAGCACTGTGGCTGCAGCACCTGCCATGCTGTTCAATGCAAAGACTGCTTAACCACAGTGTTACTCTAGTGAATACATTTAAAAAAAAAACAATTTTCAAACCAAAGAGCAGACTCTTACAACAGTGGCAAAGGCCAGGCTGGGGGCTCCAATGACATCAATGAATTGTCCCCCAGTTGCGGTGGCTTCCTGAAGGCAGCCACAGGGTGGGTTTCTTCTGAGTCCCCCTCCTTAGCCTGCAGACGGCTCGCTGTCTCCCTGAGTCCTCATGTGCTCTGCGCTCTGTGTACATCTGTGCCCTGATTTTCTCCTCTTATGAGGAAACCTGTCATATTGGATTAGAACATGCCCTAAAGGACACACTTCTATTTAGTTTCCTCTTTTAAAATGTTGTCTCCAGTTAGGGTTCTAGTCTCAGGGACTAGAAGGACCCAAGGCTCCAGGGTATGGATGGAAGGAGAGAAAGTGCCCATTCAGCCCATAACAGAGTCACCAGAGCCCCCTTCAGCTCCTTTTTTGCAGGAATGCCTTCCATCTCGGAGCTGCCAGACACCTGCTGGGGTTCTTGCAAGGATGGGGAGCTCAGTACTTCACAGAGTAGCTCACTCTTCCCTGGGCAGCTTGAGAGCTGGAGTTCTCCCCATGTTGAACTGAAGAAGCTGTCCTGTGCCCTATTATCTCACTCGGGGAGAGTAACAGGAGGACCTCTCTGTCTCCAGGAGTCTGCTGCTCACCTACCTCAGCCTCGTGGCAAGCCATGTCAGGAAAAGGAGGTGCTGGGTCAGACCCCCAGCTGGGTGCACTCCCTCCTGACAGTTCTCTCCAGGGTCACAGCTGCTCCCCAGTCCCTTTTCCATGCTAACATGAGGAGCCAGGTTGTGGCCAGGACTCTCTCTTGCCCCATGGGGTCACCCAGGTCCCACCCTCCCACATACCCTCCAAAGACTGCACACTCCAAGTCCCAATCCATAAACCCCTATGTGTCATTGACACGTTTCTAGCCCTTGATCTCCACAGGGGTGAATCCATCCGCATGCTCCTTTATTCCCCTAGCCATGAACACCTCACGGCCAGGGCTTTCTTCCCCAGCATGGAGCGTTTGCACACATGGACAGTGTCTGGCCCTCTATGACAAGACAGCTGCCATGGGTCCCCCACAGCTCTCAGGGTCACCATCTGCCCTGCCCAAGGGGAAGCCTTGAGAGCAGCCACAACCACGAGCAGGCACCAAATTTGCTTCCTGCTGGCCTCAGCCAACGACACACCAATACTTACCTCTCTTGCCATTAATTTTAATATTGTAACAGTTTAAACATTTTAAAAGCGTAACTCTATCATGACTTTCCTCCACCAAGCCTCCAGCATTTCACCATCACCTCCTGAATCCAGACAGAGGACTAACAGGGCTTTGAACGCATTGGTGTGCAGGGCCAGTGTCCGTATCTGTGGGCTCCTTATTGGGGTCAGAAATATTCAGGAAAATACATTGCACATGTACTGAACAGTACCAGACATTTGCTCATCATTAGTCCCTAAAAGGCGCAGTCTGACAACTGTTTACATGGAATGTGCGTTGTGCTGGGTGTTAAAAACAATCTAGAGATGATTTAAAGTCCCAGGGAGGATGGGCAGACACAGTGCCTGGAATATGGAAGGACTTGTTATGGTTGGACCTTAAATGTTCCCCAAAACCCAGGCTAAAAGTCTTGGTCACCGGAGGGGCAGAACCTTCAGGAAGTGGCCTTGGGTGGGAAAAGTGAGGGTTCGGGGGGGACCTGGAGACCCAGCCCCTGTCTCTCTCTATTTTCTCTCTGGCCACCAGGAGGCAAGCAGGATCTTTGGCCATGTGCTCCTGGTGTGATGAGCCATGCCACCAGAGGCCCAAGGGCACCAGGGACAAGTAACAGTGACTCCAAGCCTCTGAAACCAGGAGCCAAAGTGAGACTTTACTCCTTCAAAGTTGGATTTCTCAGAGATTTGGTAGCAGCAATGAGCGGCTGACTCACACTTGACCAGAGCACCTGAGACTCTGAGACCCTGGGGTTCCTGGAACCTGTCTCCATGGATACCATTTGCCACACCCCTGCTGCCTTCAAATCTGCTCCTCAGGCCCAAGCCCATCCCTGTTCTCAGGGAAGTGGTCCCCATAGACAGCATCGGCCACACCTGCTCATCCTGCAGTGTCTGGTGGGGTAAAAGTGACTGGAAAGAGCAGTCAGAGGTGACAGAAGGAGGGGAGAGGGTGGAGTGTCCCTTGGCCACGCCCATCCTGCTCAGATCCGGGCTTCCGGCCATGGTTGTGTCCATCCGAGGCCACATCCCAGCAGCTGTCCTCTCCAGAGTCCTACCTCCCCTGCTATCTCCTTCCCCCCTCCTTCCCATGTTCGGGGGAAAGCTCCCTCTGCCCACCAGTAGTGTGCCTGTTGAGTACCTTATCGAGGGCCACAGCCTCCATGGTGAATCAGCAGAGTGTGTGGCCTTGCTGCTTGGGATGCAGCTTCCACTCAGGACCATGAACACGATCACCTTCGAGATAGGACCTCCGTCGACGTCTCCATTCTCCTCTCTGACCTGCCCAGCTCCGCTGTAAGCTTCGGCGACACTGTTCCACCTGCTGCCTAAAAGTCAAGGACCCAAACTCCGACCACACATCAGAATTGCTTGGAAAACATTTAAACATCGCTACGTGGGCCCACCTCAGAGGTTCTGTCTCAGTGGACCTGGGGTGGAGGGCAGACTCTGCGTCTACATGAGCAGGGTAGGCACAGACAGAGCGGGTGCAGACAGGCTGGATGCAGACAGACTGTCCTCTCCTCTGGAATATGCTTCTCTGTCCCTGCTGTCACCCCATCACAAAGTCCCCTTTAAAGTCCATCTCAAACCTCCCCTCACATCCCCACCCAGCCTGGGAGGGTCTGACTCACTGTTTCACTTTCCCTCTCCCTCCCGTGACAGTGGTTTAGGCAAGAAGACCATGGGAGAAGAAATCCCAGCATCTTCCCTGCCAACTCCCAGCTCAGGGCAGGATGAACAGGCTTGGGACTCCTTGGTCTGGAGTCTCTGCCATCACAGCCTTGTGATCTCCATCACTTTTTCAAAGAAAAAAGCCTGGCATTGCTTCAGTTCAGGGTCTACACCGTCTCTTGTTACATCTTCCCAGCTGTGTAATGCCACATCCCTTCAGCAGGTGCTGCAGAAAATCAATTCCACAATCACGCTAGAGGACAAAGGATGCATTAATTGTTACAAATCACAACCAATAGATATGAATACTGTGCTCAAAACAAGCCAATATTTTCTCTGAAAACTCTGATTTCCTTGAACTTTAGGTGCTGAGGTAAAGGCACAGGAATGTGCATATTTTTGTAAACAGCGTCGTTGGTCTGGAGACAGAGCACTGTGACAATTCCCACACTGTCTGGGGCCAGTGCTGCTGCCCCTGGGGTGACAGTGAGTGAGGCTGCCAAGTCCTCTCTAAGCCCCCCTTCTCTCTGAGCATGGTCCCCCCTCTAACCTTGCCTCACAGCACACTTGGGCTGTCAGGACTTAATTATGATGCATGTGAGCAGTGGATGTGAACGAGGCCACCTGCTCTTCCGAGGTGGCCTTGTGTCTCTCCCACTTCCAAGAAGTGTTCCCCCTTTATTGCACAGAGGACACTAGCAGGCAGAAGTGGCACTGGTATTTCCTGTACTGATGAGGAAGAAAGAACTCCCTGATCTATAAATTTAACAAGCTGCCAGCTGGAAGGTACCACTGATTTCAACTTATCACAGTGTCAGAGGTGTTGATATGGGGAACAACATGTAACTTAGCACCTGTGAAACACAGGGTTCCAGAACATCCCTGCTCCTCCTGTGAGCTGCACCTTGACCCCATTCTGTCTCCCATGAGCGTCTGGCCTGGACTCTGGATTCTAGAGTGACAGTCCCTCATCAGTGTGACACTGTGTCATTCTCTTCTTGCTGCCCTAGCTATGATATCTGATTAGGTTGCTTTGCCCCCATTCAGGCTTTTCCTTTCTTTGAGGAGTGAGGTTTTTTAAAGTACAAGAAGCCTTTATCTTAAAAGGTTATAGCCCAGGAAAGAGACTGGAAGACACTGTCTTCGAAAGGGTCCAGTTCATCGGCCACATCTGTTGATCCTCCCGAGGTCTACTCTGAAACACTCCATTTCTTTAGTGATAGGGCTGAAGTTATTTACTGAGACACAGTTCATGATGTTATAGAATTCTGAAATACCACATTGTTTCCTGGTTGAGAAAGAATAATAAATAATAATGCTTATTTATTTTCCTGTTACCTCATGAGTACAAATCATTTTTTCAGACCAATTGTTCTCATCTAAACTTTTGGACTGTGAAGAATAGAATAGAAAATCTATTTTTCCAATGCTTAAAATTATTTTCTTATAAGATTTCCCATCAGTTCTAAAATACTTGGAGACATTAAACAAAATACCGAGGACACCGGAATGTGTTTTCTGGGATTTGACACAGAGGGGCCATGTGCCCCCTAAAAATAGAGCCTGCTGCCTCTCATAGCCTCTCGCTGCCTTCGGTGCTCCAGCGGCCGTCTGCACTGAGACGGATGCTTGGCTGTGAATTCAGATCTCTCCTAACTTCGGTCATGTTCTCTTTTGGTGTTTTTTTTTTAAACATAAAAACTGTTCAACTTCATCTCTGCAAGACTAATTTCCAGTCGAAAACTTTGAGAACTTGCAAATGGAGTTTTCATTTTGTCTCTTTCTTTTTCATTTTCTTGCAGGATGCACCTGAGAGACAGTGTGTTTCATGGCTAGGAGAAGGAGGCCTGATTCCAATCTGAGATCTTCCCATTGCTGGGTGCTGTTTAGAAGTGGCTATGAGAACTCAGTTTCTTCTGCTATGCAAGGGTGGCAGTGACCACTATTTCACTGGGCTATTGCAAGAATAAAATATGATTATGTCATTGGTGGCAGTTCACAAATGCAGCTACTCCTTCACATTGGAGATAGACTGACACAACTGTACAAACATATGTGTGCAAAGACTAAAGAGACTTCTGTATGTCACCAGAAAGAAAATTTAAAGGGCAACTATACTCTGCAGAGAATCCAGAAAAGCCTATTTCTTAACATATGAAACCTTTTATAACTTAAGAAAAATGTCACAGTAGAAAAATAAGCAAAGAGTATACAGTAAAACCTTGGATCGCGAATAGCTTGTTCTGTGAGTGTTCCACAAGACAAGTAAATATTTCTAATAAATTTTAACTTGATAAATGAGTGATGTCTTGCAATACAATTAGTGCGTGATTGAATGTCATATGATCAGTGGTTCTCTCTCTCTCTCTCTCTCTCTCTCTCCAGCAATAGGTTATGGACAAGCTCTCATCTGTAGAGGATGAGGAGAAAAGGCAGGAGAATCCCTCTTTTCAAATGAGATTAGAGAGATGCATAAAATGTGAGAAACAGTGCAAAATTTGTAGAATAGCACCACCAGAATAAGTTCGAGGAATGAATCTGTTTAACTACAATGCAATGTAACATTTCCACAAAATTCTCAAAAGGAGGCAAAAGCAAGTGGATAGATTCCTTGTTAAAGTTGCACAAAAAGAAAAAGATTTCACTGAGTCAGTAGGCAGCAGTGCTTCTGCTAATGATAGTGAAAGTCACCCTATACAATAACCCAACCCTCCTCCCTCTTGTCTCCCTCAAATCAGCCGTGACGGTTTTCAAAGGTAAGTGCAGGCTAATTTGGATTTTTTCTTTTTCTTTTTTATTTTCTTTATTATTTTATATTATACTACAGTATTCTAATTATTTTATATGAAAATTTTTGGGTTGTGGAACAAATCATCTGAGTTTCCATCATTTCTTATGAGGAAATGTGCTTTGATATACAAGGGTTTTGGATTATAAGCCTGTTTCTGGAATGAATTATGTTCACAAACTAAGGTTTTACTGTAAATGTTTGTATTGTTAAAGAAGAAACTTAAATGATTGCTAAACATATCCAAATATGTTAGCATTCAGGAATTTATAAACAGACACATAATATAAATTAAATTGCATACCATTTATCCATTATAAAACTGGACTTTTAAAGATAGTAATAATCAGGGTTGAATGTGCAGGAGACTCATCATGTTTCATTGATGGCACGTAAACTACACAAGCACTCTGAATCATATTTGAACTGTCTGTACCAAACCTTTGCATTTCGTCTATCAGAACAGCTCCACTTCTAGGAATGTGTCTTGAGTAGATAAATATACATGTACTCAGAGAGGCATGCACCTTGAACCAGGGTAGATAATAGAGGAAAGAAGTAATTTAAATGCATAATAAGAAATTGGTTCAATAAAGTATATGCAAACACTACACACCCATGTAAAATGATGTTATAGATAGTATTTGCCAGAAGGAAGAAATGTCATAATTTATTAATTGGGGGGAAAGCAGTTTACAAATTTCTCCATGCAACATGGTCCTCTCTCTCTCAGGACCTCTGCTCATGCTGTGTGTTTAGACTGGTGGCCTCTTCCCTTTCCTGTGCCCTTACAACTCTGACTCTTTGTAAAGCCTGCGTTTGTCCCCTGAGAACCCAGGCTATGGAAGCCCTGAGCACATGCTTGCTGCTCTTACTCTTCTTTGAGGCAGGTTTCATAACTGTCACTCAGTCACTATTTCACCAATCTTTTCCTGGTTGTCTCCCTGTAAAACAAAAGCTGCCAGCAGGCAGGCAGAACCTGGCTCTGTTCCTGGTGTAGCCTGTGTCTACAGCAGAGTGGGCAGGAAGAAGGAGGGTTTTGATGTGATTCATTGGAGCAAGTATGAGTCTGACATGATAATACTTTGAAATATGAATCTAAGTATTTTTCTTTCCCAAGTTTCTTTGTGAGGACATTTCTCATGGTCAGCTAGAGATATCCAACTTGCCAAAAGGAGAGTTAGAATTTGAGGTTGCTATAGCAGGAATGGAAAGGGAGAGAAATAGCCACCATCATATTTGACCTCTGGACTTGGTTCTGGAAGCCCACACTGGAAGCCAGGCTTTCGAAAGCTGAGCTGGTGACTTGTACTGGCCCTAAAATACTCTTGAGACTTGAAAGAGGTGGTGAGGAAGAATGGGCCTTGACATTGTCATTTCAATAAGCTGGGTTGATAAAAGCAAAGAAGATCCAGAGAAGGGTCACCAGGGAAAGGTACAGAGGACAGGGAAGATGTGGAATGCCGGGGAGGCGGTGCTTAGCCTAGGGGATACAGGCCTGAGGACTCAGCAAGCACGGAGCCACGGCATGAGGCTCCTGGTTCCCAGCTCTGGGCTTGGGAGGCAATGCACCCACCCAGGCATCCAGGACACCCAGGCCAGGGAGCCCAGAGTCACCCTCTTGGTCCACTTTACACTACTATACCAGCGCCTGAGGCTGGGCAAGCTATGAGAACAGATTCATTTCTGACAGCTCCAGAGGCTGGGAATTCACAGGCACAGCACAGGTGGAAGGGACAGAAAGCAGGAAACAGCACACAATGGAGCCCAGACTCAGCTCCTTTACTGCCAGTCTGTTTGCAGGCTGGGGGCTCGTGGGTGCTCAGCCACACCTTTCAGCATGGCTGCCCAGGGATTCAGAGCCCTACTTGAGTTTTGAGAGGGAGCTTGTACAAACCACAGTAACCTTCCTGTTCTTGGAGGTCAGGTGAAAGTAACTGTGCCAAGTCTTGGTTTTCTCCCTTATAAATATGGTTAAAATGTCTAACTTCCATGGTTGTGAAGAGATTGACTATGATACACACTGGACCAAAATAAACAATTGGTACAAAAACTGCTATCCATGGAATGCTTTCTGTGTTCAGGTTTTCTGGGTTTGGTGTTCTGAAGTTAGCTTCCTCTCTGCGCTGCCTGTGCAGCAATGCTGACCTCGAGCTCTGGGCATCAGGAGCTCCCTTCTCTCAGAATCCCCAGGCCTTCCTGCCCCACCTGCATGGGCCAAGCCGGGCCATCCACCTTTACCATCCCTTCCAAGAAAACCTTGTGTATGGTGGAATGTTTACCTTTATAGGTGAGCCCTTTGATCTTGTTTAGGAAATATTTTACCTACATTTTCCTCATGCATGTGTTAAAGTATTTCTAATCCACATTTTGGTTTTTAAGTCTATGTGAAGTTTATTTTGTATGCTGTGAAAAAGGAATCAAATTTCTATCTTTTTCTAAATTGATAACCAGTTAATAATTGTTTATTAAATAGCTCAGGGTCCACTGCTTATTGTTATAAACAGTTTTACTAAAACACAACCACATCTATCCCTTTATGTATCGTTTGTGGCTACTTTTCCAATACAGTAGAAGAGTTGACAGGAACTGTATGACCCTCAAATATTCACTATCTACCCTTCATAGGAAAGCTACACAAGCTCCATTTCTCTTCCAGCAAACTGTGATGTTATAAAGAATCAGTCATTTATAAACTATCTCACATATTTTAAGTCTTTTCCTTCTAGTCTCTTTAGTTTATCTAATCATATAAACTTATAATAGCATCATACTTCGTGACCTACTTTAGCATTATTTTAACTATTGATATCTAGTACCCTTGTTTATGATGTACTTCTTCAAAAATGTCCTTGACCTGTGTATACATGTGTGTGAGTTTGTCAAGTTCTATTAAAATATTAGTTGGGATTTTTATTGGAATATCATGGAATTCATTGAATATTTTGGAGAGAATTCATATTTTACAAGATTATAAGCCTAGTATTTTTACACATTTTATTTAGATCTTCCATAAAGTCATTCAATAATATATTGATATTTTTCTGTATTATTCTTGCCCATTTTTGTTTGATTAATTCCTAAGTATGTTGGTTTTTTAATATTTTAAATGCATCTTTCTTAAATTGTATTTGCTGTTTGTTACTGTCCTATAGCAATAAAAAGTTTTTAAATATGGGTCTTATATTTGAAAACTTTGATGTGTTTGTTTTCCTTTGTAGATATCTATGTTACATGTGAATAATGCATTTTTTTCTTTTGCATATTTATCCTTCCTACTGCGTCAGCTAGGAGTTTCAGTTCAATGTAGATTAGATAAAGTGATAATAAACATCATGGCTCTTTAATGTGTGGCCTCTAGAGGTGGGGCCCTTGGAAAGTGACAACATTAGAATAAGTCACTAGGGTGGAGCCCCCATGATCACAGAATAGACCATGTAGACACAGAAACACCCCCACACCCCCACCATGCTGCAGTGTGATCCAGCAGCCTTCACAAGAGCCAGTGCAATGCTGCTTGGACTTCTAGCCTCCGAAACTGCCAGCTAAACAAATATTTTTTCTTACAAAGTAGCCCATCTCTTGTATTTCACTGTAGTAACAAAAAGCTGACAAATACAGTGTCATTCTGTGCTCTTCAAAAATACAAAGTCTGCCAAAGAAAAAAAATGTATGCACACTTCAGCAGTTTGCTGTAGTAATAAATGTATAAAAGTGAATGGCCACCACTTTGAGCAACTCTTGTGATTGTAGAGGCCAAAGGAAACTTGTATTAATTTCATGATGTCTCAATAAATTTAGTGTTAAAATATTTATACAAGTTTTTCTTTTCCTGATGTATAGTTTTTTGGCAGACTCTGTATACACTGATTGTGTCTAAAGAGCACATCTTCGTCTTTAACATCGCTTTCTAATAATACTATCATCATTTCCAACACTTGTTACCATTTCTACTTTTGCAACATGCAGTCATTATAAGTACTGTCATGCAAGGAAGATGCATCTAAAAGATTGGGTTCCAAAGTCTATTTCTTATACCTTCTAGCCTTGGGATTCTATTTAGATTTGTACATTTTTTTCTCTGAGCTTTAACTTACTCGGTTTTAAAACAGGAGTAACAACAAAGTGGGGTCATTGTGAGGGAGATCTGTGCACAGCAGCCAGCACAGAGGTACTCCCAAGGGTCCCCATGGCCACACCTCTGCAGTCCTTCACCCTGTTTGCTGTCCTCTCCCTGCTGTGCAATTCAGCGTCTCCCACACCTTCACTGCACCTAGATCTAAGTTAGGAAGAGCTGGAAGGAGGGAAGAGACGTGTGTGCACCCTACACAAAGGGAAAACAGGGCTGGGACATGGAGGGGAGCTGAGAAGACTACTTCTGCCTGCAGAGGGTACCTGGGAATGCTGGGAGCAGACCCTTCCCCTGCAACTTCTGCAAAATGGATTTGTTGGGAAAAGTTATTTTATAGAGCAGTCAAAGACTCCCCGTAGATTTAATTATATAGAACAGAATCTGCTGGTAAAAGCAAGAAAGTGGTGCCTGAGCTGCACAGGGTACATAAATGATTCAGTTTCCTCCACCTCTCAACAGTCACCTCCTGTGTTAGATGCCCAGGGGAAGTTGGGGTTCTTATTGGCAGTGTCTGTATTACCTTACACCCCTATGGTTTCATCAGAATTTGATCTTCCCCTCATTCCAGCCATTTCCCTTGTTCTTTGCTCATGGTGTGGACTTAAAGGGCCATCGAGGCAAACTCCAGACACCATGTGCCTTGCATTATCTGCAGCCACCAAGCTGAGCTCATTTGAGCATTGCTTATATAGTTTTCTTGTAGTAAAATACACATAACAAAACATACCACCCTCACCATTTTGAAGGGTGAGGTTACCGGCATGAAGTACACCTGCCTCGCTGGGCAGCTGTTACCATATGCATCTCCAGGACTTTTGATCTCCTGGCCTGAAACTCTGTGCCCATTCGACACTGACTCTGTTTCGGGCTCTCATCAGCCACAGCAACCACCGCTGTGGTTTTGACCCCCCTGAGACTTCATGGAGGGGAATCATACAGTGTCTGTCATTTGGACATCAGCTTGTTTCATCCAATATAATGTCCTCAAGTTTCAGCCACGATGTCGCAGGTGCCAAGATGTCCTTCCTGTGTACAGCTGCAGATGTCATTATTCTCAGATGCCATGGTTCCTTTGTCCCTCACCTATCCGTGGACACCCAGCTGGCTCCCGGGTCTTACTACTGAACAAAGCTGTGTGAGGTATCTCCTGAGATTCAAGGGAAGATAGGCAAGAATTTGAACGCCATCTAAAACACTCCCTGCGGTGACTGGCGTTTAACCCATGGGATGATGGATGTGGAAATGACATAGCTCAAGCTGCCAAGAGGGAAGCAGCACAGTACAGAGCCTCCATCTCCAGTCACTGTGCTGACTCATCCCTGGCCAGGGCCTGGTTTCTGCTGGGAAATTATCCCAGGAGGGACTGACCTGGGAGGTTCCTATGCAGTGCAGTGCAGGGCTGCCATGCACCAGACTCAGCTGTGAGCAGAGTGGAGGGATCCACACCTGCGCCACCCATGGAACACGAGGCCTGGCGACACCACCTTCACAGGCAGTGGGAATGCTGTGATGTCCTGGGTATGTCTGCACCTTGCTCCCAGGCCATCCCCAACACAGGCCAGGGAGACATTGTCTTAAAAGGCACCAAATAGTAACCAAAGCCAACATACACTGTTCACAGAACTCAGAAGTCAAATGTTCCAGAAACAGATTCGAGCTCTTGGGCTATGGATATGTGCATTTGAAGACTTCACCACGATTATGCAAGCAAGGCACTATTTTGGCAATAGCACCCAAACCAAGATATCAGCTACACAGGTCCCATGAGCCAACATCTGCAGAATTTATGTGGCCTTGCTAGTCCGGCAACAATGGTGCCAGGTACCTTTATGGTCCATGTCTCACAGATAAGGAAACTGAAGCCTTAGAAGCAGTTTCTCTAGGTCCATCCAGATGGTAATTGGCAGAGTTGGGAATTTGGCCTGGGTTTGTCTTACTTTAGAGCCAATTTCCTTCCCATTTTTAATCCAGCCCTCCTGGATTTATAAGAAACAGGAGAGATTCACAGCCCAGGTTTCTATAGAACAGTGGTTTTCTTTTTTCTTTCTTTCTTTCTTTTATTCTTTCTTTCTTTCTTTCTTTTTTTTTTTTGAGACAGGGTCTCACTACATAGCACAGGCTGGCCTTCAACTCGCTATGTATCCCAGGCTGGCCTTGAACTAGTAGTCCTCCTGTTTCAGCCTCCCAAGTAACCCCTCCTGGGATTACAGGCCTGTACCACCACGCCCAGCAGAACATCGGTTTTCAAAGTGTGATCCACTGACCAGCAATATTAGCATCACTGCAAAATGTCAGACATGTAAACCCTTGGGCCTCAAAGGCATTGAACTCACATGGTGAGCATGGACGAAGGCTCTGCCCTGCCTCCGTGTCCCTAGGCTATGTAAGGCTCACTTGCAGTGACAGCCCTGGAAAAAGGTCTCCATGCTGCCAGCAAGCAGTGGGTCACTTGCTGTTTTTACTGTGATCAGGTGGCAGGTGCAGAGCACAGGGAAATCACAGGACTGGAATAGAAGAGTTTCTTGTAATTCCAGGCCAGGCGGTATTTTGAGCCCAAAGAGGTTTAGCTCGTTTAAGATTACATGTGAGTTTCACACAGGGGAAGAGTGTTAGCTCTGATCTAAGTTTTAATTTAGCCAAGTCCTCCCCTTCTCCTCCTCCTCTTCCTCCTCCTCCCTGTAGCTTCCTGCAGTGCGAGGTCTCTGCCTGGTGCTTGTGGAAGCTGTGCCGCTTCCCCCTTGGAGAATGTCACTTCCATCAGCCAGTGCTCCCCTGCAGTCTGTTCCTGGGCTCACACCCTGGACCTTCAGGATTCGGATTTCAGTCCTGCCTGTGCACAGAGCCACAGGAGGATTCTGAGCTAAGGGGACTGTGTGTGGGGATCACTGATGTGGCTGTGACAGGGGTGTCTTGGTTGACACTCCCTGGAGCACCAGGGAGAGGGAGGCCAAGGAGTTCAGAGGTTTGAACAGGATTCAGAGAGGGTCAGATACCCACAGTGGGGACAGAGATGAGGACAGCCTTGGCAGGCCAAGACCCAAAGATCTGACGAGATCCTTGCAGAGACGTTTGAGATGTGACCTCCCCCCTGGCAAGCAGTGCCCCTCTGCCAGGCTGGGCTCCTTTCTGAAGGCTCCATCTGGCCTTGTCTTGCCCCACCAGAGCCAGGGTGGTGAGATGGGCACTGGGGAGCTGCTTGACAGCAGTGAAATGGAAGCAGGAGTCTCTGGGGTTACGCCACGGGGCTGGGGCGCAAGGGGACAGGGGAGGACCTATGGGAGCAATGTCCCCTGAGGCCCTGCTGCAGATGCAGCTTCTGGGAATCCAAGAACGCTACTTTCCCGCTGTGTGTTGGCCAGTGTCACCATGACTGTTATCTGTACACAGGGAAGGGTGAAAATAGACTTTAGAGTCACTGTGAATGAAGATCTTCATGTGTGCCTGTCTGTGGGATGACTTGCCAGAGCAGCCGTGTGTTTAGGGTACACAGGTCCCTTTGATAAAGGCATTCGTGTTCCCACAGAGGGCATGGGCAGGGCAGATAGGCTCTGGGCTCCCCTCCCCCAGGACTCCTCACTGTCACCGGAGGAGAGCCCTGGATGGCCCTTCCCTGACCCTCCCCACTGCTAGGTCAATGCCTGTTAGGTGCCTGACTGGCAGCTGTCGCTGTCATTACATAAACATTCAGCAGGTTATTTGAGCAGTAGGGTAAGGGCTAAGGCATATGTGATCTCAGCAAAATCTCTGACAATCCGCCTCAGTGTGGGCATTTATTGTGTCAACACCTCCACTGTTATAATATCCCAGTGAAAGGGGAAATAATATTTACCAGAAGGATAGAATGTCACACGCACGTGTGTTCCAAACTTTCAAAGCCCTTACACACACACACACACACACACACACACCCTACAATGTACTTTTATTATCCTGTTTATAAATAAGACATAGAGATGTCAAAACAACACGGAACTTGTCTTGGGTCACAGAAGGCAAGGATGAGAAGCCAGGGTGACTCCTACTGGAGTGAGGCTGGGTCGAGGTAGCAGCAAGGGCCGCCCGAGTGCAGGGGCACAGACACAGGCGGTGTGGCAGCAGAGTGAATGTACTGTCTGCGGTCTTTGAAACTTGCTTTTGTCACCTAAAAAGATATCAATCTTCTTGTCATTTGTAGCCATTTTGGAAAGACTCTTTTCCAATGATTGCTCTATATTCCTCCAAGTGGATGTGTAATAACTGTCTCCTTGCTGCCCGGAGTCTGCATTCTAACTTTTCACTCTCAGGCAAGGTATTGTTAGGAAAACCTCCTTGCATACAACCCTTGCTGTATTCTGGATGGCTTCACTACAATAGACTGACAGAGGCTAGTAAGAGCCCATTGTATCCTCTCCAAGAAGGCTGCACTCAATTCTATGATTTCACTGCACTGGGACGCATGCTGCTCCCCGTGATCCTGGCCACCCTGCCAGTTCACACATGGAGATCCTGGCACAGCCCTCCAGTGTATGTTTCCTTTGCTGTGTGAGTTTTATTTCTGTTTTTTTCTCATTTATTTCCTGAAAGCTTACTGTTTTCATATTATCAATTCAGATTATTTGCTTTTTTAATTGTTTTTTCCTTATTAAGAATATACTGACATGCTTTTATATGTCCAAGAGCTGTTCATATTTTCTTCCCTATAAACCATTTTTATCTTTTGCCTGTGGCTCCTGGTTTTTGTTTTCAATTATTCACTCTGTTTCATAAATCTCTCTTCCTTTTTTTGAGATAAAGTCTCACTTGAACTCCCAGACTCAGAGATCTTCCTGCCTCAGCTTCCCCAGGAGCTGTGACTTCAGGCACTCACTGTCGCTGCATTTCAGAATTGCTTTCCTGTACCAGTTCAGAGGGCAGGTCGGGACGGCTCTGCTGTACACAGTCACCCAGGACCCAGGCTGCTTCCCTCCAGGGGCTCTGTCAGCCCCCAGCTGGGCCCACTCAGTGCTGCTGGTTGGACCACAGGTCTGGCTGACCTCTGGATGTTGGGAAGCAAAAACCACAAAGAGCACACAGAGTCCTTGTAAAGAGAGTGCCCAGGAAGTTGCATAAGTGACCTGGGAGCTGGGAGATGGAGCCCCAGCGAAAACTCCAGGGTTTATTGTTAGGAAAGAATAGGAGAGGGATCCCAGTGTGGTAGCACACACCTGTAATCCCAGCACTCAGGAGACTGAGGCAGGAGGATAGTTGTATGTTCGAGGCCAGCCTGGGCTATACAGTGAGACCCTGTCTCAAAAAACCAACCAAACAAACAAAATAATGAAAAAGTAAATCCCTTTTGCCTAAGTATATTGCTATTAAATCACCTAAATCAAATTATGTAGGTTTACAATGAGAGAATATTTACTTCTTTCACAGATGTACCAACAAAAGGAATATATTATTTTAATCTTCATGGATAATAGCAAAGACTCAAAAAAAAACCATTTTGAAATTCCTAATCTGCCTTGCCAAGAAAAAAGCAACATTAATAGAAGAAGTAGAGTGTCATATTTGGGCAGGCTGTAGATCGTGAGCTCAAGTCTTGGTGGAAAGCTTGATTGCTTGGAATTTAAACAGATGTGATAGAGGAGGAAATAAACTTTCATAACCTGAAAGAAGAGAGACACCAGTTCCCTTAACTCTGAAAACATCACCAGGTGAATGGGAAAGGACAGATCAGATTGGGAAGTTTCATAGCCCGGGTGGCAAAGAATGACACAAATCTCAGTAGGAAATGAAGTTGTGCGAGAGGATTGCATCGGGCACAGGGCACAGGCGGACAGCCTAGAAGCTTCATATGCTCTGCAGCACAGTGGGTGATCATTGTGGCCCGTCACTGGTCATCTATTTCACAACAGCTAAGAGGGAGGAGCTGAATGTTCTCAACTCAAAGAAGTGGTAAATGTTGGAGGCGATGGGTCTAATAATGGTCTGAGCCTTACACATTGTCCACGTGTATTGAAATGGCACACGGCACCACAGAGACACAGAAAGTTACTAGGTGCCCATTACAACTAAAGTTGTAATTTTTCTTGACATTGTATTTCCCCTGAGTTCCCAGGTCTCCAGGAGCGGTCACGTCCAAGACCCATGGAAAATGCCACCCTGGCCAGTTCTTCCATTCTTGGTTGAGGGAGAGAGGAAAAGGGGGGCAGCATTGCTGGAAAATTCCCTAATATTCACTTAAAGGCTGATGTGGCCCGGCTGAGATGGACCATTTTCAGAGATTTAAAAGTAAGGAGAAAGGACTTCCTGGGAAATAACTGAACTAAGCAAACTTTTGAAAAATATAACTTGGGAACTTCTCTCCATGTTTAGCCAATTAGGAGTTTTCTTCCTCATCTTCCTGGGGCAAGGCAATCTGCTTTTTAACAGAGCACAAGAAGCCACCCTCAAAGAAGTCAGCCAGGAGATTAGAGATGTGGTGGTGGGGGGCAGATCCTGGAGGAACAAGGTGACGCAGGGCCCTGGCCATCAACCGGGTTAGAGTCAGAGAAGGAAGAATGGTTGTCATTGACTCTAAATCTTATTTGAAATTGTAGAAAATGTGAAGAGCAAAACACACAAGAACCTTGAATAAGTGAATATAATACTTACGAAATCCTGAAGGAGAAATCATTTCCTAAGCCCAGAAGTAACACGGGAAATCATCAAAGAAAGTTTTCACTTCAGAAATATTTAGGTCTTTTTATAGAAAACCCAAGACAAAAAGGCAAAGGATAGATAGGGATGAGTTTGATAGGAAAATGCTTCATAGTTTAATTAGATAACCTGGTCATTGAGTAAATAAGAATAATATCATAATCTTGGTGGCTAAATGCAAAAGAACACAAACAGATCGTTCAGGGAGAGTGTATGTGTCAGTTTTTTGTCATCGTGACAAACTCCTGGGAAAATTAGCTGAAAAGGAGGCAGTTTCTTTTGACTGTCGATGTCAGAGGTCACAGTCCCCACCCTGATCACTTGGCCCTGTTGTTTTGGGCTGTAGCCAGGTGGGATATTATGGTGGTAGCCTTGGCAGAGGAAGCTGCTCCTCATGGTGACCTGGATGTGAAAAAGAGAGAGAAGGAAGGAGCCAAGTCTCCCTTGTGACCTCACTACCTCTTATTGGCTCCTCCTCCTGGAGGTTCCACTAGCTTTTCAGACCCTAAAGACTGGGAACCAAGCCAAGCATGGGCCTTGGGGACAGTTCAGATCAAGCCATAACAGACAGAGAAGCAGCATTAACCATCAAAATGTGGGGATGCTGTGGTGATCCTGGTTTGTTTTCCAAGTCAGGTAAATAAAAGCAACAAAGTAACATTTCTCACCTCTTATGTTGAATGAAGATATTTCACATTACCTATTTCTAATCAAGGTGTAGGAAATCATGTACGTCCATTGATATTGTATTTTTAAAGCAATTTGGAACTGCGTATAAAGACTATTAAAAAAATACTCATCTCCTTGTTCTAATGATCTCACTTCTAAAATCTTAGTTTGAAGAAATACTTCCAAGTAGGGAAAAAACATGTATGGGAAGATAGTGACTGAAGAGTTTGGATGAACAAGTTGGGAAAGTGTCCCACAGCTGGAAGCTGGCCCACTTGCCAAGGAGGGCAACGTTGAGACAGTGGGCGACAACAAAGTGTGCACTGTCCCTGTCCCCACGGGGAGCTTAACAGAAATGCCAGGCTGGGGCTTCTCCACACACCTCTGTCCCAGGGCCCATATTCCTCACAAGCATGAGTTCAGCATAGGGCAGGAGGGGGTGAGGTCATGGCTCAACCTCGGAATGACCAGTGCTCTTGTGCATTTCTAGCTCACAGAACGACTGGATTAGCACTGACAAGCAGGCTGTGTGGAGCAAGGCTACCATGGCGTGGACTCCTGTGCACAGGGCCATTGCCTGTCCCGTGTTCGTGACTATCCCAGTGCTAGAGCTTCATCCTGCATCCAAGGGCTCTGGGTTCCTCCCACCTGTCCCAAGGCAGCACAGAGCTGCCTCTCTGACTGCTTCCCTGCTTCCAGGTCACAGAAGCTCAAATTACCCTGACTCCTGTGCAAGATGCATGTGATCGCATCCAGGAACCTGCTGGATAAACTGGAAGAATCTGCCAACTCCGGTGCTCACCTTCCTCACACCACACCAGGTAGCAGCACAGTGTGATGTGCCCAGGGCTGCCCTCTTCCCTTCCCACCGCCTCCACACCTCTGGCCATCCACAGTGGCTGACATGCTCATCTCTCTTGATGGTGGCCATGTTTCTTGGGTGTATAAACATGTCCAAACTATCACACTGTAGTGTTTACAAAGATACCATTTATACATTGTCAGGTATACCTCAATAAAGCTGTTAAAACACAAAGTAGTTTAAGGTTAACAGTAAACCTTCTCTGAGAAACTGTGACAGTGCTTTGCTAGAATCAACTGGCAGGATTTAGACAGCAGGAAGTGCTAATTTCAGGGTCATGCAGGAGCCCATGGCAATAGCCAGTGAACCCTGAAACCCAGTCAGTCTGAGTTAGTCAGTGCCTGAGTCAGTTCTCTAGGGAGTGTGCAGTCTTCCAGGTGACCAAAACTTACCTCATGATTCAAAACCTTTGTGTCCTCAAAATCTCTGTGCCCTCAAAACCACACATGTAACACATTTATGCACATGCAGCCACACACACATACGTGTGCACAGTCACACTTGCACATGCTCACGTCTATACACACACATACACATGTGCATGCGTACATGCTTTGCCTGAGATTGATCTGTACACGCAGGGGACATCTGGATAGCCGGCCCTGCAGGGATGTCCACCGTCCTGGGTTGAGAGTGTCCCTGCGGAGTCCCTCTGGAGCCCTCCATGCCTCCTGGGATTGGGCCTTTGGTGGCAGCTCCAGACTGCTGTCTTCCCCTGGTGGCAGATGCTTGGTTCCTGCAAGACTGTGGCTCAGAGGCCTTGAAACTGGCTGCAGGTGAAGGTCTTTCCACCCTCGAGGCTCTATCTCACAGAAGGGGTTCTCAGACCCTCAACCCTCTGTGGCGTATTCTTCCCTGGCACCTTCAAGAGGAGAATGAGCAGGACTGTCGCTGGCCCATTCTTCTGTCGGCTCCCTCCATCTGCTGGGAGCAGGAAGTCTCCCTAGACACCTCCAGAGCTGGTGGGCTCATCCATAGCTGTCCCAGGTTTGGGGACTTTGCCCTGTGTTCAACTGTGTAGTCCTTTCCCTGGGTGTGGGTGTTCCCTAGGGAGGGCACCAGGGAGCTGTGGCCGGCCATTTGTGCATGCTCATCCACACCTCCTCTTAAATGACCCAGCATGGTGACTTTACACCAGTAGCTTGCAGGACACAAATCTAAAAATTGTACAATATTCATCTATTGATCTCTGATAAGAGTTTCTATGGAAAGACAATCTTCAGATTCCTGAGTGGAAGACATTGATGGGAAAGGACATTAGGTATAAAAACCATCAAAGACTACACCTTAGAAATGATTTCAGTAAACAAAACAAAAAACCCAAAACCAAATTAATTCTCAAGTTTATCAATCCTGGAAATTTGACGTTTGTCTTAACACACTGACTTGAAAAGGAGCATGATTGTATTAAATGGAAGAAATATGTGTTGTTCTAAATACTTTGTAACCAGAGAACAGAAGCACGTGGGAGCAGCCCTCTACTCTCCGTGCTGACTTTGGTAGCCCTGGCCCCGTTCACTCTGGTTCTGCCACGATTCTCTGTCTCCTTTTTCTGCCTGCTCTTTTCCTGAGCTCATGTCCACCAGACTCCATGCACAGAGCAGAGAGAAATTCCTGGAGCTCAGGATGAGAGATCAGGAGAACTGGGTGCTGCCTGTGTCCCTGTGTCCCGGCAAAGCTGAAAGTCTGCTGCTTGAAGAATTCCAATAGCACCATAGCTTTGGATGGAGGACCCAGTTGAGAGAACACAGCCAACTGTTTGCATTTGGAGTGGCTAATTTTCCCATTTCATAATTCATCTCATGATGGGTCACGAATGATTTCTAAAGACCTGGGAAGAATGCTCAAGATGGAGCAAAGGACACATCAATTTGCCCCGATCTTTAGTCTTAGGCTGAGCTAATAAAAGTTTATATACTTGGGCTAAGAATAGTCATGCCTCTTCCATTAGTGCATGGAGCCTTAAAATAGTGCTCCACAGACTCTTCCTCCCCATGCAGCCTGCGCTTGGGAGGCCTCAGCTCTCCCAGGAGTCGAGTTGCTCCCTCCCTGCAATTGCCCTGTGCCTGCTGCTACAGATCCAGGGGCTCCAGCTCTGTACCCTTCCAATGGTCAGCAGGCCTGACACCCCAGTTTAACCATCAAGGAGAAGATCATCACTTGGAATGAGTCTGGAGCCCTACACATGCTTTGAGGTACACTGGGAAGTGATAAACTCCAAAGCCACCCCTTGATCAGGGTCCCTAGGTCACCCCTCGGTAGTTCCTAGCAGAAGTGATGTCCTGTCATGTCACCATATTGAGACCATCATCTCCTCTGTTATTTGCATCTCAGGATGTGTGTTCCTTCACCACACTGGAACTGCTGTGCACACACACGTGTGCCTGCACACATATGCATGTGACCCTGGCAGATGGAAGCTAATTTATCAGTGGCAGCACTGATCAGTAGCTCTGCCCAAGGGGCCCCTATTACAGCTGCTGCCTTGGTGAGGCTGGGTTGGGCATCCACGGCCCTAGGTACTTTCAGGCACCACTTCCAGAGGAGGCTTCCGCTCATCACTGCCAGTGTGCTAAGAAATGCTGTGCGACCACCTGAGTCACCACCAACCCTGTGTTAAATGTGGATGGCAACACCGTGTTGGCAAGATGTGGATGGGGAAGCCACGGGTTCCTCTCCACTTCAGCAACAGAGCAGTGTCTGTGTCCATGCCTGGGTCTTAGTCTGCTTTCTGCTGTGCTCTCTGAACCACATAGAACAGACAATGGAGGAGAATGAAGGTTTATGTGGTTCATGGATGTGCAGGGTACAATCAATGCCCAGGAGCATGGTGCCAGCATCTGCCTTCTGCTGGGCTGTGATGTAGCCAGGTGCAGCAAGCACACCAGTGAGAGCTCACCCTTATGGCAAAGCTGGCCCCAGCTTTGGATGAAATAAGTCATTCATCCATGAATTATGAATCCACAAATAGATCCATCCGCTCCTGGGGACAGAGTCTGCCTGCACATTCCCTCTGAAAGGTGCCACCTGGTCCCACCTCTTAAGACTTCTGAAGGGGGTTTGGAGGGGATTCAAACCACAGCCACCTGCTATGGGACTTGGGGTCTCCTTGGGTTACTGTCTTCAAGGCAGGAAGCCGGATGAACCCAGAGAATGGGGCCTGGTAGAAGGAGTGGGAGGTTTCTCTCTGATGATCACCCATGGTGGCCAGCTCTGAGATGTCCAGTGATCTACACCCCCAGGGCCAGGCACCATCTAATACTCTACCTGAGGCTGTTCTGGACTGAGGGGCTAGTTTCTAGAAAATAGAAAATGGAAGATGTGATAGGATGTCATTTTGCTACTAGGTCACAAAAACCTGTGGCATCTGTCCTGGACACCATTCTTGGTCTCCCTGTGGCTCAGCTGCCACCAGGAAGGCTCCTCAAAGCAGCCCCTGGGAGCTGAGGCCACCATCCAGCATCCTGGCAACATTACTTGGCCACCAGGAGGGGGCTGCACCTCAGGGAGAGGCAGCCACAGGGGATGGGCCAGGAGCTCTGACCCAGAGGTACGGTGCCACTATACATGTGCATTGCTCTGAACACCAAGCTTGAGGGCAACTTGTTTTGCAGTGAGAGATAACACATGGCCGGTGTTTCAGCTGTGCAAAGTGAAGCTCCTCCAGAACCTCTTCATCTTACAGGCATTTCACATTGAAGCAGGAAAGACTAAAGTACTATCCCAGTGGATAATTCTGAATGCTCACTCCACTAAAAACTTTCTCTAAGTAAACAAAGCACTAAAACTACCCATGTTCTGTTGTTATTAGATAGAAATGATTCCATTCATCTTTTGGCAAAAGTATAGACGAGGAGAGAGCCCAGGGCACAGACTCAAAGGACTGGCTAGGGAAAGAAGGCAGAATTGCAAGCAGGACAGTTCAAAAAGTTGGCACATCTAGGTCAGACAGCGAGTAAAGAGCAGTCTGATTGCATCGGAGATAGCAGAGCTGGAACAGCAAGGAAAGAGACAGAGAGAGAGACTGATTCCCAGGTACAGAAGTTGATTATCCCAAATTCAAAATGCTTGGGACTGGAAGTGCTTCACATCTTGGATTTGGAATGTTTGCATGTGTGCAGTGAGGTATCTTGGAGATGGGACCTGAGTCTACACCACTCACTCATTTGTGTTTCCTGCACCTGTGTCCTTGCAGCCAGAAGGGACCTGCCAGGATCCTTTTCTTGCACCTGTGTTTGGACTAGACCTCATCACAAGTGGTCAGGTGTGGAACCTTCTTTCCACTCAGGGTGTCACGGTACTCAGAAAGTTCTGGAGTTTGGGGAATTCAGGATTTAGGATTTTTGGATTAGGCATGCTTGAACTGTATGTCTAATTTGAATACTATCTCCGGCTTTGGGAAAATGGAGAAATTTGGTTCAAGTTCAGATTAGAGGACTGGAGCCAAACCTTTGAAATCAGTTAGTTCATAGATTTTAAAAGTACTTTTTAGCCATGGGAGCTTTTTATAAAAATGAAATCTCAGTACAACTCCAATGTATGTAATGGAAAATATAGGACTTTGCTAGCACAACTGTGTTTTATACATTTAGAATCAGGACATTTACTCATAGGGTAATTCACTGAGGATGTGAATATATACACACAATTTAGGAACTGGGACTGAGGGAGGTCAGGGCAGTGTGAGATGCCCATGTTGGAGTGGCCATCTGCTCTGAAACACTGTCCTTCATATGTTTAAAAGTTTTAAAAACTGCTCATCTTGTAATCTTGGACACATATCAGTTAAACTTATTCAGAAACTTGATAGAGAAATAGTAAGGAAAATCGCATTTAATAATATCACATAAATGCTATCATTTCTTATCTGATATTTCTTAAATTTGTAGTAAAATACCATAGTCAATATCAACTGTAACTGGGCAGAAGATACTTTTCGCATACACCACTGAACAATATAAAATAGAAAAACTTTACATTTTCAAAAACCAGGTACAGAAATATGCAGTGTATGGTCAGGTCATAATCTGGAGTTTTGAAGCAGTGTGATTTCCTTTGTTTTGCACATGGACTCCAAACTTCATTTTTCAGTTTCATTGCTGACATTTCAAGCTAATTTTAGCCCCAGTAACACAGGGCTGTGACATTGCCAAATTTAGTGATTTTAAAATATCACCAGAATATGCAAAAACAATATAGCCATGCCATGTTTGAGAGTTTTTGCTAAAGAGGCTTCTGTTACACAATAGTAATTTTCTGTCTCACTGAAGTAGCGAAATGGGTGTCTTGCCTCAGTGTAACATGAATTTCAGTCTAAAAAGTCAGTTCTAGAATTTACAGTTACCACTGTAAATGGCTGTGGCCCTTTAGTAAAGTTCTCTGCCTGTGTGACATAATCCCACACTTGCAGTCTCCATTTCTGCATTTTGGCCAGTGCTTGCTGCCTCAGACCAAAACATGGTTTTCCTGTGGTCTTTCTTTCCTCACCACTGCTGCTGGTCATAGATCTGGCTACCTTAATAAAATCATCTGTGTTGCATCATTTGTGTCCTAAGTGTTAAAAATGTTCTTCTAGCTCCATGATGAGTGTTCTTTTGATAGTAAGAATATTTTTATTGTTTTGTTAAATACCATGTCATCTTTTTTATCCCTCCCCATTGTTACAAATTTGTAGACACTACATGAATGATGATACATAATTTATATTCTATAGTTTGGTGGTATGATGTATTTACACATGCAGTTGGTTCTGATGTCATGCTACACTTCCTTAGGAGATGCTCAATTTAAAAAAATGTGAGCAGCTTATCTACTAGAGGAAAATGCTTCCAGAGGGTGGAATGTATACCAACTTGCACCTGCAAGTTCAGTATGAAGGATATTAGATTTAACTTAGACTCCTGGGTCATATTCCCTTTTCTTTTTAAATAAATACACATAATTTGAGCAATGTATTTATACCAGAAAAGTTTTTTTCTCCTTCCTACCACCTTATTTTTAGTGCTTAAGAAAGAATATAGATATACAGCATCTATCAGCCAATATTAATGGGCCACAATCTCAAAACAAATAATATTTAACAGTGATATCACTTAAAAAGCAAAACATTAGAAAATTAGTTGGAAGCTAAACAAATCAAGGTTCAGCAGTGATTTTTCTAATTACTTGAAATGCATGGAATCATCTACATAGTCAAGAAATAAGAAACTACCTTGAGAAGAAAAAGGTAACATTAAAATTATTTCACTTGGAATTTAAGATGCTAAATGACCATTTAATTTTGAGTGTTTTATTTTTGTGACATAATTAGCACATATCCTGTTTATTAACAGATCTATAACTTTAATTGTACAAATGCTTAAGTTTAATTTTATATTTGTAAAACTTATATATTTATTGAACCATAAATCTGTCAGGGGGTACAATAAATAAAATGAGACTATCTGTCTAATGATATTCTGGCTCAACATTAATTATGAAATTAGAGGTAAAATTACTTAAGATGTGAGTATCTAGGAAGGTAAAGAGCATAGAATAAAACTCCACCCCCTCAAAAAATGGAAGTTTGGAGTGTAGGGCATTATGAGTGTTTTATATAGCGATGATTATCTCTTTCCTTTCAAATATATATATATTTATATGTATGTATATAATATAATAATATAATAATAATGCATATAATATATATTCAAATATATAATCAATATATATTCAAATATATAATCAATATATATTCAAATATATATCAAAATGGGAAAATCAACATCTATATGTTTGTCTTCTTGAAAGGTAAAGATTTTATTAATCTCAGGTTTCCAGCCAACTATTTAAGTACCTTGGGTCTGCATTTTTGATTCTATTTTAGACCATGGACCAAAACCTCCAAAATCTCCAAAACCACAGAACACAATATTTCCTCTTTTGAGATTGGTCCTTGCAGGCTTCTTGCTGCAGCAGTGGAAAACTGACTAACAACTCCCACACACCAATGTCGAAGCTCTCACCTCCAATCTGACTGTATTTGGAGATAGACCTTCATGGTAACTAACGTTCAGTGACTTGGTAGGCATGGAGTTCACTCTAGTAAGGACAGGAAGGGACAGTAGGGTCGTGCATGCCCAGGGGAAAGGCTGTGTGGGGATTGGGTGTCCCTCTGCAAGTTCAGCCTCCATGCAGAGCCATGGGTGTCTGCTTTTTAAGCTCCCAGACTGTGGTACTTAGCACAGCAGCCCATATACTAATATAGAAGGGGTCCTGGAAACACAGAGGGAGTAGAAGGTGGAAGGGGGTGGAAGGAAGGACATGAGGGTTCCAGTCCTGCTGGGGAGCCTCTGAGGAACTCAAAACACCCTTCAGAGTCACTCCCAGAAAGGTGCAGGTGCTGGGGTATTTACCCACAGATGCACACCCCCATGGTCAGTTGTTCATACCACAGTGCCTCTCCCCTGAATCCCCCTCCCAACAAGGCACACTCCACAGCCAGAGAAGGCTCCCAGAGGCAACATCCCCAGCTGTGACAGGAAGCCATGGCACTAAGGAGGACCATGACCTGTCCAGTAAAGCTCCCCGTGTCACTCAGCAAGGGACAGGGCCAGCGGCAACAGCATCTGCTGCAATAATCTGGGTTAAACAGCAGTGCCTGACCTTAGATGCTGTGGTGCTTGTGGGGTTAGTGTGGGCTCTACTGCAGAAACTGCAGTAGTGTCGAGTTCCCTCTCTGCTCATACTGACCCGCTGGAGAGATGATTGGCTGAGTGTCACCTGCTGCTTCATTTTGGGAACCCTTCTATAAATAACCAAGAATTTAGAGGATTCAGAGTCCATGGCAAATCACTCTGGGCATGTGCAGCCTTTGAACCCAGACATCTGGAGTTAAGGTGGAATGGGGCCTTGGGCCACTGTGGGAGGAGCTTGTAAGACCATGAGCTCCAGTAACGAGGCTCCCACTGTCTCCTGCCCTCCCAAAGGCTCAGAGTTCAGATTAGCAGTATGGGCCACTCCAGACTGGTGCCACCACCTCCAGTGAGCAATGCAAAGGCAGCTCCTTCAGGGGCCTCCCAGGGGAGTGACCACTCCGCCGTAGTTCCAACTCCCTTCCTGCCATTCTGAGTGGTTACGGAAGGTTCACCTGGAGAGCAGACAGCCGCAGGTGCTGATTTCCTTAGTTGAATAAGATGCCATTTCTCTTCATTTCCAAAGGGACCTCAGATGTTTGTGGACCCACACCCCAATGGGAACAACTTGAAAATCCAGAAAAACCATTGGATCTTTTGTCTGAGGGCATCAGGCACTGTGGAACTGGTGAAAAACAGCACAAATATGTGTGGCAGGGACTTTTCTTCCAGTGCTGGCTTCCATCCACGCAGCCCAAGTCTAATACCAACCCTAAACCCTCACCCTAAACATTAATCCTAACCATAAACCTAAATGTTAACCCTATCCCTAACTCTAATCTCAGTCCCAACCCCAACCCTAATCTCAACCCAACCCAGACCCAACCCCATCATTACCCTAACCCTAACCCCAGTCCTAACCCTCATTCCTCTCTCAGCTCCACTTTGCAAACTGCTTATAGCCAGCTGGGCCTGGGTCCTCCAGCCGAGGGGAAGTCTGGTCAGCACATGAGAGTGAGCCCCATGGACAGATGGCCCCATGGACAGAGGTGGGCAGGGGCCAGTCCGAGGGGCTACAGCAGGCTTTTCCTCTCTGGATGTGTTCAGGGTAAGCTGAGCAGCAGCACACACATCCCTCTGTCCTGCCCAGTGTGTAGCTGGTCACCTCCTCCTGTCCAGTGCCACCTACCTTAGATGGCACACATCCCTCTTCCACTAAGTGTCTACAGTGAATACCATGTGCTGGGCATTTCAGTCTCATCCAGCCAATGCCATGACCTCAGTGGCTTCTGTCTGTTCTCCCATCCAATCACATGGCACTGCCTGGCCAATCTTCCCTAATAACATATGCATCTACTGTGGGCTTTTTTGTTTTGTTTTGTTTTTTTGTACTGGCGATTGGACTCAGGACCTTGTGCTTGTGAGACATGCAGCAGCACCACTGAGCTAAATCCCTGGCCCTATGTTTTTTTAATTTTTATTTTTATGAGGACATGTTTGCAGTAGCTGATAATTATAATCATTTTATGTCCCCTTCTCCCCCCCCCTTCCATCTCTTGATTTCCTTCCCATTTGCAAAACATCTACATCTCTGTTTCCTATCATCTGTCTTTTCTTTTTCTTTTTCGATTATTTGTACTTCAAGTTTCTCATACAAGAAACAGCACACCTACAGGAAAGCGCAGAGTGTGAATGGATGGTCATGCTATTCCGAGGCAAACACCCTGCTCTGGTTTGAGTGTCCCAAGGTTCACGAGTGAAATGTAATCCTTATCATGAGAAGTAAGGGGGACAAACCTCACCCAACTGTGGTGTTGGGAGGAGGGGCCACTGGAAGGTGTTACCATGAGGTGATCAGGGTGGAGTCCAGGAGTGAATCTTGGTGGCTTTGTAAGAAATGGGACTGAGAAGAAAAGACACATGTGTATGCTTCCTGACTCTTGTGTAGGATGCCCTGGACCACCTTGGGAATCCAACACGACCAGTGTGACCCCTTGACCTTGCACCAGAACTATGAGCAAAATAAGCCTTTTTTTACTTCTAAGTACTCAGCCTCTCATATTTTATTAAAGTAACAAAAACAAGATCCTGCAGGGTCTCATAGCCACAGATCCCAGCATATTGAACACACCCTCCCAAAATAAGAGACTCCCGTTCTTTTTATTGTCGTATGAGCTCACATCCCTAAACAACACTCCACACTTTCCCTTGCATGTATAAAAATGTACATCTGGTCTTTTCATGAGCTGTAGATAACGTCAGTGTTTAGGTCTTTGGGCCTAGAAGTTCCACGTTAATCTATTTCTACTTTTCTTAGCAACCGTAGTGCAAGGAGCCAGGTCCTTTGTCCTTCCGGGTCCTCGCAGACTACATTTTGCCAATTGCATTCCTAATATAGCTGGACATGTTCTCTGCTGCCTGTATTTCCTGTAATTTTGCAGTTGGATCCAAAATATCTTTTTTAATTGTGTCACTTCCTTGCTAAGGAAACCACAAGCTTCCCTGAGCTCCTCCAGTGGCTCCTAGGTGGGGAGTGTAACTTATGAATGGGGGGTAGGCTTTGCTCATGTGCTAGAAGAGAGGGTCCTCAATGTTCCTAACCCTCCATGCTGATTTGGAGCTCCTAACAGCACCCACAGGAAGTATCCTCATGTCCATGCACACAGCAGCCATTTTCTTTCCCCCACAGTCTTGAGGCCAGTGTGTCCCCCCTTCCCTCTCCCTCAGTGTCGGCATCTTTGCTCTGCTGCAAGTCCTCCAGAAGCCTCAAGAAGAATTGTGTCTGTCCCAAGAGTGAGGTTCCAGAATCATAGCTCCTCAAAGTGTCCCCGGCCCTCAGAACCAGTGGCAATGTCACCTCAACAGCAAGGGGACTTGACCAAGGTGAGTCAGGGTTTGCACTCCAGGAAGGAGGTGGCGCTGGATTTACCAGGTGGAAACATGGGGACCACATGAGTCCCCAGGCAGCAGACAGTCCCCCAGCCAGAGGAAGCAGGCAGAGAGGATCAGGAGGGCTCTGAGGATGGAGAAGGGCCCCCAGTGGAGGAATACAGCTGAGAAAGCAGTCACCAGAGCCTCCAAAAGGTAACTCTGGTCTGCCAACAACTGATTTTAGCATAGGGAGCCCAGGGTTGATTTCTGACTTGGAGAACTGGAAGATCATGCCCTGCAGTATCCACGTCCCTAAGTTGGTGGTGATTTGCTGTGCAACAGTATGAAGCCAGCCCCATGGAACCTGGCTCTGACTGGGCAGCAGAAAGTTTGGCTCGGTCCAAGTCTGCATAGGTGAAGGCACCTGGCATATGGACCCTGCCCTCACCCCGGCATGCCTGGCCCACCACAGACTTTAGAGGCACTTCACATAATCAGTGAGAAATGAATGAGAATTGGCAACTTTAAGAATTCATCATCAAACTAGCTTAATAAGGTATTACAATAAAGGCACTGTAGTCCTCTTGGTTGTTTTGCTCAGACATCTTGTAAAACAATATGTAAAGGAGAGATTATGAGGAAAAAAAACACAACCACTTGTAAACTTTGTTAACTGAGACAATGTTGAAGCCTTTGAACCTGTTTCCTTGGATAGGTGATGAGGATTAGCAATGCACTTGACAAGCTGTCAAGGCTAAGCTTTATTGGGTCAACTGGATTAGCTTGGGAGTTACCTTGGGGATTGCTGGAGCACACTTCTGGGTGTGTTTCGGTGGGTCATGGAGGTGTGATCTTGGGTCTGTATCTGGTTCCTGGTCTCTCTCTCTCTCTCTCTCTCTCTCTCTCTCTCTCTGGTGCTGCTCCCCTGCTGTGCTTCCTGGCTGTCATGAACTAAGTATCTTTGCTCCACCACACCCTTCCACCACGATGTTACTGCCTTGGAGCTGGTTTATCATGGACTGAATCCCCTGAAACCATGAGCCACTCTTTAAATTGTGGGTGACAAATGTTGTGTCACAACAACAAAAAGCTGACTAGTATACAAGAGGATGAACATAATGAATGGTAGCCATCAATAACTAGAGCATTAATAATAACTCACAACACAAATTGGGTGTCCTTTACCCAAAATGCTTGGGACCAGAAGAGTTTAGGCATTCAGATTTTCAAATTTTATATTTGCAAATATATTATAAAATACCATGAGTACGGGACCCCGGGTAAACACAAAATTCACTTCTGTTCAATGAACACCTTACCACAGAGCCTGAAGGTTATTTCATACAATATTTGTGGAGTTTTTGACTGTGACTTGTCCCTTGAAGTCAAGTGTGAGATTTTCCACTTCTCATGTCATGATGGTACTGGACAAGTTTTGAACTTTAGAGTCTTTCAGATTTTGGATTTTCAGAACAAGAAAATTCAACTTTAGTACATAACTAAACATGTTTGCATATGATATTAGTATTCCTAAATAGTTGAATTTTATCCCATACTTTTCCTTCAAAAGGAATTAACTTCCAACTTCGTAATGTCAGCAAATACTCTGGGGAATTTAAAGAAACCATACAGGCCTTTAATCAGTGTGTCATGTTGAAATATCATATGGACGTAAATTACTAGAAAACAAGGCATTTTTGGCTGTGTGCCTCCATGGATTTCAGAGGGAATGTCAAGGAAGGAGAGCTCGCTGAATCAGGAGTAGAAGATGTTGTACGGTAGGGAGGGTGGAGCCTGCTCCAGATCCAACTATAGGAGACCATTCCTCAATCCCACCCCACTTCCCATTTGAAATTCTCCAGCACATTGACAGTGCATGGCAGTGCAAACAGCCAAGTGCAGAAGATCCACAATACAGCATCCACAGAGGAGGCTCCCTGCTGACTTGCTCTCCGGTGAAGAACGTGACTAATACAAGCATCTTTCTACTCACCAGTGTGTTCGCCTGGGATTGTCCTCCCTCTTAAAATACACCAGTAAATGAATAACCAGATTTTTGACTTATGAATCCTCATTCAGTGAAACTCTCTCAATGCTTCACTTAGGGGAGGAAATGCAAAGAAATGAGTGAATTTTGCTAAGTTTTCAGAAAGTGATCCTAGCACACAGCTCTGGCTTGAAGCAGATTCCAGCCCACCTGCTATATGCTTAGCTCTGCAAGACAAGGTGTATAGAACCAGGCTCTCAGCATCGCCAGCCCCAAAATCAGAACATCACAAAGGACCCCTTTCCTTCCCACCCTGTGCTTTCTGAGGATGCATCTCAGCATGCCATATATACACCTAATTTCAGCAGATGGGACTTTCTGGTTAGTCCTGAATCAACAAGAAAATGTAATTCAGCAGAATCTCTCCTTCCCAAGACCTTCTGATTAACTAGGGTTGATTGCAGCTAACAGAAAGGTCTCAGGCATGGTATCTACCTAAAGGCGGACTTCAAATGGAAATGTGAGTAAAATCCTCATAGCTCTTCTGAAGTTATAGAGCTCTCTCAAGATGGTTCGTATCTGAAACAAATTCTGCTCTGCTGCTAACAATCAAACAATTTAAAGTCTGATCATTTTATTTTTCACAGCAAGTTTGCTTCCAAGTTTTAAAGCTATGATGTCCAATGTCACCGGTGGGGTTTTTTTTGTTTTTTTTGTTTTGTTTTGTTTTGTTTGTACCAGGGATTGAACTCGGGCCCTTAGCTTGTGAGGCAGGCGGTGGAACCACTGAGCTAAATCCCAGGCCCATGTCACCAGTGTTTTAACAAAACTCATAGTGATTGGTTGGGGTTGGAGCACACTTAGGATCTTTTTACTTGTAAATTACATTCAACTTTATGGTGTTATTTCATCTGTTTTTCCTTTATTTAAGCAATTAGATAGTGTGAAGTTTCCTGAAGTCCAAATTACACTCCAGAGCTAGAAGCAGGAGAATTGTACCGATGTCATCCAGCAGACGACTCATTTTCAGGGAAGGATGTATAAATTCAAGGCTTGCAACTATGATTTTTCTCTTTTCTCCCTTCTTGTCTTCCTCCCTCCCTCTCTTTTTCCTTCCTTTTTTTCTCTTTTCCTCTTTTCTTCCTTCCTTCCTTCTTGTGCTGAGGATCAAACTCAGAGCCTCAAGCATGCTAAGCAAGCACTCTACACTGAGCCACACCACCAGACCAAAATTGTGATATTTTAAAAATAATGTCAATCCTGTCTTTCACTGAGCAATGAGTTTCATAGGTTTCTAACCTACTCCCTCTTGAGTCTAATGAGGTATTGATAACGTGGGTAATGATTTGGGTGAAAAAATCACCATGCTATCTTTCTTCTATTTCTTAATACATTATAATTTAGGTGAGCAGGATACTGCACAACTGTAATCTCAGCACTCTGGGAGGCCAAGGCAGGAAGATCACAAGATTGAGCCCAGCCTGGGCAACTTAGTGACCTACTGAGGCCCCTGTCTCAAAAATAAAGAAGAGAAACAATTCCTTTTACAATAGCATCCCCAAAAATAAAATATCTAGGAATCAATCTAACAAAGGAAACAAAAGATCTCTACACTGAAAACTATAGCACTCTGAAAAAGGAGATTGAGAAAGGTATAAGAAAATGGAAAGACACCCCTTGTTCCTGGGTAGGAAGAACCAATACAGTGAAAATGGCCATACTTCCAAAACTACTATATAGATTTAACGCAGTGCTGATTGAAATTCCATCAATATATTTCACAGAGCTAGAGAAAGCAATCCAAAAATTCATTTGGAACCAGAAGACACCTAGAATAGCAAAAGAAATTCTAGGCAACAGAGACATGGCTGGAGGTATCACAATCCCCAACTTGAAACTATACTGCAAAGCTAATGTGATAAAAACAGCATGGTACTGGCAAAGAAATAGACCTGAGGATCAGTGGAATAGATTAGAAGATGCAGAAACAACTACAGATATACTCAACCACCTCATCTTTGACAAAGGAGCCAACCATCCTCATTGGAGGAAAGATAGCCTGTTTAATAAATGGTGTTGGAAAAACTGGATTTCAACCTGCCAAAGATTAAAACCAGACCCATACCTATCACCATGCACTAAACTAAGATCAAAGTGGATTAAAGATCTAAATATTAAGACAGAAACACTAAACTTGCTGCAAGATAAGTTAGGTAGAACTCTTGAAGACATTGGCATAGGAAAAGATTTTATGAACAAAACCTCAGTAACATGGGAACTAGCACAAAGAATCAACATCTGGGATCTCATCTTATTAAAAAGCTTCTGCACTGCAAGAGAAACCACCAACAGAGCTAAGAGACAACCTACAATTGGGAAAAAATTTTTAGCAGCTGTACCTCCGAGAAAGGTCTACTATCTAGAATACGTAAAGATTTGAAAAAAATCAGATCCCCCCCATTTCAAAGACCCAATTCAAAAATGGGCATCTGAAATGAACAGACATTTCTGAGACAAAAAAGTAAAAGCAGCAAATAAATATATGAAAAAATGTTCAACATCACTGGTTATTCGAGAGATGCAGATGAAAACAACAATGAGATTTCACCTCACTCCAGAAAGAATGGCTGCTATCAAGAAATCAACCAATAACAAATACTGGCGGGGGTGTGGGGAGAAAGGAACCCTTCTCCACTGCTGGTGGGAGTGTAGACTGGTGCAACCACTATGGAAATCAGTATGGAGATACCTCCAAGAACTAAGACTGGAAGTCCCATTTGACCCAGCTATCCCCATGCTGGGTATCTTCCCAAAAGAATTAAAAGAATCATACCACAGTGCTATGTGTGCACCCATGTTTATAGAGACACAGTTTGTAATAGCTAAAGCTTGGAAACAACCCAAGTGCCCATCAAATGGAGACTGGATAAAGAAGATGTGGATTTTTTTTAAATAAAATGGAGTACTACTCAGCCATAAAAAGAAACTAGAGACATTTATAGCTAAATGGATCCATATTGAAGCCAACCTCTTAAGTGAAATAAATAGGACACATATGTGTAAATACCGAGTAGTTTCTCTAGTGTGAGAAACTGAAAGTGTAAATAAGGATTAAAATGATTAAAATGAATAATGGATAATTTGAAATATGAAGAAAAGGTTCAAAGGGGTAAGGGTGGCAGGAGGGGAAGGGGAGAGATCAGGTTACAGGCTGGAATCTGGAAAGAATCCAAATAGATTGTGTTTAAAACTATAGGAAGAGATGTAGATAGAGACTAGGCTGGAGCTCATCAGTGGGTTGGGAAGGAAGAGTCACTGAGATCAAAGGAGAGAAGGGTGTGTTTCCAGAAGAAGCACGTACAACTATGTACAGTACACAGTACTCCATAGTGTGATAAATGACTGTTACTGTTTTAGGTACTTATCATAACATGCTGTGCTTTTCATCCTTTAGAGCATAATCCTACTTGCATAAAAGAGTTTACTGTAAAACAGTGTGCTGCTATGGCAGTGGTAGCCTCATGTATTTCGTGTTTAACTGCATATTTGGATAATATCAAGGGGCCATCATAGATGATTAACGTATACCTTCTCAGTTTGCACTTAGAAGATGGCACTCTGTGTGGTACTTTGCAATACACATGGATGAAATTCCCTAATAACATATTTCTCAGATTATATTTCCATCATGTGTCACATGACTGTATTGAAATTTAAATTTAAAAAAATTTGGCCTATGTGGAGTTTACTAGTTAATTAGAATTTTTTCTCCAGACCATTTGTTCAATATTAGTTTTGAAAATCTTTCTAAAACAAATCACATCTTGTGATGTCTTGTTAATGCTTGAGATTTTTTTTGTAATTATGTGGAAAAATGTTTAAGTACTTTTCAGTTTTGCTTTAGTTGAGTTCTATTATTTTCGAATACTATTACAGTTTTTTCCCCTTGCATTGCTTTTCTTTGAATAATTTTAAGTTTTGTATATGTGTGTTTAGTGAATGATAATAAAGTTATGCATTATTTTTAAAAAATAAAGAAAGAAGAAAAAAAGGGTTGGTATGAAGGATCTGGGTCCAATCTTCATTAACACACACCACAAATTATAATTATTAACACATAGTAATTGTACAAACTGATAGGATTCATTGTGATACTTCTATTTATGCACACACGGTGTGTTAAAACCTGGGTGACTTCCCCTCCTCCTGTGTTATGCAGAAATAGGAAATCCTGACATCCACAAAGCCACCACTGAAGGCCTCTTCTTAGATCTCTTCATTAATGCACTAGGCTCCCTGTTTCCTTGGGCAGAGCTTAAGGGGTGGAGTTTCTGTCCATGGGGTAAGATGTCTACAATGTCTGCCCTGGGCTGGGTAAACAGGAAAAGGGGCTGGGGTGGCACAGGAAAAACAGGCTTGGTCCCTGCCCTCAGGGTGTTTCTGTCACTGCTGAGATGGATGATGCAGTTAAACAGAGGTCAGGCTTATTACTCAATAGAATATTTACTGCAGTCACTGCTGATTTTCTAGCAAAGTCACCTGAAGGCAGGGATTGCAACTTGCTCATCTGTTTCCCTCCTGCAGGGTCCTCTCTGTGCAGGAAGTTGGTCATGAATATTCACTACACTTCATGGACAAAGACAACCACACACACTGCTCAAGTCTCACAACCTGGTCTCCCTGACCTTTCTGTGTCTGGTACTGGCACCTCGATCTACGCCCTGCTCCCATTCTCTTTGGTCCTCCACATCCATGCAGCTGCCTTGGAGTCCTTCCCTGTTTCTCTAAAACCACTTTTCCATCCCTTCCTGTGACTCAGTTTGGGTGAGTCCCTCACTTGTATCCTCTGTCCTAGTCCCTGTCCTATCCCGAGTCTGAAAGGAGGAGCATTTACTGTGCCTCCGGGTTCAAGGGCTGGCTGCTCCAAGGCAGAAATGGCATGGTAGAGGGCAAAGGGGTGGAAAAGATGCTCAATGCCTGGCAGCCAGGAAGTGGGAGCTGGAGACAAGAACACACCCTTCCATGTCACCACCTCCAATGACACGAGCCCTACCTCCTACCAGCACGTTCAGCCATGAACTCGTCTACAGATGAGCACAGTCCCTGTGATCCAGTCACCTCTCACATACACGAGACTTCTGAGGGATGTTTCAGATTTAACCCACATACTTCCCCATTCTACATCCAGGCATCTTTGGTGTGTGACCTACAGAGGATGCAGTTTCTCTGGCTGCCCACCGAGCTGGGACGATGCCCCCACCTGGCTGCCCTTTCCTGGTCTCACCTCAGGACCCTCTCCTGGCATCCTCTGCTCCATAGGCTTCCTGTTCCCATCCCCCCATCCCCTTTAGGATCCTAGAGTCTGGGAGTTTGGTTGTGAGCAGATAAAGTCCCTCTGGCTGCCTTAGGTGGATAGGAGGATTCACTGGAAGGACACCAAGTGTCAACAAATGGACAGACGTTGCAGGGACACAAGGGGTGGCTGCTGCTCCAGGGAGTCCTGGGAGCTTTTCAGTATCCTCCTGGTCTCTGTCCCCCTCTCTGTCCCACCCTCTTCTGCCTCTCACAGGGCTGGGGACGGAGAGAGAGGATCCCTTTTTCCCTCAGAGGTCTTGTAACTGGCATGACAACATGGACTTTTCCAAGTTATACTCATTTTCTTAGAGAGGAGTGGCTTCTCCAAGCCTCCCTAGGCCCAGGGCATAAATAGCAGCCCCATCTCTCATCAGCCCAGAGGGACAGACAGAATCTGCTGCTGCTGGTGCTTGGAGGTCAAGCCCAATTTCACTCCCCTAGGCAAAGGAGGGAGAGATCTGGATCCAGGCAGAACTGGAAGAGCCCAGACAGGTCTCTCATCTAGTTGTGTCCCCTCCCCTGCCATCCCTTGCTATAAAAGACCCCAACATACCTGGACACGGAAGATGGTGATTCGAGGCAAATGGGCCCCTCCATCTCCTCGGGCCAGCTTTGAAAAAATCCTTTTTTCTCTTTGCCAAATAAAATGGCCTTCTTTGCTTTGGTCAGAGGAGAGTAAAGAAACCTGAGCATATGACAGTCAAGCCCAGGCCTCCCTAAAACAAACACAGGGGTGACATCAGCCTGCCAAAGTGTGGCAAGTGTGGCAGCTCCCCAGAGGGTCTCTGGTGGCCATTCTAGTGCCACCACCATCCCTAGAGCCAAAAGTTCCTCCTGATTCCCAGGGCACAGTTTCATGGTACCTTTCACACTCAGCTTTTTACTATTCCTTTGAGTGCTAGTTTTATGTCAGAGTCTTTCCTCAGTTTCTCCTAAACAAACCGTCTTCATGCCCAGTGCTCCATTCTGGGTTGGACTGGTACTGGTGCCGCTTGCTAGATTGCAGATGACACTTCCGGCTAGCCTGGGTGACACTGATAAGCTTCATTAAGTCGGAGTTAAGACAGAGGTCACTGCAAAGCTGGCCTGAGTGTTTACTGTCTGCAGGCCCATAACTGAGATCTATTTACTCTGCCCTGTCTAATCCTCACAACTTTGCTTGCAAGCACAATTACACTCAGCACCCTGTATCTGTGGTTCTGCATCTGTGAGCTCAACCAACTGCAAATTGAAAACATTCTGGAAAAAAAAATTGCCTCTGTCCTGAATACATACAGGCTTTTCTCCTGTCATTACTTCCTAAACAATATGTTACAGCAACTACTTATATGGCATTTACATTGCACTAGCGTTATAAGTTGTGATACGGGATGATGTGTGTAGTTTATTTGCAAGTGCTATGCAATTGTACAGAAGGGACTTGATTATCTGTGACACTTGTGCCCCTGAGGACAGGGGAGTCCTGGACATATTCCCCACTAGAGAGGGTTAAGGACCCCAAGTCACAGGCTCCTGCATCTGAAGGTCTCGGGGGTCTGATGGGGACCTCATCCTGCACCTGACCTTGTGTGTTCCTTCAGCCCATGGAGGGGTCACAGGAGGTCCTGAAGGATGGGGTAAGGGACCCGAATTCCTCGATGCTTCTACACTGCAGCAGGTGGAAACTTCGGTGACCCAGTGGGTCATCATGCACAGTGACGGAAGCAGTTAGGAAGGAGATGGGCATGGCAAGGCTGAGTACAGGAGGCCCTGGGAAGGTAAAGATCAGGGTTCTACGCTCATTCCAAGAAGGTGGCAGGTCAGACTGCCTGCGCTTTCCATATTAGTTGTTGAAGACATTTTAATAGTGAAACGATGGACATACTAATTAAGTAAGACACAGACATATACATGGTATATATTTTTAGAGAAAGCAGGCTTCAAGGAAGCATTGCACTTGTGCTGTGGTGGAATGGTAGCCCCAACAATGTGACTGTGAGCTGACTTTGGAAAGGGTCTGGCAGACACTGCAGGTGGGTGCTAAGATGAGATCATCTTGGCTCAGGATGAGCCTTCAGTCCAACGCCAAGTGCCTTTCCAGAGAGAGGGCCCTGGGTGCCAGGGGTGTGAGGACGAAGGCAGGGACAGGAGTGATGGTGCACAAGCCAATAGACACCTGGAGCCAACAGTGCTGGCAGAGCAGTGAGGACTCTAGATCCTTCAGAGGGGGTGGGACACCTCTATTCAAGGCTGGGGGCTTCCAGAGCTTGAGTCATTGACTCAGTTCATTAAGGTGGCCCCAGGATACTAATGTGGCCTCACAGGGCCAAATTCCTCAGCCTTCCTGGGGACAAATGCCCACTCTTTTGGCACAAGGGGACTTGGAGGAGACTGTGGGTGGAATGGGGTCTGGGGGACAAAACGGGTTACTTTTTAGGAAGGCTAGGAAGACACTGATGTCCAGTGAGAGTTGGGAGAAGTGGAAGAAGCCAGTAATGGATGCGGACCCATTGGAGGCAGTGGGAGGAAACGGCAGAGAGCTCTGGAGGCATTCACCCAGCACCCACTGCTTGGCTCTTTCACTGACAAGTGTCAGTTTCTCATCTGTAAAGTGGGATGATGCTACTCTGTGAGCCTAGAGCCCATGTGTGCTACGAATTTCATCAAAGTTCATCCTAAGTATGGTCAGGAATGATGTAAACATTAAGGGGCTGTCCTGGAGAGGGAAAGGAAGGTACTTGCAGAGAGACAGTTAAGGATTGGCATCATGGAGGTAAAGTGAACCAGGTCTGGGGTCATCTAGAGCCCTGTCCTCCCTTCTCTTGGAGGCCTTGATCAGTGGAAAGGAAGGGGTCAAGATGGCAATGGGATTTCTGCCAGGAGCTAAGGTGGCCTCTAGGCCAAGCCAGAGATGGGCAGAAAGAGTTGGTTTGGGAAGGAATTGGTTTCATTTTGAACATAGTGACCTAGGAGACACCCTGAATCTCCCACAGGGAGAGCAGACAGGTTGGGGCTCACTAGTGGACAGCTGCAGTACTGGGAGTGAATCAGAGCAAGCCCGGGCCAGGAGCACACAAAAGATGAACCATTCTTAAAACAAAAACAAAGAACAACAACAACAGGAAAAAAAAAAAAAACCCAAAGTGCACATCAGAATAAAAACAAAGGGGCACATCTGGTTTGGGAATGTTGCTGTCAGAGGCTTGGAAGACAGCTCACCCCTTACAAGGAGGCAGAGAGGGCAGGTCAAAAATGTAAGGGCATCCAAATGAAAGGTCTCAGGTAAATGAAAAGATGGTAGAGTTTAGGACTTAGCAGAAAACTGGGTAGAGTAGGGACTGAGAACTGCCCACTGAGCTGTAGGATGTCATTGGCAACTGTACTGAAAATCAGAACAGGAAGAGAAGTGTGAGAACTATGATTCAAAGGAAGTTTACAAAGCACAGATGTGAAAAACTGGGTCAAAGAAGTTACACATTTGTGTGTGTGTGTGTGTGTGCGCGCGCGCGTACATATGTGTATGGGTGTGTGGTACTAGGATCGAACTAAGGGCCTTTGAACTGAGCTACACCCCCAGCCCTTTTTATTTTTAATGTTGAGATGGGTCTCACTAAGTCACTGTGCTACCCAGGCAAGGCTCGAACTTGGGATCCTCCTGCCTCAGCCTCCCAGAGTGCTGAGCTCACAGGCATACTCCACCATGCTCAGCTTGTTATACTTCTTTTGAATAAAATAACTTTAAATGGGGCCAGACTATAGATCAGGATCCTGTTTCCTTATTCTAAAGGTAGATATTATGAAGACAGGGTTTACACAAATGGATGAATGGAGGTCGCTTCTTTCCTAAGGTCAAAGTACAGAAGGAGGTGGACACACAGGTCTTCAACACACCCCTTCTCCTGACTCTCCTTCCACTTTCTGAGCCAGGAAGGGCCACCTTTTGCCCGGTGGTGCCAGGTACTTCACATAGGAGGTGGGCAATCAGCATCTCCTCATTTGATAAATTAAAGGAAGGCTGAGACTGTTCAAGGTCGCATGGTTCTGGAAGCCCCTAGCCCAATGCTTCACGGTCTGACTACAAAGCACACTGCGGTTATCCAAGACTTCCTTCGGGAAGCAGGCAGGGAAGAGTAATCCAATTAAGCTCCCTTGTTATCTTGGGTGAATTATTCCTGCCTTAATGATAAGGAGAAGCCAGGAGCCCAAGAAAGAATCTCACTAACAGGGACACAGGCAACCCCACCAGGAAATTAAGAACCATGTGAATATTCGGATTTCCTCTGGGAAACCGCAGGGGAGGAGAGTGAAGAAGAAACATCTGGATTTCTGTCTCTGTGAAAGGGAAAGGCATTTGTCTCCCTCCTCCGGGAGTGGGGGGCTTGGTTTTCCCAGTTAGTTCACAGGTTTGGTTTCTGCAGGCTGCATGCACACAGGGGTCCCATGCACCATCCTCAGGACTCTGAGCCCTCTCAGTCCCCGGGGTGCCAAGAACCCCAAGTCCCCACCCACAAGGCCCAGGAGCCCCCTAGGGCGGAGTCTAAATGTGTCTGGGTGGGAAAGTAAATAGATGCGAGGAAACACATAAAGATGCCCACAGCAGGCCGGGGGAGGAAGTGACATTTCTATGTCAGCCACTTTCCCGACCGACTCGAGGCCCGGGCCGCCGAGGGTGCCGTGGGAAAGCTTCCGGGCGGGGGCGGTCGCCCACGGCCCGAGCATCGCGATCCAAGCAAGCAGTGGGGACACAAAGAGGATGAGCGGGGTCTGGCACGCTGCCGGATGTAGCCGCCTTGTCCCCACCAGGGTCCCCGCCCTAGTCTCCACCCGGGTCCGCTTGCTCAGGTCTGGCGGGACTTCCCCACCGCGCAGGCGTCCCGGGCGCGCCCCCAGGTGGGTGAGGCGAGCACGAGCCCGGACGGGGCGGAGTCACGGGGGGAGGGGGGGCGGTGCCGCGCGGGGCGCAGGGGGAGGAGCCGGGGGGAGGCGCGGGTCGCGCCGCCGTGATCGCCAGGCCCAAGCTCTTCGTGGATCGCGGATCGCCTGGCGGAGCGCGGGGCTCGGGCGCTCGGGCCGGGTCGGCGGCCGAAGCATCCCCAGCGAAGCACCAGCGAGGACAAAGGCGGCGCTGCCCGGACCCGCGCTCCTGGTGTCTCCGCGCGGCCGAGGTGAGTGGGGCGCAAACTCGGGGCGCGCGGCCTGGGGTCCCCGCCAAACACTCGGGGCGGGGGGGCGCCAGTTCCTCCCCAGACCCCGATCCCCCACCCGGTACCTCACCCTAATCCTCTTTCTCGGATCCCCACCCAGGGCGCGGGGAAGCCCGGTGTGCGAGCCATCCGGGAGCTGGGCGGGCAGGCGTAGGGCTCACAGAGCTCGGGCGCGTGGCGAGGCCGGAACCGGAGAACTTGCTGTGCAGATAAAACTATTTACAATCGGGCCGAAGCTGCTGTCACCTCGCCTAAGGGAGGTCCTTGCCTCGGCCCAGACGCTTTTGTGCGGTTCTCAGCCATGTGCCCTGCCCGGATTTCCAAGACTCCAGCAACCGCCGCCGGAAGCAAAGTTTCTCCCTTGTCCCTGCCCTCTCGGTGCACGCAGGGCGACTCCACCGCCTGGTGGTTCTGGAGGAATCGGATGTGACTTTTCAGGCAGCGCCGGTAACTCCCTGGTGAGCGCGGCTCTCTTGGTATTGTGTGGAGGGGCTCTCTTTGCAAAAGCCCTCTTTTGTGGACAGGGAGGACTGGCCCTGAAGGTCTGCGGGGATGCCGACTGATGGACACAGGACACCTGACTTTCACTAGTATTGTCAGCAGCCTCAGGGACAAAGCCAGACCGCGCGTGGAGTTGGCTTCCGTCACTTCAGACCGTCGGGGCTGGTCTCCTTTATTTGGCTTTGTGTATTTTGCCAACAGGTTTGCGGCTCATTCTGCCAAGTTTGTACCCGTAATGGGATGAGTAGGCCCCAGTCTGGGCCAAAGGGGCTTCGGACATCTCAGGGCCTGCTTTTGTGTTGACCCAGAAAGATGGGAACCCAGAAGCCGGTGGGCGGGGCACCTGGGGACCCACAGGTAGGAACTAGTCTCTTCCTGGTCGTAGCCTGTCCGGGTTTCTGGAAAGGATTTTGTGTAGGAAGGAAACTCGATCTGGGTGTTTTCATGCGGCTGTGTTTGATCTGGTTATCAACAGTGGTTTTGAAGTCTTAAAAGTGAAAAAAATTAACCGAGGCTGCTTTAACTTATCAGAACAGATCTCCAGGCTGCCCGGAGCACTCCTGAAACTCACCCAGGCTTCCTAGATGAAATGGTTGAATTAATAGCAGGGGATGCAGGCGTGTGCAGGGTTTTGTGGAGAGAATGGTGGTGAGCACTCATGGGAGAGAGAGCGCTGAACCTAAGGCCGGCTCTAGAGCAGGGCTGAGGAAGCGTGCACGAGGGTGAATTTGGCAGCCATGGTCCTCTTCCTACAGTAGGCTAGATGTGGCTTTGATCAGGGAAGTGGCTGGGTCTGGGAGGCCTGGTAGCTGCCCGTGTCTGAAATTGGTGAACTTTGCACAGGGGCCAGGGAGTGGGGAGGCCCACTTCCTCTCTTCTCAGAGCTCTTGTGCTACATGGCAGTGGGACTGATCGTGACCTGGATGAGACTGGGGGCAGGTTGCAGCCTGGAGAGTTGGCCTCCATCATGCCTCTAACCAACTTGTATGGATGGGTGGCCTGCAGAAGTTGGGCCTAGGAGGGTCGCTGCAGTCTCCTTCTGGCTCTGAGTTTTGCTGTATCAAATGCTGGGGACTTAACACTTCTTCATGCCTGTTCCTCCGGACCATGTCATGTTCCCAGTCCCTGTCATTTGTGTTGGGCTTTACTGAACTTTTCCAGCAAGCAGCAGATCTTGTACACACAGCATTTGAGAACTGTGCTTTCATTCTTATCAAATTCACCAAAAATCTTCCTTGCCGGTGCACAAACTGAGTAAGCTTTTTAAAGATGCGCTGAGACCCCTTGATGGCACAGAATGACCTGGGATCCTTTTTTGATCACTTGTAGCTTAATTTGCCCTGGCTGAAGGCTGTGTGGCCTTCTGGGATGTGCATGTTGCTAGGTGCGCAGCCTGGCTTGCTGTGTCGCTAGTGGTGGCAAAGCCAGTGGAAATGGTATCCTGACATTCAAAAGGAGGCCTAAAGCTGCGGGTGGGGTGGCCTGCTGTGTTTGGGAAAACTGATCAGCTAACTTTTTTCACAAATGAACTGGAAACTCCCAGCAGCTCCCACAGAGGCTGAGAGAATTAGTTTTCCCATTCAGAGCCACTGCAAATGGCGCTTCCAAATTGTTTTTCTTTTCGAAAATGCGAGATGGAAACATTTCACTGTGTGTTTTCTAAGGGCTTGAGCTAAAATATGGTATCTTGTGTGTATTCAGTGCCAGAGTTTAGGCCACCGTGGAGGTCAGGGCGGCCCTTTGACGGCTTATCACAGGTACGCAGCTGCACTAAGTACTTTGTCTTTTCTTTAGGTTTCTGGTAGTGCAATTTAACAAATTAGACTTTTTCTTTTTCTGCATTTCACTTTGAAATATCCCAAGGTACATTTGTATCTGAAGGTAAAGCAACAGGAGCAAGTTACACCCCTTGCCCAGCGCATACACAGACACAAATGCATGGGTGCTCCTATGCATGCACACACACACACCCACACACACACACACTCGTACATTCTTACATCACAATTCACCTTCATTGAAGCCATGGAAATGAAAAGGCTCTTTTGGTTGATGTGGCACTGTCCCAGTGTTGTCCCGTCCCTGGCCAGCCTCTGGGTTTCGTCTGGGCTTCCTCACTCGGCCCCCTGGGTGTCTCAAGTTCTCATCCTTCCTTTTCTTCACCTTATCAACTCTTATGTAGAGGGGGTGACTTTGTCCTTGAACCTCCGCAGTGTTTTGTGTCACTGATTTGGCATTTGGGACACTCTGCCCAATGGCTTGTTTGTGTTGCACTTGCTCTAGTAGATTATACAGTTATTGTGCACCTGGCATTCACTAGATAGGTGGATTCGGTTCTCAGCCCGCAGGTTTTGGGGCACTAGGTTCCCGTGGGTGTCAGAGTAGTAAGAGAGCAGTGGGGTCCCGGGGCACAGCTCTGCCACACCATGGGCAGCCTGGCTCCAGGTGTTCTGACAGCGGGAGGATTTGATCTGAGTTCCTGTCTATTTGGTAACTTCGGTCAAATGGATCATTAGAGGTCTTGAAGCTAAACTTAAAGCAGAGTCACAGAATTCATTTATGTTTCATAGACACTTTATACACAAAGGCTGAAGGTAATTTTATGTCTTTTTTCTGTGCACTTGTGTTTTGACCGGAACGAACCAAAGTCACCTTTTGCATCGCCTCGCTGTGGGTGGGGTGGGGCTTGTACTCAGGGTAGCGGAGGGTGATCCTGTCCACCTCAGGTGGACAGACTGGGTGGGTCTTGCCAGTGGGCAACTTAATGAGCATCACCCGACTTCCTTGTGTTTTTTATTTTTAAAAAGTTTTAATTTTTTTATGGTAATGCTTTTAAGTAAAGAAACCTCAAGCATGCTCAGAATTTAAATACAGGTTGAGGAGCATGAATCTGAAAATCTGAACTGCTCTGAAATCTGAACCTTTCTGAGCAACTGCAGGAGGCCACAAGTGGAAAATTCCGCACCTGCCCTCATGAGGTGGTTGCAGTCACAGTGCAGGTGTGCTGAAAATGCTGTGTACAGTCACCTGCAGGCTGTGTGTGAAGGTGTGTGTGACACAGTGGATTCCTGAGGCTTGATTCTTAACTATGTAACTAAGGTACCAGCAGGATAACCAGAACTTGGCCAGAGTTTCCAGTCTAGGTGGATAGGGACACTTCCCATTATGCATGTACCCATGTACCTGTTCCAGAATCTGAAAAATCTAAAATATGAATCTGAAAAATCTAAAATCTGAAATACTTCTGGTGTCAAACTTTTTGGATAAAGGCTACTCAACATCTGTACCACAGTTTCTTCTTTTAAGTCAGTATTGAAGTTGGATGCAGTGGTGCACACCTGCAACCTAAGCATTCAGAAGGCTTAGGCAGGAGGATTGTGAATTAGAGGTCAGCCTGGACTACATAATGAGACCTGTTTCAAAAACAAATAGAAATAATAACAAATTATTTATTGATTTATAAATGAAAACAACCTAGTATTGGCAAATAGGATGCTTTTGCTGGGCCATTGTTAATGAAGATCTGCAGTGCACGATGAGATGAGAACGATGTGTCCTGACGCTTGTGTGGTGGTTTATAGTTTATAAAGCCCTCTCACAGGTGGCATCATATTCGATACTCTAAACAACATGGTGGAACAGGCTCCAGCCCATGTTCCTGGGGGAGGATGGTGGAGCCCCAGGACATAGAACTCAGTTCAGGGCCTTCCAAGGGGCCCTGTCCTGCTAGGCTGGTGGTGGTGGAAGACATCAGGGTCCTGCTAGGTGAGCAGGTGTAGTGGGCTGGGGGTGGTGTGGGCTGTGCCTGGTGGGTGGCAGCTGTGTCAGAGTCTTCGGGCCTTGGGCTGACCCCAAGGACAGCCATCCGAGGGTAGCTGACAGGGTGGGCTCAGGGCGCTGTTTGGGCCTCGTGGTCGCCCTAGGGAGGAGGAGGCCACAGGCGCCAGAGAGTGGGTTCCTGCTTGCTGCCTGTAGAACGTGGCTCCATGTCTCTTGTGGAGCTCCTTGGCCCAGGCCAAGCAGCAGCATTTACTTTCTCATGGTCCTGGAGACTGAAAGTTACAGGTCAAGTTGCAGCGGTGCTGGTGTCCGTGGGGTCCCTTCTGGGCCTGGTGCACTTCCTGCTTTGCCCTTGGTGGCCTTGCTTCTGTCCACACAGACTGATGTCTCTGGTGCTCTTCCTCTTCTTGTGAGGCCAGCAGTCCCTGTTGGTGGGATCTTGTTACCCACATTCCTGTCCTGTCTCAGGTGCACTCCAGGTGTCATTGGTGGGCTCTGCAGCCAGGGATTCATCAGCTGCAACATCCAAAATATTTGCAATTGTTTTTGTCTGTATGAGGTTTTTTTTGGTTATTATCCCTTCAGCAATACAATGATTCACACATCCTCTACATCTTGTTGTTGCTTACTTTTCTGAGACAGGGTTTCACTATGTAGCCCAGGCTGGCCTCAAACTCACGGTGATCCTCCTGCCTCAGCCCCTTGGGTGCTTGGATTACACGTGTGTGCCACCATACCTGGCTTGTGTGAGGTAATGTGAGTAATCTAGAAATGATCTAGACTATATGTAAGGATGTGTGCAGGCGATGCCAAGTGCTCAGTGCCATTTTACAGAGCGCCTCGAGTGTCTGAGGATGTGGGTCCCCTCGGGGTCCAGGGACCAGCCCAGCAGTCCACCATGGGACCCATGCATTGTCACCTGGGGACTAAGACTCTACATTTGCAGTCTGTGTCTGTGTTCTCAGTGAGGCTGGTGACTTCAGGACCTGGTGCTCCCTCGTCTAGACCTGTGGGCTCTGCCATCCGAGGTCACTGCCTGGGGCAGGTACAGCACAGTGAGAAGTTGAGTGGGATGGTCAGCTTATTTGGGGCTCCTGGCAGAAGTGGTGTCAGGGAGGTGCCTGGATACTGGCTTCTCCATGCTGCTTGGGCCATGAGTGGAGTGGTTTAGGAGAGAAGTCTGGGATTATTCCACCTACAGATGCTTCCCTCCAGGTAAGCAGGGAGGTAGGCCCTGTGGCTTGTGTTTTCTTTATGGTGACCTCAATAAAATTTCAAAAATATGAGTAACAGCTGGACTCTGTAAGGGAAGGAAAGTGCTTCCCGGTCCAGAAGGTGAGCCAGGGGTGGGGGTGGCCCCCAGCCCTGCTCTGCTGTGACCTGCAGCCTGGGACACGACCAAGCTGGCCTGCTCTTGGGCCATGTGCTGACCCTCATTGGTGCCGTTCAGGGCCACTGCATGAGGCAGGGTGTCCCATCAGGCTGTGCACTCGCCAGCGCCAAATGCGTGTGTGCACCTGGCTTGTTCGTCTGTCCATTCATCCATCCATTCATAGGGGTTAACCAACTTCTCCCTGTTGTTTCCACCTAAACTCTTTGTGTCCCCAGCTGCCCCTTGCCTGCCCTCACTCTCCTTGCTCATCCAGGGCTCGGCTCCTTCGTCCTTGGTGCCTCTTTGCCCTCGCAGATCTGTTTTATCAGCTCTGCTGACTCTGCCTCCAGAAGAGGTCTCACTTCTCAGCCTTGCTCTGCTTCTTTGCTCTTCTGCTTGGACATCCAGGCACTGTTCTGACCATTCCTGGCCATTCATCTGCACCTCGTTGCCTGGCATTCAGTCTGGCCACCACCGCACCTGGCGGCTCTCCCTTGTCCTCAGCTCAAGGTCCCATGTGGCAGATGCAGGCCTGGCTCTACTGTAACTCAGGTCTCTGAATGCTGCACAACAGCCCTGAGCTACCAGGTTATCTGTGGCCACACACTGAGCAGCAGTTTGCTGGAAGTGATAGCAAAACAGCAAGGCTGTGGTCCGCTTGCATTTGCAGATTTTATTCTGTGGGGCTGGCTGAGGGCTGGCCCTTGTCACAGTGGCCTGGCTGCAGAGCTGTACTCGATGTGCACCATGCTGGGTCTCATGGGAGGAGAGATTGCAGGCAGAGAGTTGTGTGTGTGCGTATGTGTGTGCGTGTGTGTGTGTGTGACTTTAATGCAGAGTGTCTCCCCGCAAAAGCCACTTGAATGACCAACTGTCAGGATCAGTGCCCTCCCATCAAAATGCCATGCCAGCCACAAATGCCAGACTCAGTGTCATTTTAAATGTTGTGGTTGCCACATTAAAGATGTAAATAGAGACAAGTGATACTGTTATCATAGATCTCCTTTTCCCCATTATATATAAATATTTTTACTTCTGCATGTAATTAATATAAGAATTAATGGGAAGGTTCACATTCTTTTATTCGTGTGAAGCTTTTGAGTCTGTATGGTTGTGGCAGATCTCTGTTCCCTCCTGCTACATTTGGAGGGGTTGGTGGCCCTGGGCGAGGGGCTGCTGTGTGGGGAGTGGCAGGACCTTCTCGGGGTTCAAGCTTTTTGCATTCCATGGCTCCCGAAGTTGAGGCACTAAAAAGACACAATAGCAACAGTGTAGAGTAACAATAGAGGTAGCTATGGTTATACTTTATTGGGAAAGGTATAGCACATGTAGTTTTCCAAAAACAATGTAATATTTCATAAGTCACTTCTAAGTCAGTTTTAGAGTTCTAATATCAGAGCTGGTAAAAAGTGAACGTATAGGATACCTTGTACATTTTACAAATATTCTCAAATGTGTTTTGAGTTCTAGGAGTTAAATAGCCATTGTGAAACAACAGTTTTCGGAATGAGCAGTTAACGTGTTTCTGACGTGGTGAGTGCTTCACTGGTGAGGACAAAGCTAAAATCATACCTTTCCTCATGATCCCAGCTTCTGTCCTCACACAGACACACACCCTGCAGCCAGACATTGTAATTACCTCTCCAAGCGCTTCACACAGAGAACTCTTTGAGTCCTTGTCAGCATCGAAGATGGTTTATTTGGGGTTCATCTAGGGAAGGAGAGGGAGATCTAGGGGCTGCCTGGCCTTGGGCCCCTCAGCTAGTAAGTGTCATGTGTGGACTTTCACACTCTGACCCCATCACCCTCTGATCTGGGCTACCACCCTTCACCCAGCTGTGTCTGCCAATGCGTGGCACAGAACCATAAACTTTTATGGTGGAAGGAGGCTGGAGAGGCATGGGCCGAGATCACTGGTGGGGCATAGAGGCTGGGCTGGGTGCCCTCTGGGGCCTATTATCGGGCACTGCTGTGCAGGAGGCCCTAGGCGTGGAAGGAGGTGCAGAATAATTAACAGCTTCACAGGGGCTGTGGTGGGTAACTGTGAGAAGTCTCCAAGGGTGTGACTGGGTGCCTTGGTCTGGCTGCTCCTTAGCCCTAGTCCCCTCACTGTGTCTGGGAACCAGGTGGACGTCACAGTGCCCGCTCCAGCTCTGACATTCGTGCCACAGCCCCTTGAGGATGGTTCCTCCTGGAGTGCCCAGTGCCGAGGTCTGGGGTACCCGGGGCGTTTGATGTCTAACCAGTGCTCCAGACCAAGGTGGTGAGTGCTGGGATGGACACCACTGCTAGAGGCCCCACAGGTGCATGGGGCAGGTTTTGTATTGTCACACAGGCCGAGCATCCCCATCCTAGTGCTTGGGACTGGAAGTGCTGCAGATTTTGTATTTTTTGAAGTTTTGAACATTTGCATATATATGATGGATGTCTTGGGGATGGGACCCAAGACCAACCTAGAGACTCACTGGTGTTTCATACATACCTTATCCAGCAGCCTGAAGGTCATTTTATGCACAGTTTTCCTTGCAGCTGCATTGATTGTGACAGTGACCGGTCGGCTGGCGTCAGGTGTGCAGTTTTCCACTTGTGGTCTCATCATTGCTCCCACAAAGATATCACACTTTGAGATGAGAGCTGCATGCCAACCAAGCTTGGCCTGCGTGTGGGCACCTTCGAGTGGGCTGTGAGATGTTGTTCTTCCTGGTGTACCGTCTCCACCCCCATGGGGACTAAGTGGATAGAGTGGTTTTCTCCTTCGCCCCGTCTGGGACAGTTGTCTTGTGGAGTTGTCGAGCTCCACACTGTCCTCCGGTCTGTATGTGAATATGGGTTGGTAGCTGCTTACTTCAGACACTTTAGCCTAACCCACCAAACCCTCTTCCTCTCCTGTGACACCTGAAGATCGTGAAGAATTTCACAGTGGCTTTGCTGTCCCCTTCTTGGGCCACGACAGGCTGGGTCAAGTCTCAGTCTGGATCTTGGAAGTGGCAGTACAGGGTCCCCAGGGAAGCTGAGGTGCTGGCTGCCTTTCCCAGGGAGTTTTGTGCCTACCAGATCACCCCACACCCACCCATCGAGGTCGGCAGGATCCCTTGGGCCCGCACAGGGCTGGGCAGCCTTCTCCACGAGCAGATGGGACTGAGCTACAGCCACGAACTGGTGACTGTTCGGGGCTGCTCCCTCGCATCCCAGGTCTCAGGAGGGCACAGCTCAGGCAGGGTCTCCCCATCCACAGGCTGACTTGCAGGCAGCCCAGTGCTGCAGGGATGCCTCCATCTGTGGCCCAATCCAGGAGGAGCAGCAGCAAAGATTGGTTTACTACCCAGGCTCAGCAGTTCCCCTGGCATTGTTGCAGTGAGTTAGAGGCCAGTGGGTCCTGGTCAAATGCCTAGAAAGGTGTCTGGGCCAGAGCAGAGTCTGCCCATCCTTTACGACTTTCCTTCATGGTCCTGTCTCAGTTTAATAGAGGATAAATTTGGGCTCGGTCTTTCAGGATGTGTGTAAGTCAAGGAGTGTTTTTTCATCGTGTCACTGAGGAGCCTGGCTCCACAAGAGAAGAGCCATTGCTGTCTTTTCTCTCTCTCTGTTGTCAGCTGTGTCCACTGAGGACAATCACTTTATAACCTGGTGTCCCTGTTTTCTGATGGTGTGGTGAGAATTAGCCATGACTGCTCTGAGTTATGGGAGCCACCTTGGGGACGTCACCGTAAACACCAACAGCTCCTGGAGGTGTTGTTAGACAACAGGAAGTATTCAGGGATTCACCAAGTTATTTTAGGGACAGTTTCCAGAAATTTAATAATGGTGAAGAGTGAATTTTCATCGAATGACTTGTTTTGTTTTAAGAAGCAAACCTAGCAGAATCTGGCAAGATAAAGAAAACCAGATTTTTCAGATAATGATAGTTTCAGAGAAACCACACTGAGTTTTTCTCTAAGAGATCTTCACTGGAGAGAAGTCTTAAGAACTGTACAGCAGGCGGAAAAAAGATGTCGCAAATGTAGAGTCTGAATTAAAAAGGAGTGGTGTATAAAGATAATGCCAACACGTAGGTAAAGCTTCAGCTAAATAAATATTGGTTACATAAATTAAAGCACAAAAGACAATCAGATTTTTCCTGCCATTCATTTCCATTTCTTCCCGTTTCTTTCTTTGCATGCGTTTGGTGTTTCTCCTCCATTTCCCCAATTGCGTTGTGTCGCTGTGGACTCTGTGCCCTGGGCTTGTGCCTTAAAGTTCCCCTATTAGGGTCTGGTCTGATCACCTACACTCAGTGTCTGTCTCTTCCGCATCCCTGACATCTTCTAGGGTGCTGGGCTTGGGTTTGGAAGGTTCCCATACCTGCAGGTTCTCCTCCCTGTCCCTTTCCATCCTTTCCTTAGGAGGTGTGTTGAGCAAGGTTCAGGAGCCCTGGCCCAGTGGTGGCCAAGAAGAAAGGATGACACTATCTTCTGAAAAATGAAGGAGAGGGTGTCACAGACTCTGCAGTTGTAATCTTCATTCTAAAGCTTTCCTGGGTGGAGGTAGAGCTCAGTGGAAGGATTGAGATGTCTCAGCACCTTGCTTCTTAAACCTGACTGTGCTTAATGCATCTCAGCCATCCTGGTCAGAGAACTCGAATTTGTGTTCCACAGAAGGAGACACTCACCTTTCATGAATGTTTGCAGCAGGCCAGGGTTTGTGGAAAACATGTTTTCCCCACACTGCACATTAATATGTGCAACTCCCCATTTATTTTTGGAGCTGATTAGGTGTTAGATTTGGGTTAGGAAAGGGAAGTAGCTCACATTTGCAAATCCACCAACACGTTTCTCAAGGTTAGTATTTTTAAAAACTTAATTGAAACTTGATCCTCCTTCACCCATGTACGTAAGTAATTGCTATTCCTCTACCGTGGTTCTGCCCTAGTGTACATTTGGCAGTGTCTGGAGACACTGTAAATTGTCCTGCCTAGCGGTGCCCCTGGCATTTAGTCGGTGTAGACTAGGGATGCTAGTAAATATCCTGTAGTGCATAAGACAGACCTATGACCAAGAATTAAGCAGCTGAAAATGTTAGTATTTAAGTATTTAAGCAACCTTGAGATAATGAATGCTGGTCTGCTTTGTTTAAATGTTTAAGTCAGTGACACATTGATCTTTCCGAGTTGCCTTTTGGAAATCAATTTCATTCTTCCTTTTCAATCAACACAGTGAAAAGTAATAGATCTAAACACAATGTATCTGTGCGATTAAAATGTAAAGAAGAAACTTGCTTTAGTGTAGTTGATGTAACAGTGGTTTTTCTTCACCTGTGATGATGTTGATGTTAAAGTATGGCACATGGAGAATTTGGAGGATTATTTGAACTTCTGTATTCTGTTGTTTCAAAAATATTTCAATATATATGCTAATTTGTTTCATATACTACTGACTTCTCTCAGTTCATTGAAAAGAAAGTTTTGTGCTATTATCTATTTCTTTTTTGTGAGAGAGTCTTGTTTGTCTGTGACTTGTATGCTGAGTAACATTTTGGCTTTTGTAAGATTATGGTACACAAGTGTATTAACTATTCGTATTCTCTAAATATTTTGTTATGAAATTTTATTTTAGGTTCTTTAAAAAAAATACAGCACAATGCTTTTTAAAAAACTTTCTGATTCATTATATTCATACCACATACATATGAAAAGCTGATTTTTGCAGGAAACATCTTGATGCCTGGCTGAGATGTGATTAAAGCCCATTCCTCTTACGGTGCCCACTGATGTAACCAAGGGGACCTTTGTCAGTTACTTTTAAAGTAATGGACTTGAAAAGTCAAATAATAAAAGACATCTTTTTTTTTCTCAGAAGCCTTACATTAGTAATTGTTTTCTAGAAAAAATGGTTTTATTATCACTAAAGTTCGTAAGATTCTGAGTTCAGCCTGATAGTTTCTGAGCTGGTCATCTAGCTTAGCTTTTGAATGCTTTATTTTCTTCTTTGTGTAGTTCTAAAACTCTTCAGGGGAGACAGAACAAAAATACCACAAATTAGACCTTACGAAGGAAAGGGAGAGGGAAAATTCTAATTTGGCTGTTAGTTGCTGACTCCCAGCATCTACAAAGCTACCTATTAGCTGGCCTAGAGTATGATGTTGCTGTCTGAATTTTTTTTCCTCCTTTATAAATAGACTTACTTGATCAAGTAAGAAAAGCCTAGAAATGCAGAGACTGGCCAATGAGAAGCTTCCTGGCCTTTATTGTCATCTGTTTTGTGTAAATTATTTCCTGTTCTGTTGCTCTTCCTTTTGACTTTGTTGTTTCTTATCGCCTCTTCCTGTTCTGTTACTAGGATAAACAGAGTCAGCACTCTGTAAATTTTTGAACTTCCCTTGGAGTGTAGCATTAAAAGTACAATCCATCTTTTATTTCTTCAATCACCCCATCTCATGTGGACTGAGAAAGATTCCTGAAAAATGAACAGTAATTCTTTGGACAGATTGGAGAGATCTGATTTACACGCTACAAAATGATATATGTATCTCTTTGTTACTTGGCACACTTTGTATCATTTGATTCTTCCAGCGTGGATGGGGGGAGGCCAGGGCTGTGAAGAGACTGTTTTGTAGAGGAGGAAAGCACAGGTCACCGGGATGGTGATGGCCGTGGGGATCCCATCAGAGTGGCTTCTGGGAGCCTTAACAGCACCTCTTGGCTGGGCTCTGGTTGGAATAGGGGGACCCAGCTCTAAGGCTCCAGACCCAGGACCCCATCCTCAATTTGATTGACTATTTCAGCCCCCTCCCTCTGCAATAAAACATCCGCCTTTTTGCGGAGACTTCATGATTTTTTATTAAAATGGGAGCTGGATAGAAACTGTATCATTCCGAACTTGATTAATAGCTGGTCTAAATGTGAACTTCGAAATCTTGATTCATGAAAGGAGCAGAGATACGGTCCTCTTTTTTTTCTCCAGTACTGATTTGGCTAATGTAGCACAATCTCATTTCATGAGGGGTCGCTCCTAATGTTCTTTGAAACCTTTCGTCGCTCTGCCTGTCTCTCCCTTAAAGTTGAAATGGTACAGCTTCTTGGTTATTAAGATAGTTTTTCGCTTTTGTTTTTGTTTTGCCTTCAAAGGGACACTGGATGAGACAAAGGAACTCAAGTGGCAAGTGTGTGTTGCTGTTGCTTTTGTGTGCCTGTGTCCTGAGGGCTGGAAGAGGGGGTGCTGGAGACCGAGATGACTGCTTCCTTGCTGCTCCTGATCCCTACAGGCACAGAGGGTGCTGTCCACACTGTTTTTGCTGGATCGTGGTCTTATGAGGAACGCTTATCCATCCCCGCTCTGTGTGCAGGACCGTGGGAATCTTTGGGCAGCCAGAGACCCGCCCACAGGGTGCCTGTAAACAACACAGAGATTTTACGAGTGGCTGATCAAGTCCCATATAGTTAATGAGTGTATAAAATGATGGTTGGATTCCGCTTGGTCTGAGATGGGGCTCTGGGAAGTCCTCACCCACCCAAGGCCAGGTAGGATGAAGGCCATGGACTTTGGAGGAGGATGGTATTCTCTCCAAGCTCCTCACCCTTTTCAGCGCACAGGCAGACCCTGGAGACTAGAATTGTGCCCTGAGCAGGGACAGTCCCAAGTGCCTGGTGGAAACCCGGTCTCTGCCACAGCTTGACAGCTGCCTGGTTTTCTCATCCCTGCCCCTGCTGCTCTAGGGAAGTCTGTTCACAAGTCATGATCGATGACCCTGGAAGTTTGGGCTGACCTGTCTGTACTTTTCAGATAATGTGAACTTGACTTATACATTATTTATTTGCTTTGAACCTTTAACTCTTAAATATTAGTAAAACTACTTACAAAATGCTCCTTTCAATGGAATGCTGGCATCAAGTAGTGCATTAATTCTTATTTCCTGTTTGATCAATAGTGGGATAAATGCATTTATGCCATCACATTTTAATCTAGAAAAGATTTGTTTAGTCAAATTACTACTTCTAGAGTAGTAAAGAGTATTGCAGATCAGTACTCTTTAGACATTTTGCAAGTTTGTTTTGGGTCCTACTGAGGGCCTGGTTAGGTATGTGTTTCCTTTGAAATTTATCTTAATCCATTGTAGGTGATTTTTGTTATTTAGTTACTTATTTGCTGGGGATTAAACTGAGGGCTGGGGATGTATCTTTTTTTTTTTTAATGAAGTGTTTCAAATGGCTGACTTCCATCAGTCTCATGTGGGGATCATAGGGCCATTTGACAGCAAGGCACTGGGAACCATTTTCCGGAGATGGGTAGATTTCAGGGATTAGCCTTGAGCTCTGATTAGTGTCTGAAAATAAATTAATGCTAGCTTTCAAAGCAAGTAGAATCATAATTATTGATTTCTCCTCTAGTTCATAGTGAACCAGTCTGCGTTTGCTTTAGCTTTTGATGGTGTGGATTAATGTGAAATAGTTTTTGTGAAATACTATAATTAATTAGTGATAGACTGTAATTAATGCTTAAGGTTTCTCATGAACTTAATTCGAAAACAACAGAAGTTTAATCTGAAATGTAAGTTTGTGATGTGATTTTTAAAGGTAGAGGGAAGGCCTGAATTCCTGGTCTGAGGGGCTTTGGGAAGAGGAAGCTGAATGTGTGAGAAGTGATTAAGTCCGCCTTCATTCCGGGGACTGAAGATTCTGGGGCAGTCACTTTGGGCAGTGATTGGCGGTGGTTGACATCTCTGAGTACATAAAGGGTCGTAGCTAAACAGGCAGCTGCTCCTATTCCTGCCACACCGGCCATGACACCACTTAGCCCCACTCTTCCCAAACTGCAGGTGCAGAGGGAGATCTCACTCCAGTCTGTTCCCCAGGCACCTGCTGTGTGATGCATTTTCCTGTGGCAAATGACCTAACGCAGGCTGTGCGATGGCTTCTTTCACTGTAGTTTCCTTAGTCCATGTCTCTGTCTTACAGTATGGTTTGTGATTTCAATTTTGATCTGCAATTTCTGATGTTTTTAAAAACAAAAATCTTGTCCTTTTCCTAAACTTCCGTGTTGGCCAGGCTGAAGTGTTTTTGGTGGCTTTGGATAGAAGTGTCTCTTGGAGCACAGCTGTCACCACACCTCATTGTCACTGCAAGGCATCCTATGTTCTGAAAGGGGCCCAGTTGCCCCTGCAGCCTGAGTCTGGAGCCCAGGATTAGTTAAACCCCGTGGCCCAGGCTATGATGTAAGTCCTGAGTGGGTCCTTAAAGCCAGGGTCCTACACCCATGGCCTGGGGTTTGGGGCCACCTCACAGCCCAAGGACTTAGGGCAGAAAAGCTTACGCTTGTGTTCTCCCAGGCTTTGACTCACGTATAGCATGTCTTCCCATGTGCCTGTTGTGGCACAGTCATGGCCTCCACAGTCATCAAAGGAATGGCAGTGATTTCCCTGTCCCTCCCATCATGGTAGCCACAGGTGTGTGTAATTAGGGACCACCCTCCATGCCTTTCACACCAGGACTCTGTTTGTTTGGCTTTTAGTGAGACAGAGTCTCACTATGCTGTTCAGCCTAGCCTTGAACTCATTATGTAGTGCAGGCTAGCCTCAAACTCAGGGCAATCCTCTTGCCTCAGCCTCCCGAGCTCTGGGATCACAGGCATGTACCGCCATGTCTGGTGAGATGCTTGGAGTCTTTAAATTGGCTGCTATATCCTCTGGCAGTGTGCTCATAGAGATACACATGGATGATATATCTCAGATGGGTTTTTAAAAATAGTAGATTAATAACTTTTAATATTTAAGTTGCCTAAATGAAAGTCACTTATGAGCACCCTAGGAAGTAGTCCCCAAGTCACCAGTCTGCCTAGGTAGCAGGGATGAGATGCAGGAAGACAGGACCTGGCCAGGGACCAGATGTCATCCTGTCCTCTGATGACAGAGCTTCAAGACTCAGGCCACCGTGCAGAGATGTCCACACAGGCCTAGCGAGAAGTAACTTAATGTTGTGCCTACTAGAATGAAATCGTACCCAAGTAGACAGACTTGGTCTGTAAGAGGAACTCTAGAAAGAATTGTGTTTATATTGGGTAAAAGCCTAGTTATTGTTTCTATAAGTTTTAAATACATACATACATATTCAGTTTATTAGTTAAAAGAAATGCTCATTTAAAAGTGGTTCTGTGGTTATTGATGTTCCAGCAGTTCGGTTGGGTTGGGTTATAGGTCGGGAACTTCCAGCTTTGTAATGACTTCCAGTATCAGGAAAAAACATCAGTGACTTCAAAAAATCTCAAGCATATGAGTTTGACTCTGGTTCTTAGGGATCTTGTGGGAACATGGTCCTTGGAGTTTGGCCCCATGTTTGAAGAGGTATGGTGTAAAATAAATGCAGTCGGGAAAGGGAAAGGGAAGTGGCTCGTGTGTCACCTGGGTCACCTCTTCCCCATGTGTGGAACTGAGTGCGAGGTGTGTGGTGGGTTCCCTTCGACCCTGAGCTGCAGGAAGGTGCAAGCTCAAAGCCTCCCTGTGCAGCCCAGGAGCTTCTGTTTCCTGCTGTCTCCAGTGTGGCTGAGCATTTCATATGTGTAGCCCAGTCTGACTCTCCACAGCCCTCTGAGGCTGCTGTGATGCTGTGTGACTGCTGAAGTGGCTCCATGGGGAACCAAGCAGTTTATCCAAGTGCTGGCCTCAGTGGCTGCACCTAGGAGTGCTTTCACAGGGGTTGCACTTGGACACCTGTTCGGTGATGTCCATGTCAGACCTTCGGCTGGCTTTGCAGGTTAAGGGAAGATGGGCAGGGCAGATGTCTGTACCCTGTCCAGGTGCCCTGTGAGTGCAGCCGCCGCCTCTGTGGCTCCCAGGCCACTCTCACCCCCATCCCTGGGCTGCAGCTCTGCAGGAAATCCAGGGCCAGAGCTTTGGTGTGTTTGGAGTCTGGGGAGAGGGTGAGCCCAAGCTCCAGACCCACAGAGATGAAACAATAAACACCAGCAGCTGTCAGCTGCCACCTCTGTGGTGATTTGTTACCCAGCAGCAGGTGACTGATAGAGTCACCAGGAATACCCTCCTCCTGTCATTCCTTGGTTGGATTCACTTGCTGCTGGTCAGGGCTCCCTGAAATTGCCCTTCTTCTTTATTATGTTTTTATGACATATCTCATCATTGGCTCAAGATAGAGTAGAAATCACTTTGTCATGTTGCCTTTTAAAAGACTTGTAAAGGAAATGGAAGAATCGAGGCTGGATGGCATATTCAGGGACACTGGAAAAGTGGGTATCTTGAGCCACAGTGCCCAAAGCAGGGGCCATAAGGGGTGTGGGTGCCCCTCCCACCTCTGGAGCAACCGGGTGGGGGTGCCTGGTGCCCCTGGACTGGGTGAGAGAAGCTTGACCCATTTCTTTCCCTCTCTGCTTGACTCCAGTTTTCTTTTCTCTGTTCTGTACCCCCTGTTCCATCTACCATGCAGGTCAGTGGGCAGGACCTCTGGGTGCCTAGCCTGCCCAGCTGTGGTCTACCCTCAGTCTTTGTTCTGCTCCCCAGGCATACAGGAGGTTTGCTGGCTTCAAACCGGTTCCCCTTAGTGAGCGATGTTGGATTTGTGAATTTGTATGTTCAGGGTTTCCAGGCTGTATAGTCAAGGCTGGGAGCCTTCTCATCTGTTTTCCTGATGCTCATGTTGGGGAGTGGAGAGAGTTGAGGTGGAGTCCAGAAAGCACCTATGGAATTGGAGTGTAACCCGTCACCTGGGACATCTGTGTCATGCATGTGTATGCTGGCTGTGGTGCTGCTCCGATCCCTTCTTATTTTATTTTTGTCACATACTGTTGAACCAACTGCAATATACCTTTCACCCAACCCCTCCGGTGATAGGACCTGTGTGGCCTGCTTCACCTGATGTCCAGGGAGAGCCCAGAGCCCAGCAGTGAGTTTACTTGCAAAATTTTGCATTCCTCATCCACCCTTGTTAGGATTTTGTAAAAAGTGCCTCTTGTAGATGTCACCGTTTGTGCATGAGTGACAGAATCGTGACTCAGGAAATTGTTTCTCCATCAAGATGGAGAGCAGAGGGCCGGCTGAGGCCTGTGGGTCAGATCTGGCTCGCAGCCTGTTCCTTTGAACCATTTCACTGGAACATAGCAGGCCCATGCTCGCACATGTCAGCCGCAGCTGCTTCTGTGGCACAGTAGCCAAATGGTGGTGACCCTGTGGCCCGAAGGCCCTTGACACTGTGTTTATCAGTGATTTTCGGAAGAAGCCCATTGACCCTGGTGTGCAGGAAAGAGTGGTGTTGGAAGCTGCCAGGCACTCTATGTCCCTGCCAGGTCCCTGTTGGCGTGAGGTCTCTGTGCCCTTTTTTAGGGACAGGAAGAGGAGGATCCCCTTATCTGAGAGGGTCGTTAGGGTGACATTGTGCGAGATCCTGGCTGGTTCCTGGCTCGGAACAAGCACTTAACAAATATGAAATCCTTCCCCTCTTTATGACTCATTTCCCTAGATTTGCTTGCTCTCTGTGTGTGAATTTTTTTTTCCGGCACCAGGGATTGAACTCAGGAGAAAGGAGTGCCGCCACTGAGCTAAATCCCCAGCCCCTTGTGTGTGACAGTTTTTGTGTGTGTGTGTGAAATTTTGAGATAAAGAAATGGTTTTGGTGCCTACATTTTCTGCAGTGAAAATATCTCCGAACATTATCCAGTAGCAATAGAACCCGGGCTCAAAGGTGAATAGGGTATGTAATTCTCAATTTCCTGGTAACCACATTCAAAAAGGGAAAAAGAAACATTAATTTTAATACTGTCTTCATTAGTCAGTCCAACCAAATGTCACACCGATGCACATTTCATGGTAAAAATTAGATTACCCCCTCTCTCTATTCCCCCTAAGCCTCCAGAGTCCTGTGTCCATGCCCTGTTGTAGGACACCTTGGGCTCCTGGTGTCTCCTGGATTCCGTGGCTGCTGCGGGACAGTCTCTGATCTCCCACACCAGGTAAGTGTCCTGCATTTCCATCCTGTGCAGCCCTCACAAGGGTTGGGGCTCAGTCCCATGAGACTGTCCCCACCAGGTCCTGGGAACCCTGTGTGTTTCTGACCAATCAGCTGTAAACTGGGGGTTCCCACAGCTTCCTTTTTCTGCTTGTAGTCTGCTCTGACAGCTGGGGAACTCAGGAAGCTCATCACTCCCTGATGTGGCTTACTTACAAGGGCTCAGCTTAGGACCAGGAGGATGGCCTGGGAGGGCTGCGGGAGTCTGGGCCTTCCCCAGAGGTGCTTCCCTCCAGCTCATTGCCCCGTTGCACTCTCCAGCCTGGAGACCCCCAGGTCCTTTGGTTTCCTGAGTTTTTATCCCAGTCTCCATTTCCTGCCCTCCTGGTGATGGGCTGGGGCTGAACGTCTCCACTTTATGATGACATGTTGGGACCTCCTGAGGCCTTTGGGACTTGTCTTGTGTCCCCTGGTGAACACAAACACACATATGAGTCACCTAGCCCGTTATGAACAGCAATACTCCTGTTGCTCGCTCAGGAAGTCCCAAAGGTTGTAGGAGCTCAGCACCAGCAACCAAAACCAGAGTCCAAACCCACTCTCGATGAGGAGGGCTCCAGCAGCCTGGGATATGGTAGCCCTGCCCTGCCCCAGCTGGCCGTGTGCTATTTAGAGCAAGGAGCAACTGAGACCCTTCTTATTTTACCTCCTTCTCTGCCCTCGTCTGACTGACTAATCATGACTCTGCCTGTGCTGGTAAAGCCCCAGTTTTTAGGTCCCAGGAAGCAAATGGAGGAAAAATATAGTAACATTTCTAGGGAAGCGCAGAGATACCACTGGTGTAAAGGGAACACACTAAGTGTGACTCTGAAGAACTCACGGAGGCACAGCTGGGCTGTGGGAGATAAGACTCTGCTGCAGGGTTTCTAAGAATTGGGTGTGGAATGAGCCCGCCCCTTTGGCTGCCCTCCGGAAACCCGGGTGGCTCCGCAGTGCTCTGCCTGTGGCCCTGGAGGGACACCCAGCTGTAGTCCAGGGCCACCTGTCCAAGCCTGACCAGTGTGGGCTCAGAGGGGGCCTTGGGAACGGAGTGTGTGCCGGGAGCAGTATTAGTAAGATTAGCGTGGGGGAAGCCAGAAAGACAGCACGGACTTCCGGTTCTCAAAGCAGTCTTTGGCCTCTATTCCTTCGTTGTGTGAGGTTATGTTGTGTTTTGTTTTTCTTTCGGGGCTGGGATGAAATGCAGGGTCTCATGTGTGCTGGGCAGGTTCTTTACAGCCCAGCTTCAACCCCTGGCCTTGTTGTTTTAATGCTTGCTTTTTAGGTTTCTCTCTGGTTCTGGATCCAGATATCTTCAGCCCGAGCTCCTAGGTTCGGATTCCGGCTTCACCATTCCCTGTGTGACTTGGGTTGATTACATCCCTCTTGGTGCCCCCAGTTGACTTCACTGGAAAATGACTTATCTGGATTAAAAAGTTAAAACTTGGCTAGGGTTGGGGGTACAGCTTGGGTGGGCGCCCACCTAGCACATGTGAGGCCCTGACTTCATCCCCAGCACTGCAAACAAACTGGGCCAAAACACAACCAAAAGCAAACACTGAGATAGCACCTGGCATGTGGCATTACTTAAGCATTTTTGCTTTTGTTTAATTTCATGGAGTAAAACACTGATAAGCGAAGAAGAGGAATATTTCGAAGTTCAAAGAGAATAGGAAAAAGAACCTTCTTGGAGCCATGTATGTGGGGCATGGGTGGAAGAGTTTCTAAGAATCAGAATCTTTAAAACTTTAATATCTGGATGTGGCTTTGTACAAAATGCTTTAAAGTTTGAGAGCATGATTGATTGGAATTTCCGTTAGAGCATGACTTCATTTAGAGGCATACTTGGCCGCTCTATCTCATGTGAAGATCTGTTTAAAGGCAGGTGTTGGCATCTGGCTTTTATCTTCCTGAGAGCCAAGATGCACATCTCTGAGAGAGTAGCATTTCTCAGTAACTAAGCCTGAAATTTAAGGTAAGATGTCTGTATGCGTGTGTTTGAAGAGATGAACATGTAAAATAGTTTATTTAGAAGGAGAAGGTTGCAGAATCCACCATTTTCAGAGTGTGTAGATTTGCCCTAGGAAGGCTTTTTTTGGTACTGGGAATCGAACTCGGTACCCTGCCCTTGCGAGGCAGGTGGCACCACTGAGCTAAATCCCCAGCTCTATAGGAAGACTTTTGATCTGTCAAGTGATCCCGTGTGATGCAGATGCTGAGTTACATGTGATGTTGTAGTGGGTGGTGGATGGTGCCAGAAGTGTGGACGTTGGTGACCAGTGATCTGAATTCATGTTTATTTTCAACTTGGAAATCTTGTAATGGGTTGAGAAAAACATTATTTTAGAAAGTGTATTTTTAGCCTTTTAAGATACTTTCAGATATCCAAGGAAGTCATTGTGGGTATTAAACTATGTTGTATTAAATAGTTTGGTGCTTTAGATTGCACACTTCAGTTTTTGCCGTTGGCAGTCATGTTAATATCATGATTTCTGATCTCCACATTTTTCATTCTGACTTTCTAGTAGAAAATGTGAGAATTTGAGCAGACATTTCAAGAGTAGTTCCCGTTCTTTTTTTTTTGGTGCCGGGGATCGAACTCGGGTCCTTGTGCTTGCGTCTCATCATGTTCTTACATAGAATCCAATGTGTTTTTTTCTTGGGAGTAAAAGACAATTTTTTTAAAAGCTGTGTTCCTCAAATACAGACTGTTGGGCTTGCTTTGAGACCATAAACCTTTCCCTCTTGTCTCCAGCCCTGCTTTCCTCTCTTCAGCCTGCCTGGTGTTCAGATCTTTGTTTTCCTTGCAGTTGACTGGGCAGCTTCCTGGAGCTGACTTTCCGTTCCCTCCCACCCTGCCCTTGATGAGGCATTGTGGCACTGTTGTCCGGGAGCACACAGCATCCTGGAGAGCTCTGGCTCCTTACCACTCCCTGCCTCCGACCCTGCTGGGGCCGAGCAGGGTCTCCAGGGTGGTGGAGACAGTGCCCTGGAGGGCACTGTGTGAGCAGTTTCAGCTGGTGCCTTCCAGGTGGCCACTCAAGGGTCCTTGGCACACTTAGATGTGGACTCAGCTCCACACTGGGCTTGCTTGGTCTCAAAGGAGACCTCACAGCCTAACAGAGAAGAGCACTGGGGCCCCAGCATGGCCTGTGTTTAGCCAGGATAGAGAGAGAGGAAGACAGAGTCCTTTCTTCCTTCCAAGGGAGCAGACGTCCTGGGTCTGGCTTTACCCTCTTGGCTTCCATCCTAGGGACAGCTGCCCAGGTCCCCAAGGGACCGGTCTGTCCTTCATCCACACCTACCCTCCTGGGACCGGCCTTAGGTTGTGGGTGCTCAGTTTACCACTGAGTCTGGACTGTGGGTCACCGTGGCTCACCATGTGGCTGTTATTGTAGGGGACAGGACAGGGGGAGCACGGGGCCTGCCCCAGGATGGTTCCCTTGGGAACTGGCTTCTTCTGTCTACACGTTGAGAATAGCTTCATACACCTTTTGAGCCCGAATCCTCTGCCCTGCTACCTGTCCCGGGCTCCAGTTCTGCATTATAGGCTTCCTGGTGGCCTCCTCGACATCCAGCAGGTCCTTCCCTCGGTCACGGCCCAGGGCTTTCCTCACACTGGCCATCTCCCTCCTTGCATGCTTGGACCCTCACTCGCTGGGGCCACCCCAGCCTCTGGTCTCCACTGTGCACTCTGAGCACCCACACACATGAAGATCCCTCAGCGCCAGCTCCTGCTCCTGCCTCTCCACACCAAGGGTCCCCTCCTTATTCCAGTCCCACCTCCTGGGCTGTGGCATCCATGCTGCACGTGGAGCCCACTGGGCAGGCAATTTCGGGTTAGGTAGAGACCCCCCACACACACACAGCAGCGCTTCTCCAAACTTCGGAAAGCTGTCCTCTTTCCTCTCTGCATCCTCGACCCCCCCCCCCCCCCGGGGCCTCCATGTCTCCAGAGCCAAAGCCTCTGCCTGTAAGGGTGATGTTGCTGCCACTGAGCCCGCGCTGGCAGTCTGTGCCCAGGAGCACACACAGGTTCTCTCACCCTTCATCTGAACAGCAGCGTAGCAGGTGGACGGAGCGTGTACCCAGTGTCGGGTGCTGGGACTTGGGTGGAGGTGACCTCGTGCCTGGAAGGGTGTGTGTGAGTGCTGGGCCAACACTGCACAGCTGTGGGAAGGACTCAGGTGGAGCCCTGGGATCATGCCCCTGTGGGTATGGGGCTGTGTGTGGAGCTGCCTTTCTCTGCAAGTTGTGTGCTTAGTCTCGGGGACTTGCAGCCCCAGCAGGTTTTCCTGGGGCTCAGTTGGAAAAGTGCTTTCTAGGACTGATGCAGCTGAAGCCAGGTCAGCCCTGTTGTCTCAGGCCCTGTTTCTGATGTGAGTTCAGCCCAGTTTTGTGCAAAGTGGTGATAATGGCAGTGGCAGAGAGCAGTGCTCCTGTGATGGTCCTCTGCTAAGAACTGGCACTGTTGGTGGCCCTGGGTGCTGCTTCGAGGGGAATTTGCTTGTTTCCATGTGGAGTTTTAACTTTTTATAACCGAAGTTTCAAAATGCAAAGCATCCCAAGTCTTGGCATCCGTGTCACTGGCCGGCCAGTGCTGAGTCCTCCTGGCCTCCACTGCCTGCCCCTGCTCTGGTCATGTAAAGCAGATTCCAGACATAGGTGTTATGTAATTTCCTGACACTACTTTAAATTGGAATGTGAATCTTAAAGTTTAGTTTCAAATGGGTTTTGTTTGAACTTGATTATGTGTCCTCTGACTTATTCATTTTTTCCATTTGCCTTTGTAGCATTTTGATATGTTTTTTCTTATCTCCTTTTGGGATTAAATATTACATTATTATTATTGTTATTACTATTTTTGGTACTGGAGTTTGAACTCAAAGCCTTTGCGCTACCACTCCCTCTGCCTTTTTAAATTTTTTATTTTGAGACGAGGTCTTGCTAAGTTCTTAAGTTTCCCAGGCTGGGCTTGAACTTATGATCCTCCTTCGTCAGGTTCCCAGAGTGCAGGATTCATTATTTTTTATTTTGTGGCATAACTTTAGTAGCTTCTGCTGTAGAGAGAGGTGCAGTCTCTTCCATGCCGCTTTCCAAAGAAGCAGAATCAGCCAATTACAACAGTTTGGGGATTGGCTACCCCCCATCCCCCAGCCTGGTTTTCCTCCTCCTTCTTCTGTCCCCACAATGCCACAGGACCCCTGCCCGATCCCAGCTGGCTTTCCAGGCTGCCCCGAGTCTCATGGATCCTTCTGATGTGAATTTTTGTTCTCTGTGTACAGGAACCATGCTTAGGGTGCTCTCGTCAGTGAATGAGAGGGCTGGACTGGCTGGTTGTCAGGGTTCCCTTTTGCTTCCCCAAACCCAGTGTAAGGCCATCAGTCACCGAGGGGTCTTGGGAAGCACCTGAGGAACCACACCCCGGGGCTCTGGTTTGGGGCACTTGCATGTGGCAGGGCGCAGGGACAGCAGGTGTGGGCAGCCCAGTTCTGCCCTGCTGGTTCCAGGACACTGTGTTTTGTCCTGGGTGGGGACACTCAGCTTCTGCCCCAGCCTTGGCAGCCATGTACCCTGCATTTTCTAGAGCGTGCCCAGCTTCCTGCCTTCACCTGTCATTTCCACAGCTCCTGCATAGGTCTTGAAATTTCAGTGTCTTCTGGAAGCAGGCAGAGAAGGCTTGGGCAGGGTGAGATGGTGTCCCCAAGCCTGCCACGGCTCGGGGTGGTTGTCTTCCAGCCTGCCCCCTGGCCCCCAGGTGTGGGCTTAGCTGCTGCTTCCTGTGCAGAGCCACCTCCATGCTGGGCTGGGCTGTCCTTGGGCTCACCTGGGACTTCAGTGACAATTTGAACGTGACAAGAAGGAAGAACTTGTGAGTTTCTTCAGGGTCTGGCTGGTGACGGTTGACATGGCTGCCAGCTGCCCTCCTCCCCGGGCCGGCCTGGCTGGTTCCTCCTCTACTCACCCAGCTGCCCCGGCAGGGCTGGCTCTGCCCTGACCTGCAGGTGACTCTGAGGAAGACCACGGCCCTCGAGGCTCTGTTTTGACTCAACTGCAACATATCTTTCCTTTTGGGATGCGCTCTGCTTCCCCTGCCCACCTGTCTTGACCAACAGAAACCCTGGTGTATCATGTGAGGATGGGTCATGGGGCTATGAAGGACAGGAGGGGCAAAGATCAGCAACCAAGAAAGTAGTCACCTTTCCTAGGGCTGGCGATCAGGACCAGGATGTGGGCTTTCCCCTGGCAGGAAGCTGAGTCAGGGCAGTGCCCCTGGAGCCTTTCCTCCTGTAGCCACAGCAGAGATGGTGGGGTACCAGGTTGTCATCCTCCTGCTTTTCTGTGTTGCTCAGGCCTGTGACAAAAATCCTGCCTGCAGGGCCTGGAAAGTGGCTCCCCACTCTCAGCCCCTGGGCAGATGTCAGCCAGCCCTGCCTGGCACCACCTGGCATGGCAGTATGGTCGAGGTAGCTCTGGGGGGGTGAGTGGAAGTGGGCCATGAAGAATATGCTGAGGCCAAGCCTCCCAGAGCTGCAGACACAGAGCTGAGTGTGACAGGGGAATGTGACAGGGGCACGGGAGCAGCAAGAGGGACCATGTCAGCAGGGAGGGACCCCACTTTACTCTCCCGCCAGGCACTGGGCAGAAGCACTGGGAGCCTCCCCCGCATCCCAGGGGTGCATGCTGTGGGTGGACGATGGGCTCCTCACTCTGTGTGGAGCAGGGAAACTCAGGACCTTGGCCTGCAGAGGTCCGTGTGAAGAGCAGGTTGCCCTGCAGTGCCCTGCAGATCCCAGTGATAGCAGAGCGGGCTCCTTAGGCAACTGCCTCTGCTTGTCCCCATGCTCTAAATGTTGAGTCTCTCCGGTGTCCTGCTTGGCGTCTTCGCCTATTCTCTCTTGTCTTCTCCAGCTGTGCCGCAAGGACCAAGAGTGCAGATTGGTCTTGGAAGCAGGAGTCCCGTCAAGGGGGTGCTGCAGGCCCTGGGCTGGGTCCAGGCTTGGGGATGTTGGGGACCCTCACCTCTCAATGCCCAGTCCTGCTTTGTGAGCTCTCCCCACAAGCAGCAGCCTCTGCACCACTGTGTGCTGTTGCTGGCCTTGGGGAGGGGTCTGTGTTGTGCTCGACCCGGAGCTGGAGCTGGCAGCCCAGTCCAAGAGAGCCATTGGTCTGGTCGGGACTTCTGGCCAAGCAGCTGCCCAGGTGACAGAATGTGGCCACTGTGTTAGTCCCTGAGCTGACCCCTGGGTCCTGCTTGGTCCTCCTCAGACCAGGACGTTGCCCTCGGGCTGAACTCTATATGCTCGAGACCACAGTTTAAAAAGGCTTTCCGAGTGTACTGTAAGAATGAATTCTTTCAAACTCGAAAATTCAGTTTCCTTAAAGTATTTTCAATGAGAAGGCACTGAGAATAATTTTTATTAAGAACTAATAGTAAGCTGGGCGTGGTAGTGCATGCCTGTGATCCCAGCACTCAGGGAGGCTGAGGCAGGAGGATGGCAAGTTTGCGGCCAGTCTGGTCAACTTAGTGACTTGGTGAGACCTTGTACCGAATATAACATAAAGGGCTGGGGATGAAGCTCAGTGCAAAGACCCTGGGTTCAATCTCTACTACCAAAATAGCAATAACAATAACAGCAACAACAATAATGATTAGTAATAATAAATTGTGTTTATTAGAATTATTCCTGAAGAAAACAAAAAAGACTCAAGCTCAGGGCCCTAAATCTTTTTTGTATTAATATAATTAAATGGTACCTTGGTTGGTGCTCTGTGGCTGGTCACACAGGGTAAGCTATGAAGGAAAGAGGTGTATTCAGGCTCACAGTCCTGGAGGTCTGAGGTCCAGGGGTGGCATCTGCGGTGGGTCCTTGCCAGCCGGGTCCCAGGGGGTGGGAATATCACGAAGTGGTGTGTGACACATGAGAGTGCCTCTCTCTCCTGGTCTTCTTCCTTTTTCTTGTAAAGCCACCGATGCTCTGTCCTGTAGCGCCACCCTGATAACTAATCCCCCTCCTTCCTAAAGCAAGTGTCCACCCCCAGCACCACCCAGCGGAGCCTGAGTTCTACTGAGGAGCCCTTGGGGACCCTCAGACATATCCAGGTCAGAGAGCAGGACTCGCTTTGGGGCAAGGGCATCTGATGACCACTGAGAGATTCTCGTGTAATTTCTCAGTGCCTCACACCATTTGCAAAGCTGTAGCTACTGCATTCACAGGACAAGGCTTCCCAAGGCGTGGTGCGACCCAGGCCCTGGTCGAGGGGCCCCCAATGTGAATTGCACTGAGCTTGGGGTGCAGGTGGAAGGGGGAGCTGCTCCTCTCCTTCTGGTGGGTGTGGGTGGTGGGCAACAGCAAAGAGCACAGCTCCATTCCTGATGGTGTGGGTTGTGGTGGGCTCCCTCTCAGCCAGGCACACTTGTGCACAGCATGGAAATCCCCGAGAGGGCCCTGCTTCGTGCGTTCTGCTTCCTCAAGGATGGGGTTAATCTCCAGAGCTGCAGAAGACCAGGGACTGACCTGGGGAAAACACCAGGAGGGTCCCCCCGGCTACATGGACCTACAAGATGGCTACTCCCCCATGCTGACTCTGTGAACCCACACGCTTTGCAGTGGAGTGCATCTGGACTGTGTGTTTGTGCCCCTTGTTTTTAGTTCAGATCTACTCGTCATAAACCACTAGCTTCCGTCCGGACACTTTGGCCTTCTCCTCATCTCGTGTGATTTTCACCACACACATTTGGGCTGCATTTGAAATCAAGCATGGTTTTATTTTAATATTCTGGTTGCAAGATTCATCAAGAATAATAACTATTGTCGAATATTGGAATTTTATTTTTCTATACCAGGGATCAAACTTGGGACCTTGTGCTTTCAGGGCAGGTGGTGGCTGGAATGGTTAAGTGAATCTTCACTGTCAGAACCTTGACTTTTCATAGTGGCTAGCTGATGGGGCCTACTAGGATTCTTTAGATGCCCATCATGTGTGTTTTATTTCCATAATATGGTTCTCATATGTGTAAATTTATCCAAAGGGAGCACGTTTTCATTTGGTGGCTGGGTTTCAATTTTAATGTTCATCCTTAAATCCCTTTTCTCTTTTAAACTCTATATCATATCTAGCCTTTTTTTTTTTTTAAGAAGTGCTGGAGATTGAACCCAGGGCCCTCCCACTGAACTACATCCTTATCCCTTTTTCTACCTCTTATTTTGAGACAGGGTCTTACTAAATTTCCCAGGTTGGGCTTGGACTAGTGATCCTCCTGTCTCCGCCTCCCAGTGCTGCAATTACAGGTGTGTCCCACCACACCTCACTGTCTTGTGGGTGTTGAATAAGGGTTACCCACATTTTTGTTACCTATACTTGCACAACGCCGAGAACTGATGGGGATTGCACCCCAAAGTGCTGGCCTGAGAGGTGATGAGGTTGATAGTGTGGTGCCCTCATGTGGGTCAATGGCCTTACAAAGGGGCCCCAGGAGAGGCCGTTGCTCCCACCCCATAGGGACTTGGTGAGAAGGGGCTGTCCATGTTGCAGGAAGGGGTCTGTCTTTTCTTGTTCTGGGACGCAGTATCAGTCACTCACAACCGTTGAGGAGAGGTTTATTTTGATTCACAGTTTGCAGAGGTTTCAGCCAATAGTTGGTATAGCAGAACCAGGTGCTGCAGAAGGAAGCTATAGATTCTTCCCAGCCTGTTTGCCTCCTGCAGGAAGGAATGCTGGGAAGCAGGATGAACTTGCTCAGGGTTTGAAGCCTCCACTGTGGTTTTTCCTTAGAACAACCTGTGACTATTTAACAATGGAAAGGCACAGGCAGTGAGGCTTTTCTGTATGCTGTGTGGCCTAGCAGGAACCTCGTATCCCCACCTCCTGGGGAGCCTCTTGGGGTGTTGCTACAGAGGCTTCCTTTCCACCTGTGTGTTTGAAGGATAGGGAAGGTGGGTGGCATCAGTCAGCCCTGTACTACTGACTGGGCTGGGGTGCTTGGGCCACCGCCGGGATTTCCAGCAGGGCCTGTGCTAGTTTGCTTTCTGGCACTGTAACGAAGCAACTGAGGCTCAGTCCCTTGAGATCCTGCGGCTGTGGTGTGGGGCTGTGAGGAGGCCCTGGCGAGGACACAGGTTGGTGGTGCAACAGTAAGTGGGAGGGGCCAGGCTCGCTTTTTTATAACAACTCACTCTTGCGCAATAATCTGGGCATGGTGAAAATTGCTCCATCCCTTCGGAGGGAAGCACCCTCTGTGCCCACTCCCTTCCCCAGGCCACACCCCACCATATGGCCCTGTTGAGAGTGGAGCTTCCGGCACGGACTCCTGGGGATCCACTCAGACCCTAGCCAGGCTGAGGCCAGGTCCTTGGAAGAGTTTTGTGAGCAGAAGCCTGGTCTGGGCTTTCTTTGCAGGCTCAGCATCCTGCAGCATAGCCCCTGCCTTGAGCCCAGTGTTTTCATTCTCCTGCCTCCAGGGTGAGGGTGAGGATGGAGAGGGAGGGACCACACCAACCACACTCTCCTACTCTGGTGGGGCTGGGGCTGTGCAAGGCAGAATACAGCACGAGGGTCAGGACCTGTGGGATGTATTGGTTTTGCTTTAATCCTTACCATCTCTGGGTGGTGCTTGGGCTGTGGAAGATACTCTGTACATCATGTGCTTTCTGTCTGTTATGGGTACAAAGCTATGTGTATTCATCATTGTTACTGACGGTAATGATGTTACTCTTATTTTGACTATGTTGTGGTTTTTTTTTAACTGAAATTTTGGAAGGGTTTCAGACTCAGAAAAGTTGCATGGATAGCAATTCTACTTGCTTACTCCCCACTTCCACTGTCATCAGCATCTGCTATAACTTAAATCTTGAGCATTCCCTGAGACCCATGTATTCCCTGTGTGGACCCAGCTTGGCTCTGTTGGGAGGTGGTGGGCCCTTTAAGAGGCAGGGCCTGGTGGGAGGATGTTAGGTCATGGAGGTCACAAACTTGAAGGGGTGGAGGGACCTCAGGCCCTTCCTCTTCTTGTCACTTTCACTTCCTGGCCATGCTGTGCTCAGTGTCCAAAGAGCTCCGCCAACTGAGGGCTCCAGACTGAGCAGAGGTGGCCTTGTCTGAGTTGGTTGTCTCAGGTGTTTGTCACAGCAATGGGACATCATGTCTCAGGTAACCATGCTGTACCTGTCCTGATTAGGAAACCAGAGATGTTTATGTTTTTATGCACACTCGTCAGAGATGATCTTCTATTGATTTCTCTCTTCTAAAGCTTTCAATTTTATGTAAGTGACTGAGTCGGTTTTCTTATTTCTCCAGAGGACTTTGTTTTGTGGTCACTGAGCCTGTTGATAATTGCAGTCTTTCTTTCCCAGAGATGTAAAAAGCGCTCATCTGAGCGCAGGTGTTTGGATTTTGCGTTTACTCTCCCGGTAGAGACTTTGCCACCCTCCATGTGAGGCCTTGTCATTTTAAAAGCCCCCAAATTGTCAAAGTTTACAGGAAATTGATCCATTGTCCATCCCCAGTTTGGCTTCTGGATGCCTCACAGACCCTGGAAAGCTGCTGGGGGGTGCGGTGACAGCATCGCGGGTCAGAGTCTCCAAGGTTGGTTGCGGTCCTGCTTGGGAAGAGTCCTTGCAGTCCCAGAAGCCAACTGTATTTGTTTCCTAGGGCTGATGAAGCAAAGTGCCACAGCTGATTGGCTGGAGCCACAGACGTGCAGGAGGTTGAGAGGTCCTCCTGGCCTCCCCCAGCCTCTCCTGGCTGCTGTCATCATCCAGGCTTTGGGCTTGCAGCCCCATCACTCAGCTCTACCTTCATCGCCCCCTGGGTGGCTGTGTCCTCATGTGGCATCATCACCTCCTCTCCGTATAGGACTCCGGTCGCGTTGGAGAAGGACCCCTCTACTCCAGTGTGACCTCATCTTCGTAGTTATGTGGCCAGGATCCTGTTTCAAATTAAGGTCCCATTCTGGGGTGTTAGGACTTCGGCCTAGCTTTGTGGGAGGACGCAGTGCAGCCCGTCGCAGTCTGCCCTTGCTCCCCCACCAATTTCATGTCCTTCCCACATGCAAAATACACTTCCCCCACACCAGTGTTCTCCCCACATCTTAGCCCAGTCCAGCAGCAACTCGAAGTATAAAATCTTAACTCAGTCTCCTGTAACTCAGAAACAGGTGGGACTTGGAGTGTGGTCCATCCCTGGGCAGAGTTCCTCTCCATCTGTGAATAGTTTGGGGTGCTGGAAGTCTGAAGTCAGGACATCTTCAGGGCTGTACACACTCTAAGAGCAGGAGGGAGAGTCTTTTCCTTGTTTCTGGTGGTTTGCAGATGATCTTTGGGCTTCTCAGGGTCATCGTGCGTCTGTATTCATGTGGCCACTTCTTACAAAGTTACCAGCTATGTGGGAGCAAGGGACCAGCCATTGTCATCTGGCATTGATGGGCAGCGTTGGGAGGTGAAAAAGAAATGTAAATGTCTTTCTCAGAGGCCATCTTGGCCTGGCCTTGGCTCACCTATGAGGCCAGGTGCGAGTCTGTGGAAGGGGCTAGTTCACGTGCTCTGGGGCCGATAAACTTGGAAGAGGCCAGCGCTGTGCCAGCCGCTCCAGGTGGGCTGTGGGGTCTTGGTGAGGAAGATTAGTTGGTGTCAGAGTAGGTGTCGATTCCTTTACGTAGTGCCTTGTGTCAGCCTGGTCACTGCCACAGCTTTATGTAGACCTTGGTTACTGGCCATGTACTCAGAGGATCACCTATATTTGCATTTGGTCTTTAGAAAGTAACAGAAACAGATGTTCTTGTCCGTGCGTGAAAGAGCTGAAGACGTGTTCGTTACTTACAGTTTCTGAAGAGAGCAATTATGTGCGAGCTAGTGCTTTGGTAATTGATGGGTTGGGAAGAGTCAGACTGCCCTCTTAGAGAAAACATCTCTCAGACACAAGTGACGTCACAAGCTCCTGCCTATGAGGCTAATTGAGTGTGCCTCGGGCACATGTAGGGGCTCTCAGGGCCTTGGCATCAGTTCACTGGCGGCTTAGTATTCATTTTCAATTAGCGAGGGCTGTGTTTCCATTGCAGCAGTCGCCCAGATTGGGGCACAAGCTCCCAGCTAGGACATGGGGCCCCATGATTGTCATCTGCATGGTGCTTTGGCTTGGCTTGGCCTCCTCCTCCGCCTCCACCTGTTACTTCCTGCCTCTGTCCTTCCCCGTCCCTGTACTCTCTCCCTCCTGGCCTTTCTGGTCTACAGCTGACTTGTAGGTAGCTGTCAGTGGGCTGTGCCCTCTCTTCCTGCCACGATGCATGACCCGTCCACTCTACTGGACACGAAGGCATCCCTTGGGTGTCTATCCTTTCTCTTTGGCTGCTCCTGTTGCCCCTACCCTGAGTACCAGGCAGTCAGCCTGGCCAGGGTTTGACCCCAGCACTTGTCCTTTTCCATCAGGGCGACATTGTGGAAATGTCAGGTGCACATCCAAGTCTGCGAGGCCCTGGGAGGGTCTCCTCTCTCTGCTGGTGCAGCCATGATGACCACACTTACTGGGCTCAGGCAGGGTCCCCTTGATGCTCAGGACAGCTCCTGTGGAAGCTGGCCACTAGGCCAGTGATCTGTGACAGCTGGGGACACTGGCTGAGAATGGGTGTCCTCAGTTTGCCAGAGATGCCTGCTTCTCAAAAATGTGGGGTGCAGCTCCTAGATTTCTGAAGGAACAGGGGAGCCAGCAGAGGGTGTCTGCATGTGGGACCTGGTGTGGGCCTCCCTGTCACTGCTGCCACCATCTGCAGGGGCCAGGATTCAGAGGAGGTGTCTGGCTGGACGAGATGTGCAGAACCTCCTGGCTTCAGTGGGTGTCGTGGGCCAAGTGCCCTCCCATGAGAAGAGGGAGAAGGTGAGAGTTTTTGAAAGTCACTCTGGGACATGGGCTCCTGAGCCTGCTGGTGCCTCAGGTCAGCTTCCCCTGGATCTGGGGATAGAAGATGTTCAGCAAAACTTACATCTGCACTGAGCATGGGTGGTTTTCTTCTTAGTAGATGACAGAAGGGGATACCTATGTACACAGCAGTCACACTGTGCCAGGTGTGAGTCCTCTGGTGGGAGGACACCCATGGCTCTATGCAAATGCCACACCCTCATGCAGGGGACTGGGCCTCTGAAGTTCGGAACCTGTTCTCCAGGGTACCAGAGGATGACTGTGCAATCTCGGGGACTGGCTGTGCACACCGGTGGCTGCCATGAGTCCCTTCCCCATGTCTGTCCTGCTGAGGATGCCAGGCTGGGTGTTCTGTGATGCAGCCCCTGTCCAGTGGGGAAACAGTCACAGTGGGTTGGGCAGGGACTAATCAGCATGCTTTCTCAGGAGTGAGGCTTGCGGTCAGTGGGCATTTGGGGAGGATGCAGGGTGGGGAGATGAGAGAACGGCACGGGCGAGGGTGCCAGGCCCAGACTGTTCTCCTGCTGTCCTTGCACCCCGTCTCATGGCACAGCTGCCTCTGTGCTTGTCTTGGGGCTCAGCGATGAGGTAGACTCCAGGAAAGGAGGGGAAGGGTGACCCCAGAGATGTCTAGGAGGGGAGTGGGGATGCTTGGTGATGGGTGGGCAGGGGGCCAGACAGGAGGCAGCCAGGGAGGAAGTGGAGTTCTCCTGGGCTCTCCTGTAGGGACAGGATGGATCTGGGGAATACACCCACAGGGAAAGGCGGAGCTGGGGCCTGGAGCTCACGGGCAGGACAGTGCATATTTAGGGAAAGTCCTGCTTGGCCCAGGAGGCTCAGGCACATCCCTACCCATGCCATCCATGCTCACCTTTGGGGTGAGCTCTGCACCCTTATGCTGGCTGCTGTGTCACTGTGCCCCCATGGGCAGAGTGATGGGGAGGCTGTCTTAGTGGGCATGGTGGAGCCTTCTCTCTAGCTCATTCCCTGGAGGACTGGAAAACACTTTAGTGCCAAGGGACAGGTGACATGCCACAGAAGTATGTCCAGATGACATTTGTTTCTCCAGGAGAGGATTGAAGACCAAGCCCTCCCAGTTGTCAGGAGGGAAGTAGCATGTGGCCTGTTCTCGAACTATCCCACGATGTCCCTTGCTCGAAGCAAGTGGAGGCTCGCTCTTTTCCTGCCATTGTGTCTTGTATTAGGAATCTGCAGGACAGAGTGAAACACCATCTCCTGCAGAAGATAGAGCACCACTCTTTTCGGTTCACTCACATCTGTGCTTGGTGTTTGCCCATGATGCAGTTTGTGTTTCATCAAGAATGCATGAGCCGTGTTATTTTCGATGGAACTTGGCCATCCCTGGTCCACCCCAGTGGCATCCTGAGGGGCTGGGTACCCTCTGTTGAGTGGCCTGGGCATAGGAGGAGCCTGCTGACCAGGGACTGACCCCGCACACGGCCGGCTGTTTAACGTAGGCTCCAGTAGTGCTGGTGCTGGTTTTGTTGAAGCCAAGGGGCATGTTAAATTCTGGAAACATCTGTGCTTCTGGTGCAACTGAGAACTGTGCTTAGGGTGCACAGCGGAGTCCCCGATCACCCCAGCCTCCTTGTCCCTCTAGGGGAGGGCTTCGGGGTATCCGACCTAAAGAGGTGTTCAGGTCTGTGGTGTAGCTGAGACTAGAGGCCTCTTGATCGCTGTTGTTGCACCATGACTGCTGTCCCTGAGAGGGAGCCTGTCTGCAGGCCAGGCAGTTTCGGTGCTCTCCCGGGACTCTGCTCTGGTGGGTTGTGAACGAGGACAACATGTTCCGTCCAGCGCTGCTCCCCATGCGACACCAGGTCACTGTGTTTCTGATGTTTCCCACTTCAGCATTTCTTTTTACGTTTTCATTTTTATGATTCCGCACCCTTGGGACAGAGTGTTCGCATTTCTTGTGAGGAGTTGGTATGCATACAGAACACATCTTCATTCTTTTTAATGTCCCCTTCCCCTCTCTCCCTCCCCACTCCGTATCTTGGTCCCCTTCCCATTTGCAAAAGATCCATTTCCCTGTTTCCTGGTATCTGTCTTTTATTTCACTCTTCGATTTATTTACACTTTTGAGTTTCTCCTGTAAGAGACAAATCGTGTCTTCTGATTTATTTCATTTACAATTATGCTCTTGAGATGCAAGTGTACAGAAGCCGTGTGTCCCACACCTGACCCCAGGGCCCGTGGGCACAGGTAGGTGCAGCCAGGTGGCCTCACACCCAGTGTCTTCCGAAGCAGGCAGTTGTTCTTTGTAGTGTCACCTGGAGCCCGAGGTGGCTGTGGTATTTGTGTGCTTGTGCAGAGAGGACCGGAGGACAGAGGCCCTTGCCCTGCCTGCCTGGAAGGATGGTCGGAAGATGTCTTCCCCCAGACAGCTGAGGATGTGGGAGGGAATAGCTGTGCTGTTGTCCCGAGGGGTCGCCTGGGAGTGTCACTGCTGTCACTCAGGTGAAGCTGAGAGGAGTCCAGAGTGACCCACCTGAAGGGCACCTGGAAAACCACAGTCTCCAAGGCTTGCCAGCCCACACCGGTGTCCCCAGACTGGCTATGCTGCCTGGCACGGCTTGGCAGCTCTGTGACCTCCGAGCCACCAGATGTCTGGTCTGCTCCCTCGGTCCCTGACCCTGCATTTGTCCACACATGTTTGCCTTTCTGCTTTGTAAGCTGAGGACCAGGGCTTCTGTTGTACACAGTGTCGCTCTGAGTGTTTGTGGGAACCTGGCACATTAGCCGAGATTCCCAGTAAATATTGCCTGTTTCTCTGTTCTTATCTGGTGTTCAGATGAAATAAATAGTACAGCTGGTAGGGCGCTGTATTTTTGTTCCAGATGATGCTCGGGGGAGACACAAATAACCGGGCCACAGCTTTCTTTGCCTGTGTGTGTGAATGTGTGAGTGAGTGAGTGTGTGTGTGAGTGTGTGAGTGTGAGTGTGAGTGAGTGTATGTGTGTGAGTGTGTGTGCACGCGTGCTTTGCAGCTCCATGTAGGTGTGTGTGCCTGCTTTTGGCCTGCCTGGCAATTTTGCCATTTGCCTTCTGCCTCGTTTGCCGTGTCTTGCGTCCCTGTCCTGGGCACTGTGGTCTGGAGACTGGGCCTGGAGACAGAGTGGTCAATTGCAAACAGCCCTGGCCCCCAGCAGAGGAAAGGAAACGTGCACGGTGGCCCTGGTGACAGACCCCACCCAAGTCTGTGTGAGGACAGTAGTTGTCCCCGAGTCCTGGATGTTTCGCGGCAGCAGCAGGCGGGGTGGTGGGAAGGCTGGCTGGGCAGTGGGGTCTCTGGGGTGGTGTCAGTCTAGCCTGGAAGTTGAACCAGACTCCTCTGGGGTCTGTGCTGTCCCCACTTTGCCTCCTGCACATGGTGCCAGGCCAGCCCTTCGGCCCAGTTTGTCTGCACCTCCCGGCCACGGAGGGAAGAGGATCGGGTTGGGAGGGAAACAGAGTCCTTTAGGAAGGGCCCTAAGGTGCTGCCCAGGGAGGCTGGTCCGTGCCCAGCTGACCACAGTGCTGTCCCCTCTGCACACACCCCCCCCTCCTGCCTCCTGCCCCTCCAGCCCTGTCCTTAGAAAGCTGAGGGCCTGATTCAGAGCCCTCATTCTGGTGGTGGTGGTGCCAGCTCAGTGCCCGTGGGGCTGTTTTCACTCCTGGCATGGTGCCTTCTGGACTATCCTGGCTGGGGACCGGCCCCTCCCTGCTGTCTCCTCCTCAACCCTGCTCCTAGTCCCTCGAGGCAGTGGTCTTGGGCAGCCACCAGCTGCTGCTGTTCTTGCCTCTCCCCTCGAGGTTGGCCCTCAGGCTGGCCCTGTGGTCTCTCTCTTTCTGGCCATCCCTCCTCACTCACATGAAGGAGCTTCAGGTCTGGACAGCAGAAGGGGGATCTGGGTAGGATCGAAGAAATAAAGCTAGGTAGAAGGGAAACCGGGAAAATCAGAATGTTAAAATTGGACTTTTAAGAAAAGCTGTACCTTTAGGACATAAAGTTACTCAAGCCTCTTTCCCTTCCAAGAAACTCACTAAAAAAAAAAGAAAAGAAAATCCTAAGTGTCTTACAGACACAATGAGCCTGTAAACTCAGCTCTGGGCATGTGCTTCCCCTGTAAATTACACTTCCTCCCTCCACCTCTGTCCCCAAGGAAGCAGCAATGAGAGTGGGCAGCAGATCTCAGCTGCAAACACGGATAACAGTTTGCATTCTGACAGCCACCTTGAAGACCCCCAAGCCCCATAAATACATCCGGCTCCAATCGCAGTGCCGTCTGTCTTGAAGGCCTGAACTCTATTTCTGAGTGTACTTTTAAATTTCTCCCTAATGAGTCCCTTTATGCTTCTACTGACATGTCCTGAAAACTCTTTTTCCACGACAGGAGTCAGCGAACCTGCAATTTGACCTCACTGGTCAGGTGGGCCTGGGAACCTCCTTTGCTGTCCAGTGACAGACCAGGCTCAGCTCTGACCCCTCTGCCAGCAAGAAGAGGACTGTGGCTGAGCATGTATGTCCACGTGGCAAAGCCCAGGGTGGCTGTGTTTGGAGCTGGGGTCCCAGAGGAAGAAGCTGGGGTTCGTTGATGGTTGGGCCCTCACAGTGGAGTTGGGCATGGGGAGAGCTCCCCAGACTCTGCGGCACCCAGTCTTGGTTTGAAGCCTCTTGACTGAGATGTCTGTTGTGTGAGCTACCTGGTGGTGGCACGAGTGAGCTGACCAGGGTGTAGGGCCTCACTGCACCCTGGCTGTGGAGGGGACTCTACCTGGCAAGTGTTGGCACTGGTGACCTGCTCTCATCCCCGCTAGGCCAGGCTCCTCAGGGCAGGGCACACGATCTACTCTTCCCTTGGTGACACTGACGCATGCCATCTTGTAAACAGAACTCATCCTGTGAGAACCACACAGGTCCTGGGCCTCTTAGAAGGACCAACTGGGCCTGCAACAAAGTCCTGCTGGTCATTCCTCTCAGTCCCTTCCCCAGCTCTGCCTGCCCCCTGCCTGTGACAAGGATGTGCATCTCTTCCCAGGTCAGACCTGCTGTGTCGGGCTGTGAGAAGGATGGCAGCCACGTTGAGAGAGCCTCCATTTTGACTTTCTTTTTACCTTGGTTTATGTAAATTCCTGGCAATGGTGAAGAGTGGGAGGTTGGGAGGAAAGAAGCCAATTTTAAATAAAGTTGGTCTGTTTGAGCACTTGTGTGAGAGTTGGAGATGAGAGTTAGGAAACCTAGTACCCTTGTTGTCATTGGTTTAAAGGGATCTATTTATCCTGGAGCCTCCCACACCCATACCACACCCTGAGGTGGCGTCACCATTGTGTTGAGGTAAAAGGGCAGGAGTTGTTTTCTTTGTTTTAGTCACCCTGTTCAGATCTGGGCTCCAGTCTTGTCCCTGTGTGCGGGTTTCTTTTTCCTCTGGTCTGTGTACAGATCCTCTTAGGTTTGTGATGGGGGATCATGTCCTGGGGAACTCCTCAAAGACATGGAGAGAGAAGCTGTGACTGGAGATGCTCCTAACTGACTACAGCACCCGGGCCTGAGACTGTCTCCTGCCACTCACAGTGGCGTAGCTGCCAAGATCAGCGGACACAGACTGTTCTGCTATCAAGTGCTGAGGATCCCCTGAGATCTATGACACCACTGCCTTGTGCTGGGGGTGAGATGCTTGTGCTGGGGGCCTGAGCCACTGCAGTATCATCAGAGGGAGTCCTTGCTGCCCTGCTGGCTCTGGGAAAGACCCGACGACAGTTCTGCTCTACACAGTTGCTTTCATGCCTTCCCAAATTAAAAAAAAAAAAGAAAGAAAAGAAAACGTTGAGTTGGTCCATTGTTAAGTTGGGCACCATCTATACTTGTGATCATTTATTTTATTTTTATTGTACATGTTTGCCAAACATAATGACCACACTCATCGTAGGGAGCTGGACATATATGTTACACCCCTTAATTCTTTTTACATCCCTCCTCCACTTCCTTCCCATTCTCCATCTCTTCGTCCCCTTCCCATGTGTAAAGATCTGGCTTCCTATTTTCTCCTATGTAGTTTTTATTTTTCTCTTTATTTATATGCTGGGTTCCTCATATAAGAGGAACCATGTGATATTTAAGCTTGTATGTCTGATTTATTTCACAACATTAGTCTCAGGATGAATCCATTCCTACAGATGACTCCAGATTATCCTTCTTTATGGCACAGTAGTGCTTCGTTGTGTGTAGACGCCACATTTTCTTTGTCCACACATCTCTTGGTGGACATGTAGGCTGTCTCCCAAGTTTAGCTACTGTGAGTTGTGCTGCCATGAACGTGAGTGTGCATGGATCGCTGTAATGTATTTGTGATCATTAATAGGACAGATATTCTGAAGCGACAGTCACTGCGTCCAGCTCCTGTTGACTCTAATCGAGGTGGTGAAGGTTCTGAGTGGTCCTTTGTCCCACAGCTGCACTCTGCCGAGGTCACTGTGACTGTCCTGTCAGCTGATCTGTCCCCCATCAGACTCACTGTGGTCTTCGGGGCATTTCCTCCTCAGGCCTCCTGTTTTTTTTCTCATTTTTTTCAATGTTCCTTTTCCATGGACTTTTTCTCTAGTTTCCCTCCACTCCTTTTCCTCATTTTTCAGCAGCTTAAATCTACCACAGGGCACAATGGTTCTGTACTCTGCTTCAGCTCTGTTGGGTTTACAACCCAGGGTATGGTGGGCAGGGCAAAGGCAGGTCTGTGGGTCTCTGGCTTGCTGCTTTGAGTTGTTAAGCATCTATTCTAGTCACATACATCTTTTGGGAACTGTAAGTCGATACAGGAAAATTGTTATTTAAAATGCATTGTGACTTATCTGTGGAATTCTCAGTCCCTTCCCTGCACCTGGCTCCCTCCTGCCTCAGCCTGCTGCTGACTCCTGGCGACCTGGGGATGGAGGCCAAGGTCGCAGGTGTGTGTGCCGCTCAAGTGTACCTGCTGACACCTTTTACAGTGAGGAAAAACCTGTTTTTCCTGATCCAAACCAGACGTTCTTTCCAACTGAAGAACTGTTTGCCCGGGAGCCTGAGTGATTCTCTGATAGATAGGGTACTGGCAGGACAGGAGCACGTGCAGGAGTCACCTGCAAAGCTGTAGAGCATTTAAGTCCCTCGCATGTCCCCCATGGCTGCCTGGGATCTGCCCTGTGGTCTGAGATTCTCACACCCAGTTTGCTACAGATCACCAGGGGTGTGTCTGCTTCAGTCCTCATAGATCCAGTGGTTTGCATTTCTAAAACAGCCCTGGTGACAGTGGGGCCCCTGTGGAGTGGAAAGAACTGTTAACAAGCCCATAAGTGGCGTGGACATGGACACATCAGCACGAACCTGTGAGACGCAGTGTCAGTGTCTTGGGCACTTGGTGATGAGCTTAGCCTGACAGGCTCTGCCCTCGCTCCCTGCCTCTGTGGATCCTTCCCTCTGGCTGACACCAAGGGGGTGCTGTGGGGAGGGCCCTGGGCTGCAAGGGCTCAGGCTAGCAGTGCCCTGGTCTTGGTTGTCCTATGCCTTGGCCCTAGGAGAGGTGGCCTGCGTGTGCCCAGTCACCTGCCCTCCCCAGAGGACCACAGCTGCAGTCCCCCTGTCCCAGGTCTCTGAGATCTGCGCTGGGCTCTCTCCATGGCCAATCTGAACACCCTGCTGCCTTTGCCTCTGGTCATGGTCCCCGACATCAGGAACACCGGGGTGGGCTGGAGGCCCTGGCCCCAGCCTCTGTGTTGGCACAACTCGGGGGTGGTGTGCATGGGTGGGGCTCGTTGTCACAGGCTCCGCCTTTCTTCAGGGCCACCAGCAGGGTGTATTGTCTGCAGCCAAGGCATGGGGAACCCTGGGCAGAATGTGTGGCCTCCGAGTGGTGAGTGGTGCAGAGGCTGGGCCTGTCCCCATGGGGCTGTCCATGCGTGCCTTGCCCTGGGGCTGGCAAGACACCGGGCAGAAGCCAGGTGGCATCTTCTGTTCCCCACAGGCAGGACCTCAAGGAGGAGGGTGCTCTTGGTTGTAGAACTTGATAAGCAGGAGTTAGCACCACTTGGGGGCTGTGAGCCCGAGCTCATCAGTCTTCAGGGCCCTGGAAGTGCCCTTGAAGGAGCGGTGGGTACAGGAGGGGCCACCCTGGCACCACAAAGCCCGGGCAGCAGCCGTGTCTGCACCAATCAGTCATCTCATCTCTTGGAGCTGAGGGTTCTTAATCCTTCCCTGCAAGATGTAATTTCCAGTAACTTCTCAGAGAATGTTGATTTCATCTAGAGAAGTCTGGGGTGTGATGTAAAGTATAACCATGAAGATAAGAAACCTGGAGAGTGTTCATCCCTTTGCCCTTCTCTAGAGGAAGACCTGGAGGGAAGGAGGGCAGCCTGCTGGGGCCTGGGGACTGCCTTGCTTGGAGCAGGCAGGGGCCAGAGGCTGGCACAGGATGCGGGGGATTCACCTCACCTCTCCCAATCGTCATGGCCAGGGTATCCAGCCGCCCTGCCTTTGCTTCCTTTTATTCTGTGGTCTGAGTGCCGTTTACTGTGTGTTTGTATAGCACTCATGTGTTACATTGTTTCTTACATACACTTCTGTAGCTCAGGGGCATTTCAGATCAACTCCCTTAGAACCAGTCTCAGGGACCTTGATAAGTGCTTGGTTCGGGGTTTACCTTTTCTGCCTTGATAATTGAGGCAGGAATGACACACATTCTGCTCAGAGCCTGTGAGTGAACAGCTGTCGATGGCAGTGTTTGGGAAGGCCACTAAGCTTTTTCATATATGCCGTATATTTAACATCTGGACACATTCTCAAGACTTCCTGGAGTGATTCGGCATGGTGGTACATGCCTGTAATCCCAGCACTCAGGGAGGCTGAGCCAGGAGAATCGAAAGTTCACACCTAGCCCGGGCAACTTGATGAGTTAGTGAGAACGTATCTGAAAATAAAAAGTAAAAAGAGGACTGAGGATGTAGCTCCCTGCAAGGGCTCTGGGTTGAATCCCTGCTACTAAAAAAAATTAAAGTAAAAAAGACTTTGGAGTGAACTGATTATTATTTTCTGGGTGTGTAGAGTTCAAACTACCCCAAATCCTTTTTCTTCTTTTCTTTACTGGTGGGGGTTATGTCTGAAGGCAGGAGGGAGAGCCTCCGAGTCCTAGCTGGCTGGTTCTGAACTGCAGGCGGATGACTTCTGAATGGATTTGCCTGTGCCCACCCAGGCTCTGCCTGCACTCCATGGCCCCCTGGGGACTGGAGACAGGTGACGCTCCGGAAGCTCTGCTTCCCGCTGTCAGGCTCCTGTGCCCAGGGCGGGCGTTGCTCTCTCGTCCTCACCTAGCTGTTGTTTGTGGCCTGGTGGTTTCTGAAAGCCTCTCTAGCTGCCAGGTTTTACTGTGACCTTGATTCTTATCATAAGATGGAATTTTGGAGTTATCAGGATAATCAGATTTAGTTTTTTAAGAGTAGAATCGTAAAGTGAATCTTATCCTTAGCAGTTGCCAGTTGCCATCCTGTTTCATCTAAGCACCATATGATTATTTTTAAGGGAATCCCACACATCAATTCTTGTCAGCTGAAAATTTTATAGTATTTCAGTAACATAATTTGTTAATATTACCAAATATGCAGTTTTCTCATTTTCTCATCTGACTTCAAAAATGTTTATTTGTGGCTAATTCAAACAAATCCTAGTAAGGTCCATATATTGCAGTTAGATGATCTATTGATCTCCCTCTTTTTTTCTTCCTTTGTTCATTTTTTTTTTTTTTTTTTTTTTGAGAAACCATATCTTCTTTCCTTTGAGCTTCTCAGTCTGCAGTTGCTGGCTGGAGTCCCTGCCCTTCCTGTAAGCTGAGCATTGGACCTGGAGCAGATCTAGTTTGATTTTGTGGTGAGACTCCTCCACCTTCCAGGGTGTGTGTCGTCCATGGGAGCAGCTGGGATGGTCTTGGCCACTGTCAGTAATTCACAGGGCTCAGGAACAGCGGTCTTCTGATTCCACCATTCTCGAACATTCGGCGCCTACCCTAACTGCTGTCTACACAGTGGTCTTCCCTGGGTGTGAAGTTTGCAGAGTGAATAGTTCTGTTCCCCGGAGTCTTTCAAGAGCCTCCAGTGGGTGCATTTGTTGTTAAGGTCTCTACTTAGGATAGCTTGACCCTAGAGATTTTTACCTTAGGATGGTGGAAAGTGGGATGTGTTCAGTAGAAACTGTGCTTTGAATCTGGGATTGCATCTGTCAGGCTGGTGATTTGTAGTTGAGTGCTCTTTCTCTATGCTGGGCAGTGGCAGCCAATGCCGCTCCCACTCAGCCCCAGGATTGTGAGAGGAAACAGCTGGTGCTCTGCAGTGTGCTGGGTTGTGGGCCAAGGGTGTGTGGGAGGTCAGGTGAGTTCAGCCCACTTGTGACTTAGGTATTTTCAACCTCAGGGGGTTATTGGCCCACAACCTACCATAAAACTGGGAAAATCTGTTACTGTGAACTCATGGGCAAAGATACTTTCCATCTGTTTGATCTGTTGCCATCGCTCCCTTGTACCCGCTTAAAATGCCCCCTGAAGTCCCCTCCTTGTGTCACACCTGCGGCCAGGGTCCACATGTCAGGAACCATGGTCCCTTTGGAGCAAAAGAATGTGGGGACTAAAGCATGCATGACTGGTACTGATTGCTCCAGGGAATTTTTAGTGGACTGAGATTTTTTTCTTTTGGTTTGGTTTGTTTTAACATAATATAAATTCACAATTATGTTTCTAATTCAAAATTGGGATTATAAAATATTTACTCTTTTGATTTTTATATTTGTATTCATCTTCTTTTATGCTAGAAACCTTTGTCCCTAGGTATGTGTACGTAATTACTTAATTGCTTGATTATCCTGCTTATACACAACACAGTAATGTTTGAAATAACTCTGCCAGTTTTATTGATACTGAATGCAGCTGCAAATGTTTTGTCTGAGGGGAGGAAAATCCCTAGGGACATGGTCACATTACTGCATTTCAGATCTTCTCTGTGTGTATGCCACCGATTCAATAAGTATTTTAGTTTATTTCATTCTGTTTTTAGTTTTTGGACTTTAAAAAAGTCCAAAAACTAAACCACATGGTTCCAGAGAAGTGAAGTGTATTCACAGTCGCGTTTTGTATTGTTGCGGGCCGAATGTACCCCCTTTCCTGTCCCCAGACCCATCCAACCTCGGAGGGGATGTCACAGCTCAAGGGCCATGACAAGTGTCTGGATGCAGGACACACATGCTTTTCCCTGTCCTGATTGCCTAAGCAGTACAGAGTAAGGGTGATTTCCATAGTGTGTCCTCAGAATCCGGTCTCCTAGGTAACCGAGTGGTTGGTGTCCAGCAAATGGGAGCCTGCACACCATTTATCCGCATATGCTGTGGGGACGTGAGCATCCCCTGGCCCCACGTGAAGGATGTGGCCTTGGTCACTGTTCACGGACCCGTGCTGACTGGTGAGTGAGTGTTACCTGCCGTCCATAGTTCATATCAGGGCCTATCCTGGGCCTGGACGTCCCATGGACTTGGACAGGTGTATAATAATATTTATTGCTTCTTAATGCCGGCAAATACACACAGCTATATATTGTTAGTGTTTGTCATTTAAGAAATAACCAGCCGCATGCTCCACACCTTTCTCCCAAGGTGGAGTTCTAAGACTGCCTCCTTATTATGCAGCAGATCGTAACTTAATCCTGACATCGAGTCACCTTGACGGTGCCTTTCCATCAGTTATTTTGGAAGGAGTAACTATAGCAACAGCTGCCTAAATATTTTAATCATATGCCAAAATAGTTAGAAAATGCATAAATATCCCTGCCTGTTTTTGGTGTTTGTGTGATTTAGGTTTGTTCTAGATCAGTGGGTAGTTTCATCCCACGAGGGCTCTCAGGCACTGTCTGGACTTCTGACTGTCCCCACTGGAGGGAGGGTGGGCACTGTGCTGACCTCCTGCAGTGCTGGGGCTCGGCGCCAGCTTGCCCTTGGGGTCCTCCTCCCCCAGCTCTCCCTTCCTCTGCTACTTCCCCTTTCTCAGTGAAGCTAGGTGTTTACATCCAAGACTTTAGGAAGACATCAGATATTAGAACAACGGTGCTCTTCACAAGGCTTGCAGAAAGGGAAGCAATAAAGTAGCACTCGAGCTCTGTGTCCTTCACTCTGTACAAATCCCATGTGCAGCCAGGTCTGTTTTGGAAAGTGAATTCTGCTTTAGTGAGGTCTTGGGAAAGCATCTTGTTGAATGCCCACTCATGGGCCACTGATCACGAGGTCTAGACTAGTGACTGACGTTGGTGGCCTTTCAGGCTGGCAGCCTTTTAAGAATTGGCTTCGGGGTGCCTGGACATCTCCCCATTCTTGGAAAGATGCTGTTGGACCATCCTCTTGGAGTTGCTTTGTTATTGATGGCACACAGGAGAAGGCTGGGTTAGTGTGGGGTTTATCATTGACTTCCAGTTGCTTCTCCTTACTGCCATAAGATACAGCCACCTACCACAGAAGGCCGTTTCAGCCAGCAGTGGACTGCGTGTGAGACGATAAGGCCATGAGATTGTACATCACGGTGCCTTTGGCCCTTTGTGTATGGACACTGTGATTTCACACAGTGATGAGATCACCCAGCTTCTCGTTTCTCAACTCCTGTCCTATGGCTAAGAGGCACATGACTGAACTGGATTTCACTTAAGCCAAAGGGTGACTCATTCGGCCTCTTGCCCTTCAGAGGGTCACATGTGTAACACAGGTGAATGGGGCGTGTGCCTTTTTCTTGTGGGGGTTGGGTGGGTATTGTTGATGTGTGTGGTTGAAGAGAGAGGACCCTGGAGCATGTGCACCCATTGCAGGTGTCACGAGGGTGTGCCTGCTCTCCTTGGGAATCCAGATGGGAACAGCATGGAGTCCCTCGTGCATCTATCTGGTGAGGAGCAAGTGGACCTAGTAGTTGAGTGTTACCCCAGGGGTTCTCTTCCCCTCTTTCCTTGTACTCCCTGCAAGGAAGTACTTTGTCAGGGGAACTAAATGAACTGGGGGAGCAAAACTGACCTGCATGTCACTTTGACACCAGACAGTGTGATACAGATTTGATCCTACAGAGAGGAAATGCACAGAGTTAGAGGACTGACAGATGCTGATGGTGACAGCACCAGTCTGGCGCCCTCTCAGAGTTGGTTTCATGAATAAATGTATCAAGTGCTCGCCTTGAACCCTGGGCTCTGTGCTCCTCGTGGGGAGGGGATGTGTGCATTTACCTGGGTTACCAGGAATCTTTTGGGAGTAGATTTCGTCACCACAGTCCTCTTTGATTTAACTTTGTGTCTAAGATGCACAGATTTATTATCCTTCTTGAGCCTTCCACTCACAGCCATGCTACCGACCTTTTCCTTTTCCTGCAAGTGTCTTCCCTCATCCACAGGATTCTAGGCCTGATTTTAGGCTTTCCCATCTGGGTCTGGTCAAATTCAGGATGGTGGCAAAGAGTTGGCCCTGTTGTGTACTTTTTGAAGAAGCTTTTAAATATCGGCAGGGTGACTGATTCATCTTTCCTGCTGGAAATAAAAGCAGTTTGTGGGTGGTGAGTGTCCCAGACAAGTAGGGAACAGGGTCTTGCAGGACTCTGCACCCTGGGAAGGACAGCCCTGAATTGGACAGCGCTGTGGGTCCAGGTGCGGAGGGATGGGGCCTGGCCTTGCTGGCCACCCTGGGGCCTGGGAAACAGAGCAACATGGTTACCAGGAAGTTGTGGATTTGCAGAAGCCCTGGCCCAGTGGGACTTGGGATTCCCTGGAGTGAGGCCTGCAGAGCCCAGAAGTCTGCCCTGACCCTCATCAGGTCCGACACAGCACCCACACTGTGGCTGCCAGTCAGCAGTGAGATGGGGCTAGAAAAGAAAGCCAGTCTGGAAATTTCATTCCCAGAAACTCTCTGGGTAATTTGGCCTGCACTCTGTGTATTAATTTATGGCTTCACAACTTTTTTAAGCTCCCAGCACCACTACCTGCAGACATGTAAGCACTTTAATCATCCCAAGCATGGCCTGCTATAGAGTGACGGACGGGCTGTATTAATCTGATCCAGTTCATTTCCTAGGAGAACAAAATTATAACTACATTTTCATTAATCTACCATTTCATCCATCTCTTTCAGAGCCCATATTAAATTATCTCCTACCACCAGAAGATGGGTTTTTGAACAGAAATATCTTTGGGATTTAATATTCTATGAAAGCAGTATCAGCTCATATTTGCTTGTTGCAAGAATTGTGTTCTTCTATCTTCTGTGGTTATTTTGTTGAAAAGTATTTTTATTTGAAAGAGTAATGTATGGTTTTAAAAGAACAAAAGCAACCAAAACCATACTTAAGAGGAAACTCTGCTCCTGTCCCCACACCTGGATGGTCTGAGTAGAGCCAGGGTTGAGGGTTTCTTGTGTGTGTGTCCAGAATGTACTAGAAACATCTAGATATTTGGGTTACCCAAAGTCACTTTGTATTTTTTCAATGTTCTCCCTATTTATTTTTGTAAAAAAGACATATTAGTGCACCAAAGCCTGGCTTTTAAAAATAAGTGTAATTATTGATTTTCAAATGGCACTTTTTCAAATGACAGATGTCTACAGTATGGGAATTATACTTTAGGTTAATAAAATGTAAGCTTAGAGTTTGGGATCTGGTTTAGAGAGAAAAAATATATGTTTAAAATTTTTCATCTTTATCTGATCAGCTATGACTAGTGAGGCTCCCCTAATATCTGTGAGGCTTAGAGTTTAAAAAAAAATACTTGTGGATTAATTAGGGAAGCCTGGAGTGAACTGGGAAGGTTACAGTAATTAAATTTGAATGGGTAGTGAATCTCAGCATAATGAGAATAAACTGTGGGCATATACTTAAAAGCCGCTTACCCATGTAGCAGCATGGTAATGTTTCTTCATGAACAAATGCATTTAGGGAAATAAAACTAAATGTTTTTATCTTATTTTTCTGAATTAATAATATATCTTAGCAATCTCTCCTGCTTAGGGTTTAGGTGAATTCTTCCTGTTTCCTTGTGAATAGTATTTCAGTGTGTGGCTGTCACTTGTCTAACTGTTCACCTGCTTGTGGGCTATTTGGGCTGTTCTTGTTTCTCTCATTGCCCTGCCAGGCAGCTGTGGTTTTCTCTTCTGTCACTGAGTAGGAGACGGGCCTTCCACAGCCTTGACCTGCCACTTAGGACATTTTTTTAACCTTTAATTTTGAAATAAATTTAAACATACCATACTGGCCTTCTGGGTCTGTCTTGTTCTGTGTTCTTGGCTGTGGAGGGAGCATAAGGAAGCCTGGGAGAAACTTTGAAACTTTGAAAATCACTGATGATGTAACATTTTTTTAAAAGAGAGCAAAACACTACCTTTTGGGAACTGTGTAAGAATCCCCTGAGACTGCTTCTTTGGTAAGGTCAGCTTCAGTGGAAACACTGCTTCATGGAACATCCTTAGTTCCTTAGTTCTCTTTGTAGACAGAGTGTGTTGCTCTCCCCCATCGCATGTTCTGGGGACAGCTGTGGGCTGACCATGCTGTGTTTGTCATCTGGGCCTCCTTAGTCTCAGCTAGGCACCCAGGGCAGCAGGTACAAGGTGAGGCTGCAGACTCTTGAGTCTTGAGCTCCAAATTCTGACTTTAGGTTTGTTCTGTCTGCCCTGTGCTCATCACCTAAATTCTCCACCCCAAATAGGGATGATGAGATGCCTTCCTGTGGTAGGGCTGAGTGCCATCATGGGTGCCCCACGCTCAACGTCGTCTGTGACACCGAGGATGTGCTCAGTAAAGTATCCTCATTGCTGTTGATCTCTTTCTTCTCTTTAGTATATGAAACTCAGGATGCACGGTTCCTGAGCTTTGAACTTGAGTGTTGAAAGCAAATTAAAACAGGATATATGGTACAGCCCCTTTCTGCAGGGGATACATTCTAGGACCCTCAGAAGGTGCCCCAAACTGTGGCTAGCATCAAACCCTATGTGTGCTGTTTTTTCCTTTGTGTTCATATCTGTGTGTTCATTGGTAACTAGACACAGTGAGAGATTAAGAATAATAATTAATGGCTGGGGATTTAGCTCAGTGGTTCCACCGCCTCGCAAGCGCAAGGTCCTGAGTTCGATCCCCAGTACTAAAAAAAAGAATAACTAGTGATGAAATAGAGCAGTTATCTCTCTCTTGAAAGAATCAAGGCACGTGTTGATGTTTGTTGCTGTGATCAGTCATGGGGAAATGACACAGGGCTGAGCAGGGCCACTGTGTTTAGGGTTCCCTGAGAGAGGGTGGCTGTACGTGAGAGACAGCACCCAGGAGCCCGAAGCCCAGCTGAGGTACAGTGAGCCAGAGGTCTGAGAAACAAAGTTCTTCCTGTTTTTGATCCATCTGAAGCAGATGGTTTGAGACGTGGCTGGGTGCTTGGCTCTGACATGAGCAGCTGCGGGAGGATGGTGGGTCAGCTTTCATGTGCATCTGGGTTTCTGTTGTTTTTGTCAGAAAGAATCATCTTCAAAGCAGAGCATGTAGAACAGACACAGTGAGAAGGAGAGGAAGTTGGCCATGGCAGGGAAGCCAGGAGGAGGGAGTCTGGCTGCTCTGCCACTGTCCCTGATACCCGTGGGGTTTCTTGGAGCAGCCACGAGGGACAGAAACAGAGCCAGAAGCCTGGAGCACTGCACTCGGTCCAGGTCCTCAAAGGAAAAGACAGTGGAGGCAGGAATAGGACCTTGATCGGATTATAAACCAGAGGGAAGCTGGGAGTGTTAAGGCTCAGGTTTCCACAGGGCACTTGGACAGGGCTGCATCCCTTCACAGTGTCCCTTCATCTGTAGAGGGAATGTGCCCACCCCTCCAGTCTGGCCACTTTCAGAGGCCTCCTGGGCCATCATTTCTTTGGGGACAAAGACCACCTGAGACAACCCCCTCTGTAGCTGTTGGAGGTCACTCAGGAAATGTTCCACCAGCCCCAGCTCAATGGCCTGTGCACTAGACTTACTCCTTTCTCCATGTCACCGTGTGCATGTTTTTTCTTTTTCAGTTTTTTGTAACGTACTTATTTAAAAAGCAATGTACAGTATTGTTATGGCTTGTATCTAGATGTTCTTCCAAAACCTCATACACTCATAGGTAGGGCTTTTGGGAAGTGATAGGATCTAGGGTGTGTGATGCTGGGATTAAGGGTGTGTAATAACAGTCCTTTGACTAGTTTTAGCATAGTTCTGGGTGTGGATAATAAGAAGCCATACCTTGGGTGTGGGTGGTACCAACCAATAGGTTTATAGCCTGGATGGAATAAAAAGGGAGGCTTGTTGCTGCTGCTGTTGCACTACTTCTTGCCTGCCCTGCCATGGACTGTTTCTCCCCTGCCACCTCCTCTGCTGTGCCACCCTGCTTTGGAGCCAACTGACTATGGACTGAAATCTCTACTACAAACTGTGAGCTAAAATAAACTTCTCCTTCTTTAATTTGTTGGTGTGAGGTATTTTGTCCCAGCAGTAAAAAGTAACAAAGTCAAGCATTAACAGAAAAAGAACAAGACTGAGAGACAAAGCAGGGGAGAGACCTTTGTCACCCTGGCTGTAGCAGAGTAAAGGAAGGATGGTCCATGCTTGGAATGAGAAATGGGGATGGCAGGGATGCCCTGACCTCCACCCTGGGTCCCATTATCTCCCTGTGGTGGCATCCTCAGGGCTGGTGCTTGGCCTTCCTTGGAGGAGGGTGTCTCAGCTCGGTCCTCTGTGTAATGACAGGCATTTCTGTGTCTACTTGAGGAAACAAGGGAATGTATTCTTTGACTACACATCACCACACATGCTGTATTCATACACACAGCAAGTCAGTGAGCTGGGATATCCTTCCGTGTCCTCCATGTGACAGGTGACCTGAGAGTAAGTCACTCAGTGGTAAATGATGAGCTGGCATTTCAGCCCAAGGCTGGTATGCACAGTATCAGGTAGCAAGCAGTAGGATGTTAGGTGGCCTTGCCTGAAGGAGTCCTCCTTTGCTAGTTTGCTCCTCTTTGAAGGGGGTTTCAAGTGTGTCATGACCTTGGCCAAGATCTGAATGGCAGCTTGGGTGAAGGTGTGGAGACCTGTTCATGAGATTTGCAGGGGATGAAGAAGCAGAGAGCCAGGGTTCTCCATGAGAGACCCTGGAACCCGGACCTCTGAGAAACTAGATGAGGGACCAGAGCCAGTAGGTCAAAGTGGAGCCGGAAGGTGTGATACGTACATGCCCACTATTGCACTGGGAAAGTACATGCCTTTGTGTGGCACAGAGCCAGACCTGCCATGCACCCTTGCTCTGTAGGCCTTGAGCATGGCACTTCTGCACTTCAAGGGGGACATCCCCATGTGATTCCAGGTGTCACACAGGTGGTGGATGTGACCCAGAGCATCCCAAATTCTCCAGTTTTGGGTGCTTTGTGGATGTGAGGTGGGCGTCAGCCTTGGCAATCCTGTGTCTGATACCCACCCAAGGCTCGTGTGGGGGCTCAGTATTAATGCTCGCTGGATGAGCAAACTGGAAGTCTGTCTAGAAGAAAAACAGTGTTGGGATGGTGACATTCCATATGCCACTTGTCACATTGGGAAGATTTTGCTTTGGGAAGTAGACCTAGGAGATGTCAGAGTTTCTCTCACTTTGGAGGTCGGTCTCAAGAAAGTGACACCAGACTCTTCCATTCTGCCTTAGTTTAGTTTTTATCTAAAATGATGATTCAGGTATAGTCATTTTGGTTGTTCAGAATATTTTATTCTAAGGCTCATGTTTTGCAGGGCACATATCCCTGAGAAGCTACCATGTTTAGCTGATCTCTTCACAGTCACGTTTTCTTATAATGCATAAACTTGAGAAGCCCGGCGGTGTGTTTTCATACGCCGCTGACCTGTCTCCTTTAAGGGCGTCATCTGTGCTGTATCTTCTGATGCATAGAGCTTGCACTCAGCAAGTTCACAGTCATTTTCATTGAGCCAGGGTGACTTCCACTTAGTTGTGCCAACAGAGTGACTGACGCCAGCCCTGAGGAGACCTGGAAGTCTCCAAGGTTAAGTAGCAGCCTCAACACCACACATCAAGGAAGATGGAAACCGGCCTTTGCCCTGTGTCCTGTGTATCAGGGACAGAAGCAGTCACCTTCCCTGGGTTGGTCTCTGCTCAGGCAGCCTGTGTTGCCATTATGAGAACTTAGAGAACAGTTCCTTGAATTGTCCCCTCTCCATTCTCTGTTCTTTTCTCATGGTTCTTTTTTTTTTGTACTGGGAATCACACTTGGGTCCTTGCGCTTGCGCAGCAGGCAGTGAAACCACTAAGCTAAATCCCTGGCCCTTTCTCGTGGTTCTTAACAGAGATTGAGAGCTTTGGCAACTTGCAGATGCTTTAAATCTGCAGGTCTCAGGTCGAGAGGAACAGAGGGGCTGAGAACCTTTCTGATTTGGATGCTGGCTTTCAACTTGTGGAGTTTCTGCTATTGTCTGTCACCTGAAGATACCATTTTGTGAATCTGTGTCATGATTGCAAGACTGAGGAACAATTTAATGCCTCAGCTGAGTCTGTCCCATCCCTCTCCTTCTGCACGATGAGGTTTAGCCTCTGTGTGCACCTTTTATGGGCCACATTATACATGTGTGCATAGAGGCAGCGGTAAATTCTAAGAACTACCAATTTTAAGGTTGTCCTCTAAAGCATTGGTTAAAATCATAAATTCAGAAAAGGCTTGAAATCACTTCTTTGAGCCTGTTTCCTTGGTGTCCAAAATCACATCATGGAACTGAACTCAGTTGTTCCCAAATGTGTGTCTGTGAATGGAGCATGCTCTTCACTAGTATGCATGGTGGATGAGGAGTCTCAGAGGCCTGGCTGGAGGAGGAAGTAGGCTTGGCTTCCTGCCCTGTGGCCCCTGAAATGTCATTTCTGTCTTTGTGTCCAGTTAAAATGCACGGCATCTAGATAGATGGTCATGCTCCTGTCTGGTTTTGTCTTTGGAAGTGCTTACACAGCTAATCTGGCATTTATGATTATTTCCACTTTGAGCTCAGTGGGTGGCTCTTTGGGGTTATTCAGACAAAAATGGCTTAATTGGATTTCAGCCCAGACACGGTGTTTGAATGGCTTTATGGATGGCATTAATTGGGCAGCTGCCATAGAGAGTCATATGTATGCTTTCGAGCTTTAGAATATAGAAAGCACTCTTTGATGCTGTCCCTCTAGTTGGCTCAGTGCGAATTCGTTTAATAAATGAAACACTTACGAAAAATAAATATAGAGCCCTGAAGTGAAGAAATATGGTTTGTAAGTGGAACTATCATTTGGTTTTGGCAAAGTTACATTGTTATCTATATTCAAGGCCCCATGTGGCTGTTCACAGGCTGGCTCGAAGCCACAGTTATAGAAGGATTCGAGGTCTCGGATTGGAATTTAGGAGAAAAGGATTTAGGGCTTCATGTGCCACTGACTTCTGTGGGGTATTGGGGAATTAAAACAGATCTTCAGATGTGATTATGGGAGCCATAGTTTATTGACTGCTACGTGTGTGGCCCGGGAGTTGTTCAGTCCGGAGCCTGCCGTGTGCCTGCTCATCTGAGTGCCAGCACAAGGAATGCTAAGGTCCCTTCCCGCAGCTCCTCCTACCTGCAGGGCTGTGTTCATGACAGCATGTGACCTTAAGGAATAGTGATTGCTCAGGAATAGAGGCCCAGCTCCCTAAAGAGAGCAGCTTTGTGCTGACTGGAGCCTGAGGAGTGGGGTGCAGCTGGAGCTTGGCCCAGAGAGGGTGGAGCACCAGCCGTGAAGGGGGCATTTGGGAAGGTGTGGGCAGATACCAGGACCTGCCAGGCTAAATATACTCAAAGTGCACAATGATGTTAAAATTTGGATTCCTTCGGAACAGTTATAAAGCTCTGTAAGTTTTTATAACTTTGAGCCTTTTAAAATTTTATTTTTAACTGAAATTTTGAGCCTTTTAAAATTTCATTTTTAACTGAAATTTTGCACCTGCGGACCCAAATCCCCTCATTTTCCCCACCCCAAGGTTCCCGGAAACCAGCTCTCTTCTCTCTGCACTGGCTTCTCCCCCCCACCCCACCCCTGGGTCCTCTGGTCTGCATCACAGCAGGGCCAGGAGGCCCTTCTTTGTTAGGACTGGGGCAGCTCACCTTGTCCTCATCCATCCAGCCAGCCAGCCAGCCATGGACAAGCAGGTTGTCCCTGCATCTTTATCCTTTTTTAGAATGAGAGATTTTAAATTTCTTTTTCATTCTGCATTGTGTGGAACTTCATGGGGTGTCATAATGGGGCATCTCAAGGGCTACCCCTACTCAAGAATGGGCACTAGACCTAGTTGATCTGGTGCTCCTCAGAGGTGGGGGGGCAGTGGGCTGGGGGGGGGTTATTTTTCTAGTGTCTTAGATAGAAGAATATTCATCCTGTGGGAATTTCACAGTTGCCAGAAATTTTCTAAATAAAATTTAAAATATATACACCCTTCAGACAAAATCTCCCTGAGTCTTTGCTCCATAATTGAGTCATTCCCTGCTCCCCAGGGCTTCCCAGGGGCCAAATGCAGGGAGGGCACTGTCTTTTTGAGCCCTACCTTTGTTGATTGCTATAGAAAACCTTATCTGCCTTCAGGGTGGGAGATCTCCGGTCTCTTGGTCTCTTAAAGACCAGGGTTAAACCAGCTTTCTGTTTCGGTAAAGCGCACTTGGGCCGTCAGCTCAAGAGAAGAGGTTCACATAGGTTCATGGTTTTGGAGATTTCCATCCACGGACAGGTGGCCTGTTGCCATGGGCCCATGGCAGCTCATTGTGGTGGGAGTGTGTGTCTAAGCAGACCAGGATACCAAAGAGGATGAGGCAGGGCCATAGCCCCAGTGACCTGCAGACCCCTGCTAGCTCTGCCTCTTAAAGGTCGTCAGAGCCTCCGTGGGGATTAAGTCCCTTACCCATCGGCCTTGGGAACACACAGGGTCCAGACCACAGCAGGGAGGAGGCGGAGTTGGAACACTCCAGTCCTGGAAACGAATCTGCATCAGCCCCTGTTCCTCATGCCAGGGCCTCAGCACCACACCTGGGAGAACCCAGCCCGATCAGATCCAGTCTCTGGATGACTCCTATGGGGTGCACATGTTCCTGAACAGCAGCTCTCACAGAGTGAGCACATCTTGCTGAAGTTAACCCGTGGCTGGAAGTGACACTACACAGTCCACTTGAAGATGAAGGAAGGGAAGCTTACAAGTGAACCCTCAGATTGGTGAAACACGTGGAGAAAGAGATTCTTTAATGGTATACAGCTTGTGTCTGCTTGTTACTTGATGGAGTATAAAGGGTTGTAGAGCCGTGCTGCTTCCAGTCTGGTCTGATAGGGTTATAAAATGCCATCTTCCTAGGGTGGCTCGAGACCCTCATTTTTCAGTGATGCTCACCTCCCATTGGTCCCTTCACCCAGCAGCCTCTGTGCAGGCTCTTCTGCCCTGTGATGCTCACCCTCTTAAACTGTATTGCTAAACAGAGAGTGATGTGGGTGCGAAGGGTGCAGCTAAAGGGCCCGGTGAGCCAGCTCCTTGCCAAGGGCCCACATCTGAGGACAGAGCACCCTGACTCTTCAACATAGTGTCCTTGAAGTTACTCAGATTTAACACAACTCAGACATACAATAGACTGTAATTTATGGACATGATTTGGATCTGGATTCAAATAAATCAGTTCTAAGAAAGCATTTATGAGACTGCTGAGAAAATGGGGGTACTAACGAGGTACAAGGCTTACACCCAGGAATTAATAATGATTCTGAATGTGACGAGAGCCTCGTTCTCATCTCTGGGGCCTGGCACTGAAGTATTCAGGGCAGACTAGGTCTGTGGTTTGTGTTGAGCAACCTGGTGAGGGCTGGGGCATGTGTGCCCCTGTTGCAGTTGGGTGACAGTCTGTGTGTGGGTGCCATCTGCATTGTGTCTCCCTGTACAAATAGTCAAAGTCGACATTAGAGGGGGCAGGGCCCAGAGTCCGCACTCACACTGGCTTTGGAGGGTATACTGGGTTGCAACCGATTGTGTGTCCGTTCTCGAGTGCAGGAGGAGGGAGCTGGGAGGTCTCTGGTGTGGCTGGTTGCAGGGGTTGTGACATCGTCGTCCCTGACTTACTCATTCTTGTACGTGCTCAGGACAGACTTTAAAGTTCCTATTGCGTGTGCCTTGTGTCAGCAGACTTAGCCATGGTGGACAGTGTTATGAAAGGGTCTCACACAGCACACCTTCATCTGCTCACAGTTTCGAGGTTGGGGGGCTTGGCTGGAGATGAAATCGGGGTTGCTTCTGGTGGGACCTCCTTTGTGTGTGTGTACCTGGCATCTTTGCTTCTGCCTGGCTTAGGGTCCCACCTAACCTAGACACTTAAGCTCCTGTCCCAAATGTTGGAGGTGGTGCTTGCATGTGTGGGATTCAGTGTGGCACAGACTTCTGCACTGTTGAGCCATCTAAGCCACTCAGTGTCTGTCTGTCCATGCGGGCTCGCACTTGAGACAAAGAGGACACCAGGGCTGGACTTAAGCAAGGCGCTGTAGGACCTTGGTCACTTGGCTCAGTGTCTGAAACCTGAGTCTTCTGCTTGCATGGAGCCTCCCTCCATGTGGCTCAGAGCTGGGCCAGAAGTAGCTCTGGGGCGGTGACCCCGATGGCCCTGGCCCTGTGCTGTCCTGTGCAGGCTCTGACTCTCCTGGATTCATGTTGAGCTGGAGAGCCACTTGCAGGCCACTCCTGAGCTGGCCCATGGATGGGTGTTGAGTTGGAGAGGAAGTGGAGGGGTGAGAGGAGGCATTGAACACTAGAGGCCTGTAGTAATCATGCCTTTCCCCACTTTTAAAAGAGAAAAGGTGGTGACTTTAGCTTTACTGACTAGGGGTCTAACTTGAGTGTCCACGGGGACATCACAGGGAAATGTCAGATTTGAGGCTCTGATGGTGCCACACTCTGGAATAGTGATTTCTGCCTTCAAACATTCCTTCTCTGGACATGTTTTACATATACAGGTTGAACATTGCTCATCTGAAACCTGGAGTGTTCTGAAATCCAAAACACTTTGAAGCTGGTGCTCTGAAAGTTTCGGATTTTAGAGTATTTCAAATTTTGGGATCAGGAACGGTAAGCTGGTAAAGTCTATATGCAAATATTTCAAAATCTGAAAACCTCCGAAATCTGGGGCACTTCTAGTCCTAGTCATTTCGGCGCAGGACTGCTTACCCCCTGTATGGCTTGGATTTGGTACCCACCTGGGTCTCCAGGCAGGGGCACCACTTGACTCAGCCAGAGAGTGTTGCCAGACGAGTCTCTGGTGCACTGGCGTCTGAGACATAGAGCACTTTGACAATGCAGGTTGTGTGTGCCTTGTTCTGGGGCTTTTCTGGACAGCCTGTCAGGGCTCCTGCTTGATTTGAGAGGTTGAAGCCTTCCGGGGTGGCAGGTACTCCAGACAGATGGCAGCAACAGATGGTGTTTGCCAGCTCTTTCCCTTTCCTGTCTGTCTTTGCAAGGAGAAAGAGCCTGCGGGCTCTACAGTTGCACAGGCACATGTTCCTGTCTGTGTGGGACACCCTGAGTGGGAAGGGGACAGTTGTCTCCTAGCATTGCTGGGAAGCTCAAGGGGCAGTGGCAGTGAGTGTCGTCGCCCTGTGCATGCTGACCTCTCTGGTACCGCTGGTGTTGGGCAGGAGAAGCAGAGTGGGTCCCCTGGGCTCTGTGTAGAGTGACTTCAGCTGTCTAGACCAATGGGTCAGCTCTGAAGCGGGTAGAGTCATGGTGTTCAGCAGTTCCACACCCACAGGGCACGCATCCTTGGCTGGCAACAGATCAAGGCTCGTGGCCCTCTTATTAACCCTGTGGGTTGTGCTGGAGTGAAGCGTGTTATTATGGTTGTCTGAATTGGACACCCATGTCAGACTCAGGCAGCGCAAGGCAGCCCAGGACCGCCCAGAAGGCATAACATAAGTTCCTGGACAGCTAGGCTGACCAGGACATCAGGGGGCTTTGTGATTCCAGCTCTGCATGGGGACAGGTCATGCTGTGGGGTGTGCAGGTGTGGGCTGAGGCCTGCAGGATGGAATTTGCCCTCAGAGATGAGGTCCGCTCCAGAGCCGAGACTGGGAAGCCCCAGGTCATAGCCTGACTGAGAAAAAGGAAATCACAGTGTTACAGAGGTGGAGACAGTCCCTTGGCTTTTGCAGTGGTAAAGCTTTGTATCATTAAGGGCTCAAATTAAAGCAAAGAAAATTACACGTGGTATCTGTGTTGAAATCTCTTTTTTACCTCTAGAAGGAGAAGCACATGGAGCTAGTGCAGAAGTGTGTTCAGAGAAGCACACGCACCCCTTTCATGTATTCCATCTGCTGAAGCCACTGTGCAGAAAATCCTTGAGTTAGTTCTTGGGCTAGAGCCTTCAGCCTGCAAGTGACCTTGTGTGTGATTGCATTTATCTTGCAGGCTGAGGTCTTTTGCATAAAGTACTGAAGGGTTGAGATCATGGTTTGTAATTTGGACCTGATTTGAACAGAAGCTTTGAGTAAGCTGATAGCCCATATTCAGCCCAGCAGTGGCCTGAATTTAAATCCATGGAGAGAGCTTTGACATGTATCTGTTTCCATGTCAGGTGCGTTCCAGTGCAATGCTTTTCTCAAGGAAAACGTTGCAGCCATCCTTTCTCACACTTGAGTCTAGGTGGCCCCTGGCACAGTGGTGTGGATTTTACATGGTTTTCCTTCTGCAGCAGCTGCTCTATTAGCTCAAGTCTTGCTCCAGTTGTGCTCACAGGTGCCATGCCATGACTGGTCTGAATATCAGGACTATATTCCCGCCCAATTTGCTGTTTTTTTGCTTGGGGCTAGTGAATAATCACTGACCTTTGGTTCCCTGTAGAAGCCTGAGCATTTCTTCTATATTCACCTTCAAAGGGATGGGGTGTGAAAAACCTATTGGACTTGGAGTTTTAAAGACCCGAACTTTCAAGCTTATGACAGGAAACCTTGAACCTCCCTGTTATGGTTTGGATCTTAAATGTCCCCAAAGAGCCATGTGCCAAAGACTTGGATGCCAGTCTGTGGTGATGCTGGGAAGTGGTAACCTTAAGAGGTAGGGCCTGCAGGAGAAAGTGACATCACTGGCAACATGCCCTGGGAGGGGACATGGAGACCCCAGCCCCTTTCTACTCCTTTTGCTTCCCTTCCACTGTTCTTGCTCCTCTTATGTGTTCCTTGCTCCTCTTATGCCGTTGTCTTGATGTTCTGCCTTGCCACAGACCAGCTGACCATGGACCAGCACCCTGAAACCCTGAGCCAAAATCTCAGGAATTGTGACACAGTTATAGGAAAGCTCCTTAATACAGTCCCTGAAAAAGTTAACACCATAGCCAGGTTCAGTATGGCAAATGCCTGTAATCTCAACACTGAGGGAAGCTGCAGCAGGAGGATCCCAAGTTCAAATCCTACGTGGGCAACTTAGCTAGACCCTGGCTCAAAACTAAAAATAAAAAGGGCTGGGGACATAGCTCAGTGGTCGAATGCCCCCTGGATTGATCTCTAGTACTATAAAAGAAAAGCAAACCTCTGTAAATGTGAGTATTGAGGTGTATCCTGGAAGGCCATTAGCAAGCTTAGTTGATCTCTCTCCTTTGTGCACAGTGTGGGCAGAAGGAGCTGTGTGTGGAGAATGCAAACAGCCACATGGCTTCTCCCTGGCCTAGGTGTCAGGAAGCCTAACTCCATTCAAAATCCTAAAGATGCCATTTAGTTCTAGAACAGCCCCTGGAAATACAAATGCAGAGGTTTTGAGGATGTGGCTGCATGGTGCATGGCCATGTGTTGGTGACTTTCCTCAGTAAGGGACTCAGGTTAGAAGGTCGTAATGTTAGCCTGAGTCTAGGCTTTGGTGTCTCTGCCTTCAGGGGCCGGCCTGTTACTGGAGATGCTAGGCAGAGAGAAGGGTGTAATCTTCCTCGTTTATATTTAATCATTGTGTTCGGTTATCACTTTTTCCTTGAATTAAATCATATATTTTTTTAAAAATCAAGCAGCTTTTAAAATAATGGTTAAAAGGCCTAAAGAAGGATTAATTTTTAAATCACAATTTATGAACTTGCCTTACAACATTTTTATGATAGCCCTTGTTGAATTATCCTTTTCTATTTGATGAAAATAGAATTCGATTTTTCTGTGGGGCATTTAACATTTTGGGTCATAATCATGCTAGGGATGAATTAATAGATGCCTGAGTGAACTGTCAAGTGGATCCCCTTCAGGTCAAAAATGTAATTAAAAATGCCAGCCAACTTGCTCAGGAGTCTACAGAGGACTTTGGGGTCCCCTTGAGATGTTGGTCAAGGACTGAAGTGTCTGCTCAAGCGTGTGGGACCACAGAAAACTTGCCACCACGAGTCAGTGGCCTCGGCCCCCTTCCATAGGCCCCTCTCCTTTCCCTCTCCTCTCCCTTGCAGTTTTGTGCATTATTCTCATCTTCCTGGGGCCAGGGATGCTTGTAGCCCAAGGAGAAATGCGATTCCTCTTTGTTAAGCGTTTGTTTGAGCAAATCAGTGCAGGTGGTTAATTAAAATCCAACAAGCAAACACACCTAACACATGCATCTGTTTCCTTCTAGATCACACATGACACTGCAGACCATGGTTTTTCCTGAGATCTGAGCTGGATTTGCAAGTTTGGAGAATCCTTGGAGCTCTGTAACTTCAGAGGCACTGACTGAAAAGATCACCATTTTCAAGAGTTCCACGCTTTGCCATTCACCTCTCATAACTGTGTGCCAAAGGTAGGTCTGCAGTTTTCTGTTTAAAACAGGTGGAACAGGGCCGGGGATTTAGCTCAGTGGTTCTGCTGCCTGCCTTGCTAGTGCAAGGTCCTGAGTTCGATCCCCGGTACCAAAAAATAAAAATAAAAAAATAAAACAGGCAGAACAGTTGCTCCTTTTGCTTCAGGTGCTTCATTTGCACTGTAGGTTTTAGACCAGTAATACGACAGTGACGGTGGCTTTGACTTAATTTATTCTTTCAAGGAACCTGGTTCAGAAGTTGGTTTATCCGGCTGGAATGGTAGTAGGTAAGGCGTGAAGTAGGTAGACAAGATGTCTTCAGGAGGATGGACAGCACCTGTGGGCTGGGCTGTGCCCGCCCAGTGGTTCTCAGACATGTTCTGAGGGACTTCCTGTTACACTGTATCGGGACAGAGCACACCAATGATTAAGAACTGTGCTAGGTCTAGGGAGGGTTGATTCTACCTTTAATGCTGAGATGTTGAATCTGTGTCAGAGAAGATGGAAACAATAAAGGTGTCTCAGGAAGGTTCTACCTGTCTGTGTGAGAAGTTTGCTTGGGTGTTACAGTGCAGGCATAACCATAATAGACCCATGTGGGTTCTGGAATCTGGGTCCTAGGATAAATAGATACTGGTAGCCAAAAACATGCAGCAGATGCCAAAAGTCCTTTTTTTTTTGGTTCTCTTTGGTTCTCGCCTCTAACATGCTTGGCAAGAGCTCTACCACTGAGCTTCAGCCCACAAAAATATTTCCTAGCCATAACAAATAGTTTGGGATATTTGACTTAGGATCTCAGCTATTATTTGGGGAGTCAGTTAGTCTGCTGCTCCATCTCTGGCTGAGTGCTAAAAAGTGCTGTCCCCAAGGTACAACTTCACCTTCACAAGGATTGGCACCTATATGTCAGTTTTTGCTTCTATTATTTACAGATTGTTTTGAACTGTTCTTGACTCTAGGATTTTGGACTTTGAAATCTATTGGCATAACAGTTTCTGTGAGTTTACTATGTCAACATTAATTAGAATTTCCTTTTGCTTGGTCTAAATGATTCCTAAAATATTTGATAGATGTGCTTTCTCCTCAACCATTATATATTTTGTTTGTTTTTTTAAAATTCAGAACCTTCTTCATTTCAGTTGTGTTCTTTTGGTGTGCAGCATTCGGAACACCGCAAGATTAGCCAGTAGTATTTTGTAAGGGGAGGATTAAGCATCTGGGGTTTCCACCTTGGTATCCTTTACAATCTCAGTCAGCAAATGTGGCACCCTCCGCTGTTTACTTAGGGTGTTGTTGTGATTTTGGAGGAAGTCCTGGTTGGGAGCTGAGAACCTGACCCTCTCATTTTGGAGCCCGATTCCCAGCCCCTCACTCTCCCTGATGCTGCCTGTAATCTTCAGTGTCATCCCATGTGCCCAGGGCCCTCTGGCCCATCTTCCGGACGCCGTGCAGGACAAACACTTTGGGGTGTTCCCTTCCCAGTCCTTGGAGACTGAGTTACAAAAGAGATCTTCTCAAACTCCGGGTGACTCTATTTTTCATAAACTTGTCACTGGAGTGAAACCGCTTCAGGCTTAGTCCTTTGTGAATGTGGTCACCTAGCATCCATTTGTCAGATTTCAAGAGAACATCAGCTAGAAATTGCAGCTCCTCAGATCTGCCCAGCAGAATTCATTCGTAACTTGTCAGAAGCCGACTCTGATACTGCTTCCTAAGGAAGTTCTTTACCATGGTGGCATTAACAGACTCCTTGGGCCTTGGGCCTCTCTATGAGGTGTGTGACACAAACCATGCGAGATGTGCAGACTGTGTTAGGCTTACTGTGCACAAACACCTATAAAGGATCTGTCCCCCTACACTCTCAAAGGGTGACTTTTATTCCATAGCTTTGTGAGATCTACCCAAAAAACCCTGGTTTCATTATTAAAATACTTCAGTGTTTTAGAGAAATCTGAGAAAATCACGAGCTGTTACTGTTCAGGCAGTAAATCTTTATTGAGAGCAGCAGCCACACTCTGGGCTGTTTTTCTAGTGCTTTTTAGCACTGTGTTTTAGCAGCTATGAAAACATAAAATATAGCTCTGACACCTTTTCTCAAGCCCTTGCAGGTGCCAGCTCTGCAACTGCTGACTGCACAGCACAGGTTGGTGCCAGTCCCTGGTGCCCAGCAGGGTGACAGGTCCGCTGGGACCCTCCCAGAGGTGACCGGCCTCCTTTGGTGGGTGAGGACCCTGGGGAGAGGGAGGTACCCCCATTTTTCACACAGAGATGTTGTACAGACGCATATCCTGCGCTTCATTCCTTCTTCTCTTGGGAGTTGGTTGACTGTGGTCCCTGCTGGGGATCAGGACATGAAGGCTGTGTCTTCCTCCTTCCAAAAATAGAGGCTGTTTCTGTGGAGAGAGGTCCTGATGGGTAGGGTTGTCAGGACCATAGGAAAGATGTGGCGTAGGTGACAAGACTCGATGGCTAGGAGCACCGGCCCTGGGTGTCACAAACCTGCGGCTGCCCAGAGGGACACCCCAAGTATAAGTGTCAGCGGCAGTCCTGCTTCCTTCTGGGCTGTGCAGAAGCAGCAGTAGCTTTGTGTAACTGAACAGCAAGAGATGAGAAGTCAAGCCCGTCGCCTTGCATTACCTTGTGCACTTTCATTGGTTTATGGAAGCTGATCTTCCCATTAACCCTAATTGATGCAGGAGCAGTTTTACCCAGAGTTTAAATCCATTTTGCATTGCTTGACAAAGTGCCCTGAGGCTGGCTGCATTTATAAAGAAGTAAGGTTTAGCAGCTCACAGTTCTGGAGGTTCAGGCTTCTTGCTGGTGAGTCCTGAGTGTCCCATAGCAAGGGACAGGGAGCCTGTAGCAGGTCAGCCACCTCTTCCTGTGTCAGTACCTGCTCTGCATATCGGGGTCACCTGGGTTGTGCAAAGTCCACTGCACCCCTCCCTGGAACAGGCAGAGGGGCCTGGGCACTGGTGCTGTTGCAGCAGCCTCCCCTTCTACTCTGAGGGCCTCCACTTGAGAGTTTCTTGCCATTCAGATGGTTCTTGAGACTAAAAAATCCCACTCTGATCCAGGCATTGTGGCTCACATTTGTAATCCCACCACTTGAGAGGCTGAGGCGGGAGGTTAGCTGGCGTTTAAGGTGAGCCTGGACTACAAGGTGAATTCAAGCCTAGCGTGGACTGCATACCAAGACCCTATATCCAAAAACAAACCAACCAACAAATTAAATTAAAAATTCCACTCTAATTAGTGTTTGCTGGCGATTCTGATCTTTGATCCTGATAGGAAAAAAACCCTGAGTGGAGACCTACCTTATGCATCATGTAACAAAACAGACTGAGAAACATGAAGCAGCCTGGCAGTATAGTGCTTCAGAATGCACCAGAAACACCAGCCCCCTCTGTCCTTCCCCACCTGGCCTCTCTGCTTTGGCTATCCTGGCTCGGGGAACTGTGTGTCCTGGACAGGGGCAGCAAAGAGATCCCAAGCCCTGTCTCCTCATGGCCGAGGATGAATGTTTCTCTCCTTGGAGAGATTTTAAAAATTGAGCCCCACTTTTTCCCAATGGGTTCATGATCTGGGTCCACTGCAGGGCACCAAGGGGCAGGAAATCTTTATACTTTGCAGAAAGCAGAATGTATACACCCTGCTCCTCATTTTCCCTGGGCCCCAAGAGCATCTGCCGTGTGTTCTCTTTCCTGACCAGACCCCTGGTCCTTAGGCTTGGAAGCCTTGGTTGTCAGGCCCACTGATCAAGCTTGGTGCTCCTGGCCCATAGGGTCTCAGCGGGGCTCCTGATTAGTTAGAGTGACTGTGCTTCTTGCTCTTTCACAGCTGACCCCACTTGGTCTGGCCCTGTCCCCACAGCAGCTGGTCGGTAGTGTGGACCATGTGTCTGTGGGAGGCGGTCATCGACTCTCAGGAGTGTAAAACCTAGAGGATGGATGATGTGTGAGATACCTGATCAGTTGTTTTCTATAAAAGTAAAACAAACCAGAAATTTCTGATTCCCAAATTAGAACCAAACTCTAGATAGATTACTGGTAAAGGGCTCTGGCCTCTTTGTACAGTACCAGGCCTGGGTCCAGGCCCTTCCTGGCCAGTCTCCACTGTGTTTCTCAGCGAACTCCAAATACTCTCTCAGGCACCTGTCCTCGAGGACCTTCTCTCTCTTCCCTACTTTAGAAAAGTGTGTGTGTGTGTGTGTTTATGTGTGTGTGGTGTGTATGCATGTGTTGAAAGTAAAAGGATGGCTAAAGATGTGCAATACAAATGTTAATCAAATAGAGCAGGAATGGTCATAGTAATGTCAAATAACACTTCCTGGTTGTAGCAGTTATCAGGGAGGAAGAAGGGTGATTGCGCTGAAGAAGCAGCATTCCTGTGCATGCATGCACCAAGCCACAGAGCTACAACATAACAAAACCACCAACCTACAGAGTTTCAAGGAGAAAGAGACAGACCCACAGTTACCTTTGGGGTCTCCTCACCCCTGCCTCTAGGGTTGGTAGAACAACTCCCCAGAAGCCAGCAGGGATCTGGAAGACCTGAACTCCACTCCACCATCAGTCAGCAAGGCTGGCTCCTGCACCACGCCACCCCCAGCAGCAGAGTACATCTCCTTTGCCAACACCCACAGAACATGTGCGGCACTAGACCATATGGTGGGCCAGAATGCAGGCTGCAACAAATTTTAAAAAATTGAAATCATACCATGTATCTTCTCTGTCCTTTTAATAAATTCTCAAAATGACAAATTTGTAGAGATGGAACAGAGTTGGGCATTCCCCAGGGGTAGGGTGGGTGTGGCCACAGCTGGGCTATGTGAGAGAAGTCTGTGGGACACAGTGCTCCTGTGTCCTGGCTGCGGTGGCCCACACAGAACCCTGCCGACAGGCAGCACCAGCCCGGTGTACTGAGCTGTGGTGGTAGAGCATGTAGCTCCTGGAGAAGCCAATTCAGAGGTCATAGGGCCTCTCTGCTACACCTTTGCAACTTCTTATGAATCTCCACTTACCTCAATGGTATAAAGTTTAAAAATTTTTAATAAGGAAAAAAAATGTAAAATGTCAGCTCATTTCCTCTTTTATTATAATAGTCTGCAGTTTGGGATGTCAGAGATTTCCAAGTTTGCATAGCAATTGGTGAGGAAGTCCTGAAAGGAAGATAGAAATCAGATGGGGCTGGGGGAAATTGGGCTTCTTTCCAAGTTGCCATGGAATTGTTTTCCTTATCAGCAGATTTCCCTGCCCTTCACTGGGGCCTAACCATGCCTCTTTACTTTCATATGTGGTTATAATCTACAGTAACTTACACCGTAACTGATGTTGATCACATGAAAATAAAATATAAACCATGTGCACTGACCATAACACTACAGTGAAGGCCCCATGACAACACACACACACACACACACGCACACACACACACACTCACACGCTCATCTTAGCCGATGTGGAATGTGGATTTAAGCTCTGCTTTGACTCTCAAGTCTAAGAAACAAAGCTGACATCAATGACGGGCCCCGCACACTGTGCCTCTTCTGCAGGCCTACACAGGTGCTTGTCTCTGGGCTCAGTTTATCCACAGTTTTTGGCCTTGGCTTCCTGAGGAGCTCACCAGCATGCACAGCCTTGGGACCCTCGTTTCTGTGTTGGTAGAACCTAGCCATGGAATGCAGTGAGACACTGTGTGTGGGAGTACTAGTGACTCAGCATGCTCTGTGCAGGGATGGGCAGCCTCCTCGGGATGCACAGTGGCCGCTGTCTGAACTGGCATCTGAAGAGACCACAGCCCCATCTCTCTGAGGCCTGTGCCTTTCCAAAACAGGCTATTTTACCAGTACCCCGGTGAATGTGAATAGGTGGCATGTTTCAACCCCAGCCCTTGGTGGCAGTCATACGCAGGGACTGCACGGTGTAGGGCCACAGCCACACCAAGTGGTGTCTGGAGACCTGTCAGCAAATGCCACCTGGTGACAACTGACTCAGCTCCCCTTTCTGCATGGCCTCTGCCTTCCTTTGTCAGATTCCCTCTGTGATATTTGATAGGTACAATATACTGAGCTGTCATTCAGGTACTGATGGGGGAACATCAAACATGCATCCATAGACCCATAGACCTATCCCCCCACTTAAAGACCCCAAGTGTCATCAACACTGTGAAAGCTACCACTGTCCATCTCATCCCATCCTGTTCCCCACCCCTGTTACTTTTGAACAGTTCCGGGTTTGCAGAGCATTGCAGGATAGTGCACAGTCCTCCCAGTCCCAGCATGTGGTTTCTCCGAATTTTAACCTCTTCTATGAGTGTTACACTGCTCGCAGCTAAGGAACTGATATTGATGTGTTCTAATTAACTAAAAGCCATTCTTATGTGGATTTTCATTTTATTTTTACCAAAAACGCCCTTTTCTTTTGCCCTTGTTTTGATGTCTGTGACACTTCTGAGGGTCAGGTGTTCAGTAGGAGGTCTCTCTGTGAAGTCACCTGGTGTTTTTCTCCTTGTCAGAGGGCCTTGGGGAGGAAGACCACAGAAGTCAGGTGCAGCCTCACCCCTGAGCATCACAGCCGCATGCTTTCAATGTGACTGCCACCATTGGTGTCCACTGTGGCCGGTCATGTGCCCTCCTCTCCGGTTTCTGCTCTGTGCTCTGTGGAACAAGGTCTCTAAGTGCAGCTCCTGCTTCTGGGTAGGAGGGAGTCCCCCCCTCCCCCTCCCCTTCCCCCGCCCCGAGGGCCGAGCACCTGCCAACTTGTCTAGAATTGCCCTTTCCCATGTTTTTAACTCTCAGGCCTTCATCCCTTGCTTTAACACGTGCATGCACCTGAACCTGAACAGCAGCGGTTGGCTCTGCTCTCCTCAGGGCCTAGTGGAGATGGAGCCAGGTAGCTGTTGCTCGTGGACTGTGCCCCCACCCTGCATCAGGTCCAGGAGCCCTCCTCCTTCTGTGTGATGGGGGCAGTGATCACTGGCTTCTTTCTGCTGTGGGTGCCTTATTAGGTGACTCTGACACCCACCCATTCACCCTCAGTGGTGACTCATCTATAACCTCCCTGTTGCATCGAGAGGGTGGCAGGAGTGTGGGCCTTGGAGGGGATTGTCCTCAGCAGCATTGTACATTCCCGCCACCTCCACTGCCTCAGCTCCCTCCTACCCCCCGCCCCCCATCACCTTTGACACTCTTACCAGTTGCTGCTGGAGCAGGATCTTCCTGTGGTCCCAGGTGTGAACAAGGACTAACATGTTTTTATGCTGTTTCACTGTTCCTGATGCCCGCCTGCCTGTGGAGTGACTTTGCCCACATTTCATGGAAGTCGTTGGTGTCCTTATGGAATTTCGGGAGTTGCTGTGTATACCAGACACCAGTCATTCACTGCCTGTATTGCTTGCAGCAGGTTTTTAGCAAGTATTTTAATCATATTTTGAGGCCTAAAAATCTGTTCTGGGTTATATGGGAATCCACAACTACTCCTTACTTTCTGATTAGCTAGAACACAGTCTCTTGCCTCTACTTGTGCTGAGGGTGGACACCACTATTCGCAAACTTTACTCTTTTCCTGTAAGAAGGGACACAGAGCATCGTAGTTCAATGGCAAGGGCCATGTGCATTTGTGTTGTTTCGGTGATCAGCAGCCTATTTTCAAATAAACCTTTGATAAAGATAAACACAAATTTGTAAATGTTGGAATTTTATCAGAAATGCTCAAATTATTTGTTTTTAAGCAGGCAGATAATGTAGTAGTCTCAGGCTGTGCCTTCTCAGTAAAACACACTTTAGTCCCTCATTGTCAGTTGTTGCAGTAACCATTGGCTGGGATTAGAAGCTCCGCCCTTCATTACTGATCTGGGTTCCATGCATATTTATGCATCTTCCATGTACTTTCACCCTTTTATCCAAAGTATCTGATAAGAATTTAAGTATTTTAGTGGAATCCTTTTATGGCTCCTATCCTATGCAGAAAAAACCCATTATAATGTAGAACAATCCTGAATGTTCTAGTAAGAGGTGGGATTGTTTTGAATGAAACACCTCCAGTTTGGATCCAGGCTCAGAGCGGGGCTTCAGTGTATGACACAGTAGTCTGTGGCCACCTGACAGCCTGGGGACGCATAGTGGCAGCCAGCACCAGCCCCCAGTAGGAGACGCCAAGGGCTGTCCCTCCGCCACTCTGCAGATGCTTTCACATTACGTGCAGGAGTCTGTGCCCTGCTACGTGCTTAGTATGTGACACAGAGCATGCTGGACATCACAGGGAGAGTCTGTTGCAGTGGGGTGGAAGCCTGTGGTGGTGGAGCAGAGGTGAAGCCCTTCCTCTGAGCAGCACCACGCACACTGTCCTCAACAGCCATGAGGCTGGGTGGAGGAGAGGCCTGGACAGCCTACCCGCCCCACTGTCCCAGGGCAGAAGCCCCAGTGCAGCCAGGGAAGGATGCATTCTGGTGGCTGGTGCTGACCTGCAGGGACGACATGGACCACTGATGTGCACTGTGGTCAGGGGAAACCCCGGTGAGGGCGTCTAGGACCAGCTGGTGAGGGATGGATCCGCTGGTGAGAGTGTGGCCCAGAAGGTGAGAGGTGCCCAGCAGAGGAGGGCAGACCTGGGGCTAGGATGCTGCTGCAGGTTCCCTACTACCTGGGATGATTCATGAGGAAAGGCAGCCCAAGCCCAGGCGGAGAGGCCTCAGGCCAGGGAAGCCGGCCCCTGGGGTTCACAGGTACAGGCAGGATGCAGCCTACTGACTGCTTCCTCTCCAGGCTGCAGACAGGGGAGGGGTGTTCCCAGGGGGAGGTGGGTGCTGGAGACCCCTCAGTAGGACAGGAAAGGAAGCTGCCTCTGTGGGATGTGGGAGGGAAGGTGGTATGTGTGTTTTGGCCTTTATTTTTTTTTAAATAAGTCTGATAAATGGAGTAGAAATCCAAAACACCAATGAAAGCTCTTAGCATTCTTTTCTGTATGTGATCAATACTTTCTTCAATGAAAAAAACACAGCTTTTCAAAATATAAGTCTGGGATGTAGTAGACATGTAATTTATAACCTGCCTTCAGCATGCATTTACCTCAGGTCCCCAGAAGGTCTCAGCATCTCCTTGGTACTTCTGCTGGCCATTGGGGACCTTGACCTGCAGCTGCTGAGCTCTTCAGTGCTCCTAGTAGCATGTTACCTGGCACTGGGTTGGGGATAGAAATAATTGTGCTTGGAGCAGCAGGAGATACTTATAGTAAGGTGCTGTGTGTGGGACGGGGAAGAGGCTGGTGGATAGGGGAGAGGTGTGTTGGTGCACAGGGGATAATTTGGTGGGCAGGTGAGCAGTGGCAGGATGAGAAGAAGTCTTTGACGTTGAGGGGATGAGTTTTTGGGACAGTGGACCTGAGGGACTTGTTAGGCAGCCAGGAAGGTGTCACTGAAAAGCATCTGTTGGTGGTAGGGTGACCAAGTGATTGGCAAAACCCATCAGGCTTTCAGCGTAGTTTCTTCACATTCTTCAAGAACAGGTGACCAGGAACCTGCTGGAGTCAGCATGGGAGAAGTCCAGAAGCTCCCTATGTTGTCACATGCCTGCCTCTTCACTTTGCAAAGTATTCGAGTATGCAGTGCGCCCGGTCACTTGAAATCAGCTGTACTGATACAGAGACTGTGTTGTAAAATACAGGGTGTGGGCTGGGGAATCTTGTGGGGCCGAAAAGTAAGGTTGAGATCAAAAAGCAAAGCAAGGGCCTGGGGATTTAGCTCAGTGGTTCTGCTGCCTGCCTTGTAACCACAAGGGCCTGAGTTTGATCCCCAGTACCCCCCCCCAAAAAAAGCAAAGCAAAGCAAACACTAATGACAGTGGTGGTGGGTGGGGGACCCAGGCTCCCAGAGCCACCTTGGGGCCTGCAGGAGCCTCCTAGAGGAGTCAGTCGTACTGAAGCATAGCCCAAAGTAAAAAATCAAGGACCATAAATTCATAATGACAGAAATGCTAGAATACATTAATAAGCAAGGGAAGAGGAAAGACTCTCCCATGCAGAAGTTTGAGGAATTTGGGGTGCTGCTGATTTCAAAGAGAAGTGACATTACTGCCCACATAAGTGGCTGGGCATGGTGACTTCCTCCAGAGCACAGCATGGGGCGGGGGTCTTTGCAGTGGAGACCTGCTGGGGTCACGGTCAACACCTGGGTCAAGGTCAGTGCCTATGCCAGTAGTGATGGTCGTGTTGATGGTGCATGTCCTCCATACAGTGTGATGAGGACAGCACTTGACCTCTCTGGTCTTCCTCCACAGACCCATAACCCGGGCTGGAAATGCATACAAAGCCTTGGTGAAGGCCATCCTACAAAATTCCTAACTATACCGTCCCAAAACAAGGAAAGCCTGAGAGCTTCACAGCCAAGAGGCACCGGATGCCTTAGTACAGGATCCTGGGTGGGACATTAGGACAGAAAAGGGTCATTCCAGGGACACTAAAGACTGCCAAGTAGAGGAGGAACTTTAATTAATAGTGAAAGGCATTAGTGCCCTCATTGTATTAATAAATACACTGTTCCCATGTCCAGTGTTCCTAAGAAAGGAGACTAAAACGCTTTTTAAAACAGCATATTAAATCAAGCATGTTTGCTGGAAACCTTTATTTCCTCATTTTGATTTCTTCAGTGACGGAGGATTCTTTAAAAGAACCATACACTTGGAATAGATACTCAGCTGTCTCTCCAGCATCATTTGTAGATGTGTCTGTATTGGTGTCATCTGTGCTGGGTCCCTGTCCCCCGGGCTGGGTCCAAAAGGGTTTTTTGCAGTTCCCACTCTTCTTTGATAGGAAACTCTAACACAGGGATGCAGTATGAGCTGTGCAGGTATAGCAAACAGAAATGACTAGGAACATGGTCAGACCTGAGTAAGGAGGCGGGTGCTGTCTAAATTGCATGCTCTGTCCCAGCCCTGCCTGTTTCAGACCCGGACAAGGAATCATGAATAACAGATGGTAAGGGAAAAGGCCAGGTATTGCTTAAGGTACTGGATTCATTTAAAGGCTTGAAGAAGCTCATGACATTTACACCTCGATGTGTTCATGAGCTAGATGTTTAAGCTAAAGAAGTTATAGCTACTTTTATGGTTGTGACCAAAAGAATAGTGAGATCTAATAAGTCCCATACACGGGGAGTGGTTGTTATTTGTCTGCTTTGGAAGCTGTGAGTATGCAGTATCTGAAAATTCTGGGCATGCTAGCATCTTAAAAGAGGCCTAGTTTCGCCCAGGGCATTGATGTGCGTTTTTATAGCTGAGCATTCCCTATTTCTGGTATTTTCCCCCGCCCATCACTGTGCCATCTTCCACGTTGGCAGAACTCAACATCACTCTAAGTCCAGGGCTGTTATTTGGAACTTCTTGTTCACATTTTATGTTGTGTCATCAGATTAGCTTGTTCAGTTGACAGTGTTAATGTGGACATCCTGACTCCTCCCTAACCGACGTCTCAGATGCCCTCGGGAAGGCACGGGAGGTTAGGAGAGTGTGTGCATTTTCCTGACTAGTCGATTCTGTGTGAATAGCGTATCCCAGATTCGGAGGCAAGCACCAGCAATCCTTAGTCTTAGTACAATCACGGGGTTGGTTGTACTCACTTACCGTTTAGTCTCGGGTTGCTGCCATGTTGGGCATTTCACACAGGAAGGTGAGTTGACTGGTGACGCACTCCAGAAAATTGGCTGATAAAGTCACATTTGAAAGCATTTTTCTTACTTAATGTGCAATTTTGGGGAGGAACCTGGTTTTGGCTACAAAGATGAATTAGTGGTAGAGATTCATTTAAGTGGAAAAAAAAAAAACAGTTGAGGAAGGGCAGCAGAAAACATTTGTTACTGTTAGCTTGAAAGTTTCTCTTTATTCAGGAATGCTCTTGCTAATAAATCCTGCAGAGAATGGAGACCACACACACACACACACACACACACACACACGGGCGAGTCTGTGTGCTCACACTCAAGATGGCTATTGTCAAAGAACCCAGAGGGACAAGTGTTTGCAGGGACACAGAGGGTTGCTGCTGCCTTGGGCACTTGTGGAGGGCAGTAAGAGTGCCCTGGCCATGAGACACAGTGCACTTCCTTAGAAAATTATATGTGACCCACTGGCCCCACTACTGGGGAGAGAGAAAGGGGACTCAGGGCTCGGAGGTATGTGTCCAGCCATGTGCGGTGCACTGTTCACAGTGGGCAGAAGTGGAAGCCAGCCAAGTGCCCACTGATGGATAAACTGATAGTGAAGCGTGATGTGTATGGAATATTATTCAGGCTTGTGAAAGAAGGAGACCTTGATACACACTCTGTGTAACAAGTGTGGGGACATCACACTGAGCAGAGTCAGCTGGACACAGGACAGGTGTCATGAATCCCCACCTCTGTGAGGTATCAGAAGCGGTCGGGGTCTGACACAGAGAGCAGTGCGGGAGTGGGGGCTGGGATGGAGCAGTGTTCAGGAGCACAGTGTCCCCCGGAACATGAGAAGAACTCAGGAGAGGGCAGCTGCACAACAGCGCAATGTCCTTAGCTCCTCTGAGCTGCACCTCACCATGGCAGAGGATGAGCTTTGGGTCACGGCATTTCACCACAGTTCAGGAAATCACCTGGTATTCTGTGTGCTGATCAGGATCACAGTCCCTGTCTATAAGGTGGGCAGGGCTGCCCTGGGTCACAAGTGCATCCAGTGGGCAGGGGTGACGCAGGGTGCTGTGGACCCCACAGTCTTCGGGCGCTTCTAGGTGGGAAGGGCCTGGAGGGGTTGGAAAGACTCTCAGCCACTTCAGGGGAGGAGCAGGTAGCAAGGAGGAGAAAGAGAAGTAGGTGATCACCCCCTTCTGGGGCCTTGGTGTGTCCCCACCCCCACCCCAGCTGGAATCAATGCCAACAAACACTAGAAATCTATGTTTTAGCAGTGACCTTGTCTCACTTCGCTGTCTGTGCAGTGTCTTCTAGCAGGTGCCTTGGGAACATGAAATCCTCCTGGACACAAGCCAGTGTCGTTAGTGCAGGCATTGGAGAAGGGAGCTGGGCAGTCCCCAGGAGCGTTGGCATGTCTCTCAAAGTTTCCACTTCCTTTTGAAATGATATTTACAGTCTAAGGCAAACACATTTTGAATCTTTGTAAACGTTGCACTCAAGTCCAAGGAGCCCTATGATTTTGGCATCATTAGAATGATGTGTATAAAAAGCAATGACTAACACTGGCCGGGACAGACAGGGTATTGGCAACTTCCTGTGTGCTGTCTCCTTTGATCCTTGCAGACTCTGTGACCTTGACCTCATCTGCACACGCAGGAGTGGAGGTCAGTGGTCAGCAGCTTCCTCCCAAGCTCACGAAGCTGGGTGGCTCTCAAGCCCTGACTTTTCCTGCCTGAACAGGAGCATCCTGAGATGTGGGGTCGGTGCCTTCGCAAATGTCAAAGGTGTGGCAACTTTGCTGCCTGTCACCTTTAAACATTGTCCAACAAATCCCAAGATCAAATCCTGATAGGATCCTCTCCAAGATGACCACCAAGCAGAACTCACTGAGGTCTTGCTGGCCTCAGGAAGACAGGAGAAGAGAGGCAAGTCAAGGAGAGTGGCTGTGCTCTGTGCTTTGGAATCCAGAACACTCCACCTTTCCACGGGGCCCTCCCTCTGGCCCCTCCCCAGTAAAGTATTACAGAGCAAACAAATCCCTTCACAAATCATACCTGGAAGATCTGGGTGTCCTACTGTCTGTCCCGTAGTCATTTCACTCACACATTTATCAAAACGGAATTTAAATTCAGCTTTTGTTTATCAGCATTCATCTTCCCCTTGGAATTTGTTTTCTAAGCAATGCAGCAAAATTCTGCTAGCAAGTGAGACCAGCAAGCAGTCAGGAGGAAAGAGAAAGCCTGTGCTTTGTGATAAGATGCTTCTAGAGAGTTTGAATCCCAGCAGGGCGCTTTCTACTTTGTGGATTTCAGCGAATCGCTTAATACCATCTCCGAGCCCTAGCGTCGTCATTCATAAACTCTCTCTGTGACAATAACCATTGCGCAGGGTCTCCATGCCTTGGCCGACACCCGACACACTGGCTTGCTGGACCCTTGTTCTGTGGGTCCAAGGTGAATGTGCCTTGCACATCCTGTCGCCACACACCCCTCTGTACCTGGTGGCACTGGACACCAGCCCCTCGCTGCTGCATGGGGAAGGTTCTACTATTTATTTCTCCTTTCCATGTAGTATGTTTTTGTGTCTCCAGGAGATGGTAAGACCTTGACTCTTGTCACAGCATAATTAACTTATTGAAAGCTGGAACAGCCACCGGATTCCATATTGTGTCCTATTGAGAGCCAGAGTGTACTCGATGTAATTAGTGGTCCTGCTTTCAAATGCCACCAGCTGGCCTTTCTCTTCCCCACAGGCGACCACAGGTTCCTGCCAACTCCTGTCACATTAGTTGGCATCTGGCAAACCTTTCATCTACAGCACAACTTGAAATTTTAATCAAGACTTTTAGTGTTGGAGCTGCTTCCAGGACTCTCTCCAGGTCCTCTCCTGAATGCAAATGTGCTGTTAAAATATTTGCACACTGACGCAGTAGTGCAGAGGAAAACACTGTGAGCCATGAGGGAGCAGAAAGGTCCCTTTCTGTGGACCCTGCTTAGCATGGTTACTCCATTCCCCCGCTGCTGCTGGTGGAAATGCTCACAAACTCAAGGGCTTAAAATGACACCCTGGTTTTTCTCTTCCAGTTCTGGGATCACTTGTCTGCCACAGATCTCTGAAGGCTAAAGGCAGGGTGGCTACAGGGCTGTATTCCTTCTGCAGGCTGCAGAGGACTCTTTTGTCTTTTAGCTCCTGGGGGTTCCCCAGCCCTTGGTGGCAGCTCAGCATCTCAAATCTTTCCAGGCTCCCCCTCCTTCCTCCCTCACTAATGAGGACCCCTGTGATACATGGATAATCCAGGATCATCTCTCACAGGGAGCTGATTAGCAGCCTTAATTCTCTGGGCCGTGTAATCCAGGGTAGTCACAGGTGCTGCTTTAGGATCTGGATATCTTTAAGGGGCTTGTACTCTGCCCACGCCATCCACTGTATTAAACTCTGTTTCCATAAATTGCATTGGTCTGTTGCATTTCCCTCCGAAGGCATGAGATAGTACAAAAAAAAATCCTCAAAACCTTAGTGAAACATGTTGTATTATTTAAATAATTCAGCCTATGCTCTGATAATTGAAGCAGGCATGACTTTTTTTTTATATTGTCTCAATTCCTTCTCCCACCTGCTTAATTTCTAAATCAGTTACATGCGCATGGGCAAATAGATTTAGTGTATGCACGCAGTTGTGCACATCTGTGTTTTTCTAACATTTCGAGCCCATACCCTGGAATACGGTGAGGCATGCCTTGTCTCTCTGTGCATGCCTTCCAAATGCATGAGAATTAAGCTCTCTGCTCTCCACTGAAGTCTACACTGCAGAGTGGATCGCCGGGTCTACAAAGCTGTGTGCCTCTGGTTGTCATGTGCTGGCTGAGTGGTCGATTGGTAGAAGAGTAAACAAAGCAGATGTGTGTTAACCTGACTCAGGTTCCCTGGTTGTTCCTTGGGCTGCCATTAAACCATGTGGCTGAGGTCTACACAGCTGTGGGTCAGCACTTCCTGTGGCCTCCCAGACAGATAGCAGTGGACAGGCATCTCAAGGGCACTAAAGGCTCTACAGGAAGTAAACCGAGGGCCAGACAATGATATTGATGTCTGTGGGGAGCTGGGGTGGCTGCTGATTCACAGGCTTGAACCACAAGGCAGTGGACACCAGAGAAATTCAGTCCCCAGAAAACCCACAGGTGAATGAAGGAAGGACTGTACAGAACACAGCCCCCTCGCATGTAAGACTTGCCCTGCCTCCAAACAAAAGACTTGCCCTGTCTCTTGCAGAGTGTCACAGCTGGGACTGTGGTTGCTATCCCTGAGTGTCCTCTGTGTAGGCACCATGCTCAGAGCCTTCTTTGCAAGCTCAGGAGGGAGTAGATTTTCCTACCTATCTTGTGAGACAGGCTGCCCTGCTGGGCGAAGGTGGCTGTCTTAGTCGCTTTCCTAGAGGTGGGACAAAATACTTGACTTAGAAACTTAAAGGAGAAGAGGTTTATTTTGATGCACTTTTCAGAAGCTTCAGTCCTTGCATGGCAGGCCAGAGGCATGGTGGAAGGGTCCAGGTAGAGGAGAGCCACCAAGTGGGCAGCTGGGAAGCAGAGCAAAGGGAGGAGGTGGGGAGGGCATCACCCTTCCAGGTCACGCCCCAGTGCCCGGACCTGGCCCCAACACCTGACAGCACGTTTAGCTGGAGCACCCCCGAGGTCCAGGCACCTTCCACACCTCACTGGCTGTGGACCAGCTCACTAGGTAGTAGTGTGACATCGTGGTGTGTGGAAAGGGACCCGTTGGCCAGCCTCCCCGCTTGACTGCTGCTCTGGAAGAAAAAAGGTTAACAGATGCTTCAGTGACTAGGTCTGGATTGGTCTGGGAGATTGTAGAATTAGGAAGCCTGGTATTCAGTTGGGACATTCTCTGAACCCTGTGCAGTTCCTGCTGTGGCCCTGCCCTTTCTTTAAGTAGGGAAGATCACCTGTGTGGCTTTCAGAAGCCTAACCTGTCGTCAGGGTCAGGTGTGCCATCTGCATGGTGTGGACTGGGGTTTTCTGAGCTTTGATGATGAAATTGTCTCCACTTTTGAGATGGGCTTTATGTGGACTCTGCCTGTCTGGATATTCCATCCACTATGCTTCTCCTTCCCCAAGGGCTTCTTATCTCTAAATTTTGGAAGTTAATTCATGAAGGAGAAAAATATATGCTATTCACAAATGCCTCTAATACATAATAGAAAGTGTCATGTGATTTAAAACGGCACTCGGGTTTCTATGGAGCCAACGCCACAGGACCCCTCTATCGTCCTACACTGATCCCAGAAATACCAAGGACTCTGGAGACCAAAAGAGGTTGGAGTCAAGCATCTTTTCCTTCCTAAGTTGGGGGAAACTCCAAGGCCCTGGAAGGAATGGATATTGAAATTTTTCCACTGGAAGAATGCTGGCCTCTCTTGCCTAAGAAGTCTGGAGTTGTTGAAATAGTTGAGCAAATCATTGTATTTACTTATGTACATGTTTGTCCTTTACTACTTCCTAGATGGACTTTATTGGGTATGTATGTGTAGTTTTAATGCACTTTACTTTGGAGTAATTTGGTGTTCTTTTTTGTTTACTGTTGTACACTTTACACATCTAGACAGAGGTGCAGTGATGTGTGTCCGTTGCTGTGGTGTCTGCAGTTACACCCGAGTTCTCTGTGCTTTGCCTGTGTGTACATCTCTGCCTCCTTGCTCCTGGCAATCACAGATCCTCTTTCTGACTCTGTAGATCTGCCTTTTGCAGAATGCCAGATCATGGGAATTGTTATTCATGACACTCGCTAAAGGACAGTAAGGCAGACTATTTGGGGGCTGCACTGTGGAGTTTTGCAGTAGGGAAGGGAAAGGGACAGCATTCAGCTCTGAGAAGAAGGAACAGGGAGGTGGTGCAGCCAGGCTGGAGGCCTGGTGGAACATCACCGAGAGGAAATGCGGGAGAAGGGGTCTGGCTGAATCAACCCAGTGGGATTCTGAATGATCCAGACAGGAATGAAAAAGCATCACCCATCATCAGGGAGGAGGAGAGGAAGACGGCCAGCTATCAAGGTGGGGATTCTTTCTAGACCTACTTAGCAGAATTCGTGCTAATGCTTGGCTATGCAGAGATGGAAATAGAAAATACCAAGGTAAAGGCCTAACTGGGAGGAGCCTGACCAAGGTTCAGCCACAGGAAGATTCTGCCAGAATTCCACCCCTGCCCTCAGTCGAGTGCATTTGGGCCCCCTGAGTCTTTCCCTGGCTCTTCTTTTCATTTTAGCATTCATGTCACCCCACACATACTGCCTATATGCACTGCCTGTTCATCCTTTCACCTCCCGAAGGACGGCTTGGCTGCTCCCAAGTTTGGGCAGTTACCAATAACTCTGTCACAAATACCCATGTGCAGAGTTTCGTGTGGATCTTGGGTTTCTAAGAGTAGTTTTGTACTTACAGAAATGGCATGAGGATAGTACAGAGCACCCCCTTGCTCCTTTAGCTGGTTTAGCGTGGTGGTGAGGTCTCCCACTGCATTATCAAAGCTAGGAAATCAGCATTGGTGATGACTCCTGCCTGGCCTTCATCTGGACCTCACCAGTGTTTCCACTGAGTTCCCTTTTGTATTTCATGATCCAAACCTGGAAGACACATTGCTTTAGCTCTCTTAATTTCCATTTGAATTTATAGGAGCAGTTGAGGTGTGTTGTACTGATTGAGTGCATCGTAAAGCTGAGCATATGCTGAGAAGATAAATGAGTGCAAACCCATCCGCTGTTGGAAACTGGTGTCCCCTAGTGAGGTGGGCACATGGGTTATGAGCTGGTTAGATTTGCAGTCTGTGACTGGCCTTGGTGGCGTGTGCAGGGTTTGTGCTGCACACTGCAAAAGCTGCTGTTTCGAAGCAGAACATGCACGCTTGCAGAAAGAAGGTCATTCCAAGGGCAAGCCTTCCCTGGCCCTGCAGAGATTGGTGGCAGAGTTGTCATAGGAGCTGTCACTGTCGCATGTCTCATGTTGCTCAAGGATGTGGTGGTCAGGCAGCCATCTAATGAGTGTCTCCAAATGTTTCGCTGGCAGAGGACTCCATGAAAGATGACAGAGGAAGTCATTGTCATAGCCAAGTGGGACTACACTGCCCAGCAGGAACAGGAACTTGACATCAAGAAGAACGAGCGCCTGTGGCTGCTGGACGACTCTAAGACGTGGTGGCGTGTGCGGAACGCAGCCAACAGGACAGGCTATGTGCCGTCCAACTACGTGGAGCGCAAGAACAGCCTGAAGAAGGGCTCACTGGTGAAGAACCTCAAGGACACTCTGGGTGAGTCACACGCAGGGACTGTCTTGGCCCAGCACTTCGGGGTGGGGAGGCTCATCTGGCTAGGGCTTTGCATTTGTGTAAATGTCTGCTTTAAATGTTGTGTGAGAGGTAAGAGATCAAGGTGGGGCAGTACACAGCCGTTCCTTCTCTGGAGACCCACAGGCTGGAGTCTGATGCTACCCCACCCCAGTGTCTTCTCCTCCTGTCACAATGCTAGAGGATCCTGAAATGGACTAACTGCCTGTGAGCATCCAGAGCTCTGCCTGTGTCCTTCCTCAAACTGTTTTCTCCCTCACAAAACCCACTCAGCAGACCTGTGGAGCATGGAGGAGACAGTGTAATGTTTTCTCCCTCCGAGATCAATGACATTCCACACCACAGTCCAGGCACTGCTGGTTAAGCTGGTGGCAGGGGCACCTAGACCTGTGACATCAGGGCCACCCAGCCACTTGTGGAAGGTCCAGTCAGGCACTGCCTTATCTGGCTCTCCCCTTGGGCCTCTCTGCTTTCCTGGTGTCTTAGTCCATTTGTGTCACTATATTGAAATCCCTGAGGCTCAGTCACTTTATAAAGAAGAAAGGTTTAGTTTGGCTTATGGTCATGGTGCAAGGTCAAGAGGTTTCATCTGGTGATGGCTTCTCACTGGCAGGGTCGAGGTGGCACAGAGCATCACATGGAAAGAGACAAGAGCATGTGTACATGTGTGTGTCTGCTGAGCTCTCTCTTCTTATGAAGCTACCAGCATTTGATCGGGGGGTCCAGTCCTAATTCCCTTATCTAATCCCCATGCCTGGTTTGGAGTAGAGAGGTATGAAACCCCTCCCCAAGCTTCTGTCTCCAAGCACAGTACCCACAGCCCTGCCCTCTCTCCTCCTCTCTTAGGCTCATTCACACCACCGAAGTTGTCAACGAACTTGATTTTGTCACAGACGGTACATTGTTAGAGTAACCTGAAGAAAGGGATTCAAAGGCCCCTGAACACCACAGTAGGGCTTCATGTCCATCCTCTCAGTGCCTCAGAGTGGCGATCACATTTCCAAGACTGATCCTTGCGGACCATGCTCAGACCTCATGTAAACCACAGCCACAGTGTCAGGACATGGAGCCGCTACCTTGAGTGTGTGACGTGGATGGTGTCCAGCCCTGCTGCCCTGCACATGGGTTTGCTGCAGCAGTTGCTGCTGCAGATTATCTGAGGAGCTAACCATGTGGCTCCTGAGAAGAGCAGCTCAGACTGACATTTTTACTCTTCCTCCTTATGTGAATAAGAGCTTGTTTATAGCCAACTCTGCCGGGTTATCACTTACAGGGATGCTGTTGCAATAAGTCAGCATTATCACCTGTATGCCATTTATGCCGGCTCTTGTTATTTCTAACAGAAGGATTTGTTTCATTTCAGAAGGGAGGCAAGGGGTGGCCAGGAAAACAGAAAAGAAAATCGTGCATCAGATATGGTGGGCGTTGCACAATGCTCATCTTTCATTTTCTGCAGCTTGGAAAGTGTCAACTCCCTGCTCCAAATCAGCTCAAGCCTACATTTATTGGTTGGGGTTCTCCTGGTGAAAATGAGGTTTTCTCCTGATCTGGAGAGAGAAGTGAGATATGGGGCTTTGGGTGACATGTACAGCTCATGGGCCAGCGTGGATCCGGGCCTGGAGGACAGGTTCCGGTTTTCATAGCTATCTGTTTTTTTTCCACTAAACATGCTCCCTTTATTTTTCTTTTATCTTTTTTCTCCTTTTCAGAAGCATGTCACTTGAAAAAGACACTCTTGTCTTATGCTTCTGGCTCTTAATTAACTGGGTGATGAAATAAGATTTTCTAGAGCTTAATCTTCTTTATTTTTTCCAACTTTAGCTTCTCACCAGAGGACCTACTTTTTAGTTATGCTAAACGTTGCTGAGTTATTTTTTTATTACTTTTTCCCTTCTCTTTCTTTCTTTTTTTAAGAATTTAAGCAAAAAAAAAATTTTTTTAATATTCTCAGGATTCTGGTGAATTGGTAGGTGGTAGACTAAGGCAACACTAGGCCTCTGGGCTACCTAGAAATTCCTTTGATGACTTGTTTTTTTGAGGGTCTTGGAAGGGGAAAAAACAGGGCTACCCATTGAAACTGTGGGCTGCACTCATAGACCGCATGCTGAGATTTTCCTGACAGTGACCAGCTCGAGGTCTCCATGTCCCTGAGGGTCACACTGAGCCTGCCAGCTTGCCCTCAGTCCGGCTGGGCAGCAGGTGTCCTTGGCAGATGTCACCCAGCTCTGCTGGAACGGAGCACTCAGGCTTCTCGAGTCAGCCAATTCCATTTTTGGAAAACACAGATTGTTAGAAAGCTCTTCCTTAAATAGAATCAAGCTTTTGCATTTCCTTAATTTCCTCCTCTCCGTGTGCCCTCTGAGGCTGTGCTCAGCTCATCCTGTCCTGGAGAACCACAGCCCCTGTGGCTTCTGCTCAGGTCAGGTCCCCGTTTCTCAGCCGCATCTGCCCTGAGCCTTAGGTATTGCAAAGCTAGAGTTGAGGCTGTGAGGAGCCTACGTTATGCTGACTTACCTGTCTTACAAGGAGTGGCCTGGGGACTCCATGGCCCATCATCAGTGAGAAGTGGCCCCCTTTTTAATCTTCTGGCCTTGATGCGTGTATTGGGCTCACCTGGAGGCTTGCTGTTTATTAGACAGAGGGACCTTGTTCTCCCAGCGGGAGTTTCCATCACCCTGTTTGAAGTCCAGGGGAGGCACTGCACATGCAGAGGGACCACGAGGGCAGACTTCTTTACCACAGCCTGACTCCATGCAGAGCTCAGAGCCTGGAAGGAAGGCAAGGCAGCCAGGTAGACCCTCCGCCTCACAATGTTCTCTTTGCTACAAGATCAGAGCCAAAGCATTCATGGCTTTCTACTTCATCACATCAGCAGGAGCACCTAGAAAGGCAGAGTGGATTGTAGAGCAATCATGCAGGGAACAGAGATGATCTTGCTGTGTCCTAGGAGTGAAACCTGCAGGTGCCATTGACCCTCTGATAAGTGCTCATGTGTCAACCACACTATCCTTTGTGCTGTTCAGGGACACACCTGACTTGGAAGTTCAGGGGAGAATTTCCCTGGTAGATGCCTGGTTTGGAACAGAGGGGTATGAAACCCCTCCCCAAGCTTCTGTCTCCAAGCACAGTACCCACAGCCCTGCCCCCTCTCCTCCTCTCTTAGGCTCATTCACACCACTGAAGTTGGCAGCGAACTTGATTTTGTCACAGATGGTGCATTGTTAGAGTAACCTGAAGAAAGCTGTACCATTTACAAAAAGCTCTGCCTCCTATGAAAGTGCTGACATTCTTTTCCTTTATTTATAACTGAATAAAACAATATGCGTTCATATGTTCACATGAGGAAACAGTCACACTTGAGACCCCCTCTTACTAACTTATGTTCGTGAATGGCCCAGAGCGCATTCCCACAGACAACAAGGTACAGGTCAAGAGCTGCCTTCGCTGGTGTGGTGGAATCCACTTGATTCTGAAGGACTCTGAGCTCTGTAGTGAGCACCCCTGGCTGCTAGCTGGCCTTGGTGCCAGCCTTGGTACTACTGGCCTTGGTACTACTGGCCTTGGTGCTGGGCTTGACTTCTAAACCCTGCTTGTGGGTGTTGTTAAATGCCATGGGGAATCCTCAGAGGTGGCTTTGCTCTGCTTTTGCTGAGTGTCCACTCAGGGCACCTTCTGGGTGGGGACACCAGGACCTCTTTGCTGTACCATCAAGGAGCCCTAAAGAAGGGCCATGGCCAGGTGGCTGAAGAGGGTCCAGCCAGGTGCAGCCCCCAGGGAGGTATCCATCAAAGGTTTCTCTCAAGCTACTGAAGAGCAGCTTTGGCACCTTTCTGATAACGAGCTTTCACCACCCAGCCTGAGCCTGGTCCTCTTTTCCTGTGCTCACTGGGGTGAGTGGTGACTTGGGTTACCCAGGCAGTTGGGGTCCACTCAGGATAGCACAGCATCCTCCCTATAGTCTGTTCCCAGGTGCCCCTGTCCATGGCTCACTTCCTCCTCGGTGTCTCGAGGCACAGCCTTCACCCTGTGGGTGGCTCCACCAGCATCAGTCCCAGTGTGACCACCCTTATGCCAACCATATGCCGGCCAGAACTCCTGCCTCGGTGACTCTGCTTGACCAGAGCTCAGGGAGGAGGTTGTAAGGATCCCAACGTGGGTGCTCTGTAAGACACTTGGGCCCTGTGTCAGTTGTGCTTTGGGACCAGAAGAAGGGGGCTCACACAGGTGAAACTGACATGGTCCTCAGGCCTACCCTGCCAGTTGAATGGATCAGAGATGCAAAAGAGTCAACCATCTGGTTCCTTATATACAGCCCAAAACCACTTAAAGCAAATCCTTGATATTAGTCACAATTACACAACCTTGAGGGAAGTGCACGACAGAGGTCACAAGGGATTCCGGGTGTGGGTGACACTGCCCTTGGACCAGCAGTGGGTCTATGGGCACCTGCTCTGCCTGGGCACCAGGGCTACACATGTCTCTCTGCAGTTGCTAAACTTTAGTGTTTAAGAAACTCCTTTTAGGAAAGATTCAGGACAGCCACCGTGGCAGTAAGCCAGAACTTGTGGAGTCCCAAGACCTGGCCCCACCTTCAAAGCTGTGTTTTGGTTGGGTAGAAGGTATGGACAGACCCCGATTCCTGTGTCCTCAGTGCACAGCAGGAGGCTGAGAGGAGAGTGTTGTATAGCCAGAGGCAAGGGATCCACACAGAAGGGGGGTCTAAGAGCCAGCCTCCAGGAGCGTGGAGGACCATGCCAGAGAGATGCTGTCCTCCGTAGGGCCACCTTCAGGGATGCCCATCCAGCTTTGCCCTGGAGGTCACACGTGACCCTCAGAGCCCTGCCCTGGCAGCCCCTGTGCTCTGTTGGTTCCAGGGACTCTAGAGGCCTGGTGAGTTGCAGACTGGGGCATGGCTTGGTATTGCTGGGGTTCTTGGCTCACAGGGAGCCAGGAGACAGTCATCATGTCCAGGCTGAGGACCTTGCTGGTGTGTCGGGCAGGAGCTTCCATGGCCAGATGCTTCCTCTTCCTGCCCAACAGCCACTCCCTGTTCTCTGGCCTGTGGCCCACACTGGAGGTCACCATGTTTTCTCGATTTTACTGAGTGTCCACGCAGGGAAGCCTCCAGGTGGGGTCACCAGGGCCCTTCTGCTGCCCTAGGGAGGAACGGGGGTCAAGGAGCCCCAGAGAGGGGCTGTGGCCAGCTGGCTGAGGAGGGTCCACCAGGGTACAGACCTGGCAGGCAGACAGGGTCAGGAGCAGAGGGCACAGGAAATCATCACTTTACAATGAGTCCCCAGGTAGAGGGCCGGCTCCATTCGCCTCTCCTTACAGAGAAGAAACCGTTTGATTTGCATTTTTAGTGACACCTTTATCAAGTCTGACTTTAGAGTTTGAGGGACTAATAAATGAATTCCCTATTTGTGTAAAAAGTAAACACCTGCCTAGTGTTTTTGTTTGTTGGTTTATGTTTTTTTGTGCATGCTGGGCAAGCTATCACCACTGAGCTGCAGCCACAGGCCATACTTGGCTTGGTCCAGCAACAGAGTCTCGAAACATTCCTGGAGCATTCAGGTCGAACATCCTGTTTTGATTTCCTCATTTATTTATTGCAGTACTGGGGATGGAACCCGGGGCTTTCACACTGAGCAACATCCCCAGCCCTTTAAAAAATTCAGACAAGGTCTCACTAATGTGCCCAGGCTGGTCTCACACACGTGTACAGACTTCCTTCTGGTCCTTGTGAAAGGAGGTGTGGCCACAGGTCCTGATCACCTCTGTCAGGGAGAGCACCCACCAGGGGCACAGTGTGCCACACCCAGGGTTCCGAGTGCTTTCTTTCCTGATACAACTGGACCTGAATCTGGTTGGTTGTGAGTACCATCAGGGCCATCTTTGTAAAGACACCTGCTACTCATGAAGGACACATGGTGCTGGAGTCAGATACAGTGCTGGAGTCAGGTGCTGGAGTCAGATACAGTGATTTGTCTTAAGATCAGACTGGCCTGGAAGTGTTTTTGACAGAGTACACTGGCTGTGAGAAGTTGCAGGCAGGAGCCAGGGTGCCAGGCCGTAGGACAGGACAGGAGGGATTCAGCTGTGCCCCAGTCACTGAATGCCTGCAGTGTGACAGTGGAGTACAGGGCAGCTGGCACTGCATTCTACCAAGCAGTTATAAATACTCCAGAATTCCCTGCCAGAAGGGTTCAGGGCCTGGGGCAAGGGAAGGTGTCCTGCACCTGTGAGATGTACTAAGCAAATTGATTTGACTTTGTTTGAAAAGTACAGGTGAGTAGGATAGTTAGGTGAAATATCTTTTGTTACATAGCTCATGGATTTATTAAAACATCACTGTTTATATAAAAGTAGGCAACCCCAGGCCTGACTGAATAATGTCACCAATTCCAGAGGAGAAACTTCTACCAGGGCGTGTCTGTATGGTCACCAGCACAGTCACAGGCCGGGACTCGACGGGACTTAAGCTCTGACCTGGAGTTGCCCATCTGGATTCAGTGTTGACCTCTGTGTGTCTCAGGCGACACTGTCCCAGGTTCAGCGCCTGTGGAAAGTTGGAGGGATCTCAATCTCGGCAATACCAAACTCCTTGTTTTAGAATCCAGGCTATGGCCCACCTAGCCAAACGTGGACAGAGTTGGAGGATTACTTACTGACAGTTCCTTGACATGTGTGCCCTGGGTGTGATGAATGCCCTTCTAGTGGAAATACAAGTCACTGGGGTGATGGACATGGTGGTTGCAGCTCCATCTCAAGTAGCCAGAGAGGTGACCTCTCACTGTCCTGTAACTGCTGTATGGAAACTCGGACACCCTGGGGTTGGCTCAGAGTCCTCCTCAGCCTGCTGGGCAACTTGGGGCCAAGGAGTGGTGACAGTGCCACTCAGCCCCGGGGTGCCCTCAGTGTGACAGGGTCCTGCAGAGGACCATCCAGTGTCTGCTACAATTGGACCCAGGAACTGAGAACGATGCAGAGTCTTCCTCAGAATAGCTCCCTCTGCTGGGTCTGAGACTTCCTCTCATTTCAGCAGGTTCTCTCTGCATTTCTAGCACACAGGGAACGTCCCTGATCCTCACTGGACCCCCAGGCCCTGCAGAGCCCTTTCAGTCTGCACTGTTGGGTTACACTGAGGGACAGAGGATCCCCATGGCCCCAACCTGAAGCTGACAAGAGCCCAAGCCCAGGCCCTAGCTGACCTGCCACTAAGGTGTTTCCCAGGGAAGGGCATGGGGATCTTTCTCCCCAAGTGCCTGATTCATGCTGGACACCACACCAGGGCCACCTGCATCTGGGTCTTCACTGTAACCGTGAGAGGGATGCAGCAGCAGCCTTTTTTTCCGTATGAAAAAGTCCACACTTCCACTCAGTGATAGCTTGGCTTTGATCTCTGCTGTTGTCCCTGTTCTGTCTCAGGCACTGGGGCCTTGTGCTAGGGGAGAGACAGAGGACACCTGCCTGGTGCTGGTGTTGGTGAGCTCAGTGGCTTTTTGGCCCCATCTGCACAGCTATTTCAGTTGCTTCCCTTGCTGCACCTCTGGCAAACAAGTACTCCCCGAGCATCAACCTGGCCTCAGAGGCTTGCTTGCTGGTGACTGGAGTGGAACAAGAGCCCGTCCCTCAGAGGATGTGGAGACTGAGTGTCTGGGGACTGATATGCCTCCTCGAGCGCTGGCTCATGTGCTGGCAGGATCTTGCCAGGTACACACATCCCAGGAGCCATGCATCCTCTCTCAGCCATCATGAAATCCCTGTGTGCTTTCTTTGCCCAACACAGGTTTCTGCAAACAGATACTCCTCAGTGATACAACCTTGATGCCTGTGTGTTCATAAAACTATTAATCACTTGCCCCTAGGCTTAAAGACAGGTAGATGCATGTTTTAAGAATGAAATTCGTGGAAAGCATGGGGAAGACAGTGTGCCCCATGATGTTATCACGCTGAGTGCCTGTCTGCCCAGCGTGTGTAGCATACACCCACAAGGACCTGTTCCACAGTGACTTCCGGCTGTGTGTATCAGGACTGGTGATCACCACACGTCCAGAGAAGGTTGGGGGCTCCACTCTTCACACTGGCTGGGAATGGGATTTACTGAACTATTTTCAGTTTTTGTATTTTCTGATTCCTCAGCAGCTGTGATGCTCAACTCTAGGTTCTCAAGTGTTTGTTTCTATAAATCATGCAAAAGGAGAAGCAGATTCTGGGTGGTGTGTTTGCCCTCGGAGTCCTTCATACTTCTGGATAAAATATTCTTTGGGAGCCAGAGAACTCCTGTTAATCATTGTGCACATCATGGAAACAGGCTTCTAAACAGTCATCCTGGACAGCCACTTCATCATCAAACAGTCCAGGTCAAATTTTGACTTAAAACCCTTCTCCTTAAAAAGTTTGTACTAACATAAATCCAGCCAGATATAGTTCTGCACATCTGTGACACCAGGAGTCAGGCTGGGCAGGAGGGTTGCAAGTTCAAGTCCATCCTGGGCAACTTAGTACCTTAGCGAGACACTATCTCAAAATAAAAAATAAAAAGGACTGGGGATGTAGCTCAGTGTGAAGGCCCTGGATTTAACCCCTACTGCTGAAGAAATAAACCCACACAAAAAAGACATGATATCTCAGTCTTATTTTAAAAGTTCAGCTTCTCCAATACATTGTTCGCCATCTCCTCACTACATGAGACAGGGCCTCTGGGTTCTCAGCATAATCTGTACCACCTTACATTCACTTTGGCTCTGTTGATCATCTGCCATTGTGTGAGCACGAATTAAACAGAGCACATCATAATTTAGAATTTGCTGTGCCTGTCTCTCCAGTGGCTCCCAGTGAAAGCGGCCGTCATGTGCGAGTTGCCCAAACACTATGGAAACTCCAAGGGTGGCTGCGCTCCAGCCCCCCGGAATAAATCCGATTTGTTTCTGTATATCATACGCTCCCAAGCATTCAGAACCCAAATGTAAAACAACTCACAGCAGATTAGTGGGAGGATAATTAGAAAATAGAAACAAACCGTTTTGAAAAGATTACCAGTGGGGCAGAAGCCGAGGGAGCCCAGAAGTGGGGGGACAGTCCGCACCTTAGAAGACCACTCATCCTGGGTGTGCACACTGAGCAGCTGTGTCTGCTAGGCCCCGGAATGACTGCTGTGGTCACGTCCTGAGGAAGGACAAACATCAGGTCCCAGCACAGTGGGCTCTGGTGTGCACAGCTCACACCCATAGTCTCCACTGACGACGCGCAGATGGGAGATCACTGGGAAAAGGTTGTGTCTGTGCTGAGTGTGTGCAGCTCTCTTCTGCCACTGTTCCCAAAGTGTGCACACAGTACTGACATTGGGTTGGGCGCTACAAGTCATCGAAGATGATGTCAGCCCATGGAGGACACACGCAACTTCTCTGTGGCTACAACATCACATTGTGGAAGGGGCTTGAACAGCCCTGGGTTTTGAAGCCGTTCTGCAACCCCGAAAGGTGATGGACTGCAATTCCCAGGACTGGCATCTTGGGTACATCTCACTCAGCTTCAGCTTCCTAAAGACCACTCCTTCCCTCACTCAAGGAACTCAGTAGGGGAACAGAGGACCAGGAACCACAAATGCCTGGATATGTGTGTGAAGTCTTCTTGAGTATTCTGACAGCATTTCCATGCCACCCGCCCTCATTAGGTCCTGGACATGTGTCTGAAAGGTTCCTTACTCTCTCTGTGTTGGAGTTTGTTCCCAGGAGCAGGTGAGAAGCATAGAGGGCCCTTGTGGGAACTTGGTGCTGCCTGCAGGACCACTTCCCCTGCAGTTCCTGCCCCACGGCCACCACTGCAGAAGCAGGTGGCCAGGGCTCCAGCGGGTCTGGGCAGGGGTCTAGTAGTGACCCTCAGCCAGTGCAGGTGGACAGGGGTGTTCTCGGTGTCACCTTGCATCCAATATCCCTCCTCTGCTGCATTCCCAGATTCTGTGCACCACCAGCAAGGCATCCCATAAGTCTCAGCCATGAGGGCCCCAAGGGCCACTCCTGCTCCATTCAGAGCCGAGACCACCTCTTTCTCTTCCACCAGGCAAGCAACACTGTGGGGGATGTTGGTGAAGACTCCCCCAGTTTTTGTGTTTGGGATTTTTTAGGGACATAGTGATTGATTGGCTAATTTATAAGATGTACAACTGTTTGTGAGCAGATCGTAAAGTAGGGGTGGACCTGCAGTTGTCCTGCTGTTACTTCACATTGAACAGACCTCTAATTGGCAGGAGGGTAGCATGTTCGAGGCCAGCTGGGGCAACCTACTGAAACCCCATTTCAAAATAAAATAGAAAGAGTAGGAGCAGAGCTTGGGAGCAGAGCATTTGCCAAGCATGCATGAAGCCCAGGAATAACGTGAGGTGGTTTGTTTCTCTCAAAGCCAGTAGCATACCCATCAGAGTGTCTAGCTGTCCACTGTGCCTGAGTTGAACCTGGTGCTAAGAAAAACCTGGCCTTGTGATGCCCAGAGGGTCCATTGGACCCCCTGGTGGATCTTATATGGTGGCCCCAACCCCAGTATAAGCAGCTCACTGTTTCCTGTTTGCTGTCTGAATCCTGGAAGGGCCCCGGAGGTCACAGACCCAGGGCTTCTGTACCATCAGGCAGTCGGCTCTGCCAGGCTTGTGCCGTTTCATAGAAACACCAGGAGCAAAGCCCTCGAACCCTTGGTGGGCACTGTGGCCACAGGCCATGGGCTTCGGAGCCCAGGCACCTCCAGGATCCCCTCCCAAGCAAGACAGGTGGGGAGCACCCAGGAGCTCAGAGGATGGACCATCTCCATCTGCCTTGTCCAGAGCCTCGGTGGCCTGCCAAGCCCTTCCTCCACCCTCCTCAGGAAGGAGGCTTCAAAGGCTGGCCGAGCATTCTCTTTCCATGAGTCCCCTCTCCTTGTCACAGCCCCACACACCAGGAGCGTTTAGGGAAAAGACAGGTTCCTTCTCACCCAGTCTGCTCAGTCTGCAGCCTGGCAATTTGTGGATCCAACACCAGTCACAAACACAGCTGTGCCCTCCTTTGTGCTGGTGCTTTGCTTTCCCCAGCTGGCAGGCTCTCATCACAGCCCCATGAATGTCACCTGTATTCTGCATCCCCAGGAAGACAGCTGGATGAGGGAGATGCCATAGGATTCTTGGGGCCTGGGATCAACAGCGAGGCAGGCTGAAAGCTGGGTCTGAGAAATGATGTGGTCTGAGAAATCCACCCTTACCAGCCGCATGGCACTCCCTGCCCCTCGTCTGGCCCTTCTGTCTCATATTAGCTGCCATGGCAGTGTAAGCTTGCGCAGAGGTGCATACATGGAGCCATGGCCAGGGGATTGGCACTTCCTGTCCGGGCAGTGTCTCACAGCCCTTTTGCATATTCAAAACGCTCAAGCTCCTGGACCGGGTATATGTGTCAGGAGGTACTAAATATATATCTTTCATTAAAAATTATGATGAAAAGGGTTTTTAAATTATTTTCACTGGCATCTGTGTTAGCATTTGACTTTCATATTGGTGAGAAAATCCTCTACTTCTAAGCCATTTTTTGTTTGTAGGCTAGAATATGTGTTCCTGTTCCTTCCCTTCCATAGGGAATGGGCTTTCTTATTAGCAGGGATGGGAATTCGGATTCAGAGTCCCACACAGGGACAAGGGACCCGCATGATGTTGGGTTCAGGTGGGCCTGGTGGCCCCACCCCTGAGCTGGGGCCTCTCCTGGTTTGTCTGGCACTGGAGGAGGGACCTAGACAGGGATGTGACGCTTGGTGGCCCTGCCCGCCCAGCCTGTGTGTGTGGTCCTGTCGCTATCACAGTCCCTGCCCTCCATCCCATCCTGCGGCTCCATCTCCCCGGACTGGGGAACTGATGTGGCCCTCTGGGGAGCACTTCATGATGGGGTGCATGTACTAGGCATGATAGAAGTGTCTTTAGATGAACTCTAGCCTGGCACCAGCGTTTGGCACATTGAAGGAGGTAGAGGGAAGGAGAGAGGATGGGAGAAGGGCAGGTTTATTTTTTCACGCTCTTTTCATTGATGTAATAGAAAGTCAGCTCACATATAGCTAAAGAAAAACCAAAGGAAGTTGAAAGCTGGCTCACATCACTGAGAGCACATTGGATCCCCAGCTTCGCTCTTGCTGTGGGGCCACTGCCTGCCTGCCTGTCTGTCTGTCTGTCCCAGACCCCTCCTCCCCACCTCTCCCCCTTCATTCCTCACGTGGATTCTGAAGGTGCAGGTGCCACTGGCATCTTCCAGCTCAGTCCCTGAGGAACAATGTTTCTCGTGCCTGCAGCCTGGTCTCAGAGTGTGCTTAGCCCATGCAGATGTGAGCCTCTGGGTTCCCCAGGCCCAGCAGGCAGGGGGGAGCTTGGGGGGCACTTCAAAGAGAGGAGATGGGATAATGGGCACTGGCAAGGTTGGGACATCAGACCATTACTGTGTTAATTTTCCAAGGTCACCTGATCCCAAATCCTCAGGTTTAGTAAATTTGAGTTTTATCTTTTTACCTATTCTAGTATTTTAATGATAAGTCTTTGTACTTGGACCTTCCCTGAATCAGAAGAAGCTGATCTTACCTGAAAAACTAGACCCAAACTCAGTCAACCTAGAGTGGCCTGGAAAAGCATCAGAGGTTGAGTTCATCCCCTACGTAAAAATGAGCTTGATCACTTTGAACTTCTGCACATCCCCTCGGATCACTGGCATTGAATAACAAAGGCTTTTGTTGTCGTTAGTTGACTTTAATACTAGATCCCCATAATCACTAATTGTAACAGCACAAATAATAGCATTTTAAGTACAAAGAAGTTTTCTGGCTAAATCTGGTTTATGTTATGGATCTGATTAGTAACAAAAAATTTAAATGATTTTGCCTAGAGTTCCTAAGATTTAAGCTTACTGGGTAAATGAATCCACTAGAATAAATCTGGGAACTATCAAATTTGACGTTTTGTCTTCAATCTCCAGAACTCCAGCTGGAAGATGACAGGCGGAGCACGTTTTAAAGGCATCTGTTATAACATCCCTTCATCTTGAGAGGAGTATATAAAAAATTTTGACTTTAAAATTACTAACATTAATAATGTATGACATATTCAAGCTTTTATTAGAACTCAGTCTTTAATGTATGTAATCTTATTCGGGAAAGTTAAAATGTGCTTATTATCATCAATAAAAATGTAACTCAGGATCAGGGATCTAATAGCCTGATGCCAAAAAAGCATCACAAAAGTGCAAGTGTGGTTTACCTCTAAATCCAACTCAGCCATTTGCCACTTAGAACAGCGCCATCTGTCTGCTCAAGAACAAGAACTCTCTGCCCTACAGTGCATATTACTGTTATTTTGTTACTGTTATTGTTAAACACCTGCTTTGTGGCTGGCCTTTCCTGTGATAGCAGCAAGCCGACTCCTTCACAGACCTTGGTCACTTCCCCCATGGCTGCACACCAGGGCCACCCAGGGTGGCTCTTGGCTCAGAAGAACTGGGTCCACACTGTCAGCCTGGCCTGGGATGGCCAGGCGGGAGCCATTCAGAGACCATCACCATCTCACCCTAGGCCCCTGAGCAGAGCACACTGTTGCCACTGCAAGGGGCACTGAAGAGGAAGCCTCAGGGACATAGGATCTCTGTCTCCTCACCCCCAGTTCCCTGGGCAGCACACACAGAAACCCCAGGGCTGCAGCCTGAGAATCCCTGGCTGGGCTGCTGTGGTCTGCCCTCTGTGGCCTCCCCAGTTCCCATGCTGGAACCCAAGTCTCCATGCAATGGCATGAGGAGGTCCTGAGAGTGGAGCCTTCAAGGATGGAGGTTCTGGGCCCTTAAACAGAGGCCCTTGGAGACCCTTTCTCCGCCCACCATGGGGAGGCAGCCAGCAGCCTCCTGGTGTGAGCCAGGATCTGAGACTCCCAGCCTCCAGGTTGGGAAAGAAGTTCCTGATGTTCATAAACCACCCACTCTGGAGTTTGTTGTAGCAGCCAGGACGGATTACATACATGGGAACTCTGAGGTTCCTCCTCCATCTTAAACACTGTGATTTTGGTGCTGGGGATGAATCTGTGACCCATCGAGTGGTAGCTAAATAAATTCAAGGAACCTGAGCTGTCTCTGAGCCCCATCTCTGCTTGAGGTGTTAGAATTCCCATCCCAGAGAAAGCATCTGGGTACATTTTGTTCTGCTTTTTCATGGCAATTTTCCATGCTTTTTCTGTTCTTTTTACATACTGGCTGTGGCAGCTGTACATCATTGAGCACACTGTAGATAAAGTCATTGCTTTGGGGAAGGTGCTCCTTCTGACCTAATGCACTGCCTGCCAGTGATTGGGAAGCTTATGTAGTGGCCACATTCTAGATATTCTTATCTACACCGTGATTTATCCAGAGCACACACAGCTACACCAGCCACCAACATGCTCACACACCACACAAACTCTGTGTAGTAGCATTTTAGGATTGTCTAGAGGACTGAGTGAAGGCTTGGAATTCTTGTCCAAAGCCTGGCTTAAACCCTGTGTGACCTTGCGCCTTGGTAAGTGTGAGCCAGCAGCCTGGGGCCATCTGTGTCCTGCATGAGCATGTCTCAGGTCCTGAGAGGCACGAGCTGTGAATTTCCCCATCCTTGGGGGTCCCCTATTCTGGGCCAGCCTGCACAGTCCGGTCCAGGGCCCCAGGGGTGCAGGCCGTCGAGACAGTGCTGGGGATTGTGGTGTAGACAGGGAGAATAGAAACCCAGGTTACTAGGCTTCTGATCCACCACGTAAGTGGTTGTGGCACTTCTTCGTGGAAGTGCATATGGCCCTAGTGATGGAGATGTGGGCTGAGGTTTCATCTCTCTTGTTGGGAAATATATCAGGTTCTAGGAGGAAACCAGCCACAGCAGCCTGTGAAAATGAAAACCACAAGTTGGGGCTTGGGGTTTCCTGTACACCCAACCGGAATAAGGAGGTGGTGCAGACTTTACAGGAGAAAAGATGAGCAGAGGTGAGGTCCCTTGCTCCCTCTTTTCCATTTTGACCAGTAGTGTGCCTTCTAGAGAGCCCCAGGGCAGTGCTGGTTGGGCTGAAGTCACATGCACAGCAACACTGTTGTCACCTGTGACACAGGTGCTGGCTCTGATCTCATGGTCATCACAAGGCTGGTCCAGTGAGAAGAGAGGTGGGGTGCCAGGTCCCCAGAGCCTGTAAATCATACTGCTACTGCTGGCTTGACCTGGACTTCAGGTGGCAGCCGCATCCTTTTAGACAGAGAATCCACTCTGCTGTTGGGACGTTTGTCTCTCCACAGTCTCTTGTGCCCACTGCCTCTGTGCCCTCCCCAGGCCATGGCCTCAGCCAACTTGCTGCTGCCCAGAATCCACAGCAGTGGGGCGAGGGAAGCCAAGTTCATTTTTGTTTTCCTGACATTCAGGGTCTTTCGTTCCTTCAGTGTCTCAGATGGCCCTGACTCTGGCCATTGGCAGTAATGGGATGAGGAGGAGCATGGAGAAAGAAGAGGAACAAGGGGTCCCTTTGCCCAGCAGCCCCAGCGACTCTGTCCCAGCTCATCCCTGGGCTGCAGTATCGCCCCAGTCCTGGACCTCCTTGGCAGCAGACCGATGCTGCAGAATCAGGGAGCGTTTCTGTGGCTTGGGAGGGAAAGTATCGGGACAGGCTCTACACCCTGCTCAGAGTATGGGCATCTTCTGTGGAAGACAAGCTGTGCTGCACAACGTTGCTCTTGGCCGTTCGTCTTGGCCACTTTGGGTCATGCAGGCTCCCTTGGGCACCCTGCTGGGTGAGCCCTGGTTTCCTCATCTGCAGCAAGAGGGAGGCTGCTGCCATGTGGGCTCAGATGACATGAAAGGCAAGAAATCGGAGTCCCTTGCTGTCCCCAACCTTGAGCTTCACTGCAGCAGCAGCTCCAGGTGGCATTGCTGCAGTGGAGAACATCTACCCCAGGTGCTGGAAGCCCAGAAGGCAGACTGTCCTGGTGGCCATCTGGACTGCCATGGTGGATCCCTGGGATTAGAGCCAAGGGTCTTTGAAGAGGACTGTGGTCCTCTTGGTAAAATAGAGCTCTGAGCAAAAAGAAATCCAAAGCCCCACTCAGTTCCTATGCACAGTAACAGTTATCCCCGGAGCATTTTCTGTACTGCCTGTACCTCCTCTGAACATGGTCGTGGGGCCAAAGCTGTCTCCCCTGAGGTCCAAGTGTTGAAGCCCTCACCCCTGGCATTGCAGAATCTCTTTCAAAGGATGAGGAGTTTAAAGGAGATCACTAAGGCAGGCCCACCCAGCATAATTGGTGTTTTGCAAGAACTGAGGTTGGGACTGGCGTGCCCTGCCAGCCTGGCATGGACTGGCACCAGGCAGGCCGTGTTCAATGCCCAGCACTGCAGAGGCATAGGGAATCAGATACAGACCCCTCACAGGCTAACCTCAGGAGGACACAGGGAGGAGACACAAGATGGGCCACGGAGTGGGCAGGGGGGCGGGGTGCTCAGAAGGAAGTGGCCAGAACTCCGGCCTGGCCTTGGACCTCCCTGTGCTTCCTGGGGGAAGCAGCTCTCTGTGGCTGCCAGGCTATGGTGTTCCGTGACAGGTCAGGAACTGTACATTCAGTCATAGCCGACAAAGTTTGTGGGGCTGAGCTTGCTGTTTATGTTCTGATAGAGTTAGGTGGGGTGGTTTTGCACCAAGGTTCGGTGTGCAGAGGGCCTGGCATTCCTGGGGAGGTGGCTCTCCGGGCCTATACCTCTCCCACTCTTGGCAAAGTCTCTCAGGGTGCCTGGTGTCACGGGAACTCTGTGGCTCCTTGAGTGAACTCACATTTGTTTTGGGAAAAGGTCAATAACATACCATAGTCATGGGTCAGTCCTACAGGGGCACTGGTAACACCCTGTGGTGGCCTCGAGCCACACATCCACTCAGTTGCTGTTGCCGGGCCTGGGGCTCTATGCCCAGCTGAGTACTGAGACTGGCCCTCCAGGACTCTTTCAGGTGCTTTAGTGGCCCACACATTCGATTGGGTCCACCAAATAAATTTCCAGGTGTTCTTTCTTGACATCTTTGTCTCCCTAAAAGCCATGCTCCCTGGTCCAGGCTGCGTGGGCATAGCATAGACCTCAAGAGGAGGGTTTTGTCACCTGCCTAGTGGCTTCAGGCTCCCCTGCCTTCCAAGCAGGAGTTTCAGAGTCCATTCTCTGATCTGGGCATGGTGGCACGTGTCTGTAATCTCAGTGCTCTGGGAGGCTGAAGCAGGAAAACTGGATTGCATGTTCAAGCCCACCTTGGGCAGTATAGCAACTTATCGAAACCATGTCTCATCATTTAAAGGGGTGGGGTGGGGAGCTGGGAGTGTAACTCAGTGCAGTCTGTGATGAGGCCTTGGAAGCTGCTGCTTGATGAATCGGTGCGTGGGTGACTCCCGTTCATCCTGCACACACCTCAGCACCCACACCGAGCTGGGCAGGAGTCCCAGGCTGCAGACCTCAGACCCAGCTATGGGCACTGGGTCAGCAGCTCGTCTGCCCAGGCGAGGATGACCACCTTGCAGCTTCAGTCCTTCCAAGCCCTGCCCAAAAGCAAGGCAGTGGAAGCCCAATCGGCTATGAGGACCAGCCATCTCCCCTCCAGTTTGAGACATAGAAGGAGAGAGCGAGGTAAGGTGCCCCAGAATTCTTTGGTGTCCTTTTGTAGGGAGAAGGACAGCTACAGATCCTCTATGTGGACTGGGCAGAAACCATGCTGGCAGGCCAGTGGCCACCTGTGGGGAGGGCTGCAAGCCAAGACCAGGACATCCTGGCCCTCCCCTCAGGGCCACCCTGCGTCCCTGCCCTGGAGTGCTCCAGAGTGCCGCGGGTCGGAACTGGTTTAAAGCATATGTAAGGCTTTTCATATCCCACCCCTGCAGCACATCCAGCCCATCTGGGACGCGGTAGATCTGGAATTGAAGTCACCATCTGAGCGATGATGCCTTCAATTTGACATAGTGGCTCATGTTTTCTAATACACATCAGTCTGTTGTGGGAGATTTGGCTGCTTTTTGAGAACAAGGGGCAGAAAGGAGGGTCTGGGCTTCCATGGTGGAGGCCTGGGCCTGGGGTGGGAAGGATGGCATGGCCCTGCAGCTGCTGTGGAGAGCTGACTGCTCAGGATGCAGTGTTGTAACCTCCTTTAGCCCACCATCTGCCCAGATCAAGGCTGCAGAGCATGTTAATGCCTTTCTCTGAGAGGTGATTTGAACCCATGGTGAATGTTTAAACTTTAAAAATGTATCACAATAAAAGACCCTATCATGAATCCCCCTCAGAACACTGCCCTCAAATTGAACTCACTGATCCTATCGTCCTTGTCACTTTCTGAAGCAGGTCTGGAGCCCTCTTTCCTGAGAGTCCCTAGTTGGGCTGTCAACTGGCTGCCTCAATGTCCTGAATCGATTCAAAAAGCCTTCCACAGTCATTTTGACTTTGGGGATGAGCCAGAAGTCACACAGTGCCAGATCTGGTGAATAAGGTAAATGAGGACACAGCGTCATGTTCTTCAGAGCCTTCTTTTCTGTTGGTTGGTGCTCAACAGCAGCATTCACTGAATTTTTGGTCACACCTTGTAAAGACATGAAGAAGGACTCTAAAGCTGCTTCTGAGAGTCACAAGAACAATGGGATGAGTGCGTTTGAATGGAAGAGAGGAGTCTTTTGAGAGGGATTCATGGCAGTGTGTCTTTTACTGTAATTTTAAAAAATTTGAACTTTGCTCACCATATCTCTGATTTCCCTGAGGGACCCTGGGATGTGTGTAATGCTGGTGATCCTTCCCTAACTCTGCACAGTTCTAGTCACTTTTGGGTCCCAGGTGACCTGTGTATGAGTGGAGGAGAGCTCAGCTTAGTCTTACCCAGAGTAACTTCTCTACACCACAGGCAACCTCCAGAGGGTGCTTTGACCCAGCCCGCATGTCCCCCGTGCCCGGGTCCCACACAAACTGAGCTCACTGTCTCCCCTCAGGCCTCGGCAGGACTCGCAGGAAGCCCAGCGCGCGGGACGCGTCCCCGACACCCAGCACGGATGCTGAGTTCCCAGCCAATGGTGCAGCCGACCGCATCTACGACCTCAGCATCCCGGCCTTTGTCAAGTTCGCCTATGTGGCCGAGCGTGAGGACGAGCTGTCCCTGGTGAAGGGCTCTCGAGTCACTGTCATGGAGAAGTGCAGCGACGGCTGGTGGCGGGGCAGCTTCAATGGGCAGGTGGGCTGGTTCCCATCCAACTATGTGCTGGAGGAAGTGGACTCGGCAGCCGCCGAACTCCCTGGGATGCCCGGGCCACGCAGGGCCCCCGGCCTGAGCCTTACTCGGGGTACGCTGCACGTGGTGCAGACACTGTACCCGTTTAGCTCGGCCACTGAGGAGGAGCTGAACTTCGACAAAGGCGAGACCATGGAGGTTATCGAGAAGCCCGAGAACGACCCTGAGTGGTGGAAGTGCAAAAACGCTCGGGGCCAGGTGGGCCTGGTCCCCAAGAACTACGTGATGGTGCTGAGCGATGGGCCGGCCCCGCACCCCGTGCCCACCTCCCACCCGGGCTTCTCGGGGCCCTCAGCCAGCGGGCGCTTCGCGGGCCGAGAGTGGTACTATGGCAGTGTGACGCGCCACCAGGCCGAGTGCGTGCTCAACGAGCGGGGCGTGGAGGGCGACTTCCTCGTCAGAGACAGTGAGTCCTCGGTAAGTGCAGGAGGCCACACAGTGGTCCCTGTCATCTGTGAGTCAGTTACCCCATCGGCAAACAGGGAACAGCTTCCCTTGTTAACTTTATCACACTGCATTGTTAGAGTCGTTAGCTACTGTTACTCCCTTCCTGTGCCCAATGCAGGGGGTGGACTCTATTCCTCTCCCCGTGCATGGGAAGGAACGTGGTGCTTGCTGGGCTTCCCTACCTGCTGCAGTTCAGGTGCCCCCCGGGGATCTTGGCACTGCTGTGTGTCCCTTGCAGGGTAGCTACTGGGTAGCGCCCCCGGCCAGGTGGTGTGAATGTTCTGGAGGTAGTGAAGGGCATCTGGAGCTGATATAAGCTGACTCAATACAACTTGTAGATTTGTGATTCGGTGTGGGTCTGTGTGGGGGTGTTGTGAGCACCTGTCCCTGTTGCCACCTGCTTTCCCTGAGGCAGGAGGGTAAATTGAGTGTTCTAGGCCTTGTGTCCTTGTGCCCCAGGGCTGTCCCAGAGCCCCAAGCGTCCTCTTCTCTCTATAGGAAAGACCCTTGCCCCTGAGTGCTTGCTGCTGCCCTTGTGTGAGGGTCACAGCCTCCAGTGGCAACTGCATTGTCTTTCTCTAACCCATCCCATCCCATCCCATCCCATCCCATCCCATCCCAAGGTCTTCATTGCTGTGGCAGCACCGCCCAACTCAGCTGTAAGCCAAGGCTAAAGCCCCTTCAGGGAGTCTTGGCCTGTCCCATGTGCCCCATGGAGACACGCAGCTGTCCCCAAAGCTGCCTTCTTTATAGTGAGACCCCATACTAGAGTTGTGAATGCAGTGTCCAATGTCATTGTTACTTGAAGCCCTGGTTTCATTTCTCAAAGGCAGAAGGTAGGACATATGCCTGTGCCCAGCTGGCACCACTTTCTCCACAAGCCAGTGCACTCAGGACCTATGGCAGAGAGGAGGAGCTCAAGGCCGTAAAAGGGGGCTGGGTCTGTCCTCAGCATTGTCAGGGTGGTGAGTGGACCCTCTCTGCTGTCAGCACTCTGCAGGGCCAGCACGCCCTGAGATGTCTAGGGCAGGCGCTAGGAGGGGCCCACTTCTGAAACTGGAATACCCAGGCCGCTCATGGAGCTGCTAGAGTTGGTCATGGCTGGCAGGATGTCACCCAGAGCCATTCTCATGCAATATCAGCCTGGCGCCTGGTGCTCTCAGAGCAAGTTGAAGGCAGCAGAGAATTGGGAATTGCACTGTCTCTTTCTGTGGTGTGGACACTATAAGAAAGAGCTGCAAAACCAACTGTAGGATCAAATGTTCTTCCTGGGGAATTCTCTAAATTGGGTGCATAATCCTGGTTAAAGATGATGAGTGTGAAGAGGCTAAGTGTATAGACAGAAAGGCAGGAGACCAGGAAGTGTGGTACCCTCCACCTATTCCTGGTCTCTGTGTAAGGTGTGGGAGACAGGGGTGGTGCCCCGAGAGAAGGTTCATGGAAGCAGTGTCACCTCTGCATGGGACACTGCGGGTGCTCATCACTGTCTGAGTCCAGGGACCACGTCCTTTTGAATGGGGAGTGGCCTGTGTTATTCTGGTTCCAGCTCAGAATGTGAATAGACCGCGCTGTTTTGTCTGTCTTGCATTATTAGATCCACTTTGTAGATGACAGCAATGCCAGTTACTTGCATTTTTAACCATTTTTATGGATCTTTTCTAGGTAGTTTACATTCAGCTTTAACTTAAGAGCCGAGGTGGGATACGGTGGTGTGTGACCATGTGCTTGGGAACCTAGGGCGGGGGTTATGCCTTGCTGGGACTCACAGGCTCCAGGCAGCAGCACAAGCGTGGCCAGGGGCTCCTGAGGCCCCACTGTGTGTAGGTGATCATCCTGCTGACCTCTAGTGACAATGCCATTTGCATCTGTGGGGCTGTAGGCATGTGGCTTCCTTCAGCAGTGGCAGAGCAGGCCAGGCATACTGAGTCCTAACCAGGCCCGATCTCTGGTATCGCCTGATGGACAGGTGGACATATCCTTCACGTAGTCCTTTTCAGCCTTCCACTGACCCTGCCCCGTCTCTTCCTGTTCATTTGCGATCTCTTGGGTCACAGCCTGGCTTTCACAGCCACCACCAAGCCACTGAGAGCCCTTGGGTTTGTGATCTATCATAATCTCGGATCACCGTGTGCTATGAGACGGAGGTTTCTGTGTGGCTCAGCCTCCCCACGGGACTCAAAGGCCGGCTCTTCATGCCATTTCCTTGGTGTCACAGGGCCTGGGACTCCCTGTGATGGAGGGAACCACAGGCAGCCTGGCTTCTGAGCCAGCACAGCCGTTGGGACATGCACCTTCAGGATGTGTGTCACTTAGAAATGTCCCACTGACCGAGATGTAAATGAGCTAGATTCTTTTAATATGGCACTTGGGATTGAACCCAAACCTTCACACTGAGCTATATCCCCAGCCCTTTTTTATTTTTTTATTTTGAGACAAGCTAAGTCCATAAGTTGCCTAGGCTGGTCTCTCAAACTTGCTGATTTCAGAGAGTAGAGTGCCTCAGCCGCCCACAGAGCTGAGAGTAGAGGGTGCACCACCTCATCTGGCTGGTATATTTTGCATTTTAAAAGGCTTGCTATTTTTCTCCTTTGAAGAATAAAAGCATGTCCATCTCTGGGTGCTAGCAAGTCAGGCCCTTTGAGGGGACAGGTGCATATTTCAAGAACAACAACTGAAACCTTTGCCATATCCGGGCCATCCTGTCCAGAAGTGTCTGTTGGACACCTGTTGGATCATTGGGGAGTGGACAGACAGGCTCACCTGTCTGATCTTCCTCCCGGTCTCTCTCCTTCCCTATGTTGTCTCCAGTTGTCCTGGTATCGTTTCTTATCTTCCCTGAGTGCTTCACAGTAGCCCCTTCAGCTGTGAGCCAGTCCTACCCAACCCAGGAGTCAGGGTCCTATCTGTCCTCTGAGCTCACAAGTCCTTACACACATGTACACACAAACTCTGGACTCCGTAGGAAACCAGCTTACAGTTAACTCTGTTTCTGGCCAGACGTGCAAGGTGCCAGCACTTCACTGTCAGTATGTAGCCATATCCCTCATCCTCATAGAGGTGGAGCAGGAGGGGTCAGAGCAGAACCCGGCTGACAGAGGGCTGATGGCTCAGAACTCGTGTCCACGGGTTGTTTCGTCTGGGAGACTTTAGATCTCAGAGTGTTTCCCTTCTACATAGCGAGTCCCACAGCAGCACACTTTTGTCATAGAACACATTTGCTTTGGATAGAGAAAAACTGTCTTCCTAAGGAAAATTTAATATATCTATTGGCCTTACAAAAGGTCGATATGTGCTTTGCTCCTCTTATTTTTAATCTGTTCATATTGCCTGGCCAGAAAATAAAAGAATTAGAAGAGTTCCTTGGTAGATTTTTTAAATTATAAAATTTCTTATGAAAATCTTCTCTAACCACAGTTTCATCAGTCCACCTCGGTAGCCAGGGATTCATGTGGCAGTTCTTACATGAATCCCTTGGGGCCTTGTTAAAAGAGGGGTTTGGGGAACCTACCCACCTACAGTGTTCTGGTCTGGGCCCCAGAATTTGCATTGGCAGCACATTCCTCTGGCAGCATTGCTGCTGGTCCCTCGCACTTATTATGCATTTGTAAATGATTTCATGCATTTTATAACAGTTATTAAAACACCATTTCTGCACAATACTGCATCCCCAGGAACTGTAAAAAATGCTTAAAGATGAAAATTACAGCTCTGCCCTGAAGTTTAATTTTATGTAGCACTGTTGCCTCAAATTCATCTCTTGAAGTGTTTCTGTTCATGTTTTTACTCTTTTTTTTTTTTTGGTACCAGGGATGGAACTCGGGTCCTTGCGCTTTCGAGAAAGGGGACAGAACCACTGAGCTAAAACCCAGGCCCTTGTTTTTACTCTTTTGAGTTTGATTTTACACCTGCCCCTGTGTTCCTGTGTGCATTCTGGAGCTCAAGGAAAGAGCTCCCCGGCAGTTCAGGGGAGCAAAGCCAGCAGTGGACTCACCTAGGGACCTTCAGCTGCCCAGGTCATGAGGTCTCCATGTGACTGGTCTCGTACTGTCTCATTTCTGTGTATTGTGCCCAGTACCAAATGGCAGTTTTAGGCCTGAATCTGTGTAATCTTTCAAACTTGACTTTGGAAGGTTCTATTGTAGGAGACATCCCCGCCCTGTACTAGTGGGGTATAAGTGGCACGTGCTTCTTGCCTTCCTTAATTCGGCTATACTGTTTTATATCAGGAGTCAGACCAAAGCCCTTTGTGACTCAAATGGGCATGTCAGCTAGCAGAGTTGGGCTAGTATTGCTCCTTTGCTAATGGCTGTCACTGAGGCCTAAGTCCTGGTCTGTGAAGTGGCAGGGCCCTGCTAAGTTACATGTAGCTGAGGTCCGTGTGACCCCAGTTAAAATCCTTTCCCCTAAATTATTGCTTCTCACTGACCTTGTGGGTTGCTTGCTAATTGTACTGATTTCTTCTATCCTAGCAAGATAAGCAGTGCCTACTCCCTAACAGCCCTCCCTAGTGCCATCATGCCAGGTGTTTGGCAGTAATTCACTAGATGACTTCAAAGCTCCCTAGCTTCCTTATTCCTTCTTACGATTGTATTTAATAAATAGTGGATGTGCTTGAGGGTCTTTGTCTTTCCTGCCATCAGCAGCACTGACCAGGGCCCAAGATTCAACTTCTTCAGTCGAAGTCTCGTTTCTGTCTGTTCTTGAATTCGCCTTGCGCTATTGTGGCTCACAGGCTAGGACCCAAGGCAGAAGTCCTGGTAATGTCCCCTTTCCTGCTCCCTTTACTCTGTGAGGTCCTCTGTTATGGACTCTTCTGGAGGAGTTCCGTGCTCAGCACTTGCTTCTCAGCTGTGCCAGGACCCTGGCTTGTCCGTTTTTACAACTCAGGTGAGCAGCCACAGGTCACACTGCTGTCTCTGAGAAGGAATGCCACAGTCTGGTTGAATCCTGTTCTAACCGCACAGCCAGGGGACACCAATGACATGTCCTTCCCTAGAGGCTGGGATGCGAGGGCCCACATTACCCTCACACATGGGACCAGAGGTGTCTGTGATGTGCAGGCAGGAAAACTGGCCTCTTGTGATGATGAGTGCTCTGGAGAATATTAGAGCTCAGCCTAAAGCCACTCCATGCTATGAAAAGGTTGGAATGAATTTTATCTCTACCACATTCTTTGTAAAGAAAATGAAGATAGATTGAGCATCCCTGACCCCAAATCCCAAATGCTCTAAAATCTGGAGCTTTCTGAGCAGCAGCAAGACGTCATGGTGGGAGCTCCACCCCATCCTTGTGGACAGTCACAGTCACAGTGAGGCACTGACAGCATTGCACCATGTGACCCCCGGGCTGGGCATCTGAGGCACATATGGGACACAGGACCTGGAACCAGATTGAGTTTTGTGTTTAGATTTGGGGCCCTTCTCCAAGATACTTCATTATTAGGTACAAACCTTCCGAAATCTGGAGATGTTTTTATTTCCCATGAAGGACACCCAACCCGTGGAGCTCATGCATTTTACCTCTCACTGATGGGCCAGGGATTTAGCTAATTGGTTCTGCTGCCTGCCTGGAAAGTGCAAGGACCCGAGTTCCATCCCTGGTACAAAACAAAACAAAACGAAACATACCTCTCACTGGGAGTGTGGCAAAAGGGGAAGCAGAACGGGGCACAGGCTGTCCTGAAACTTGATGACTTCCCATTCTTCGGGAGGTGGTGGGGTTGGCCAGGAGCTGCCCCCGGGCTGTGGTGAGGCTCTGTGTCTCCAGCCCATCATCACCAATGCCATCGTATTCGTGTCCCACTACTGATGGCCCCCAGCACAGTGCTCTGCCACACCCCACATGCAGGCAGTGTTTATCCTTCCTTCCTTCCTTCCCTGCGCTCCTACCACGCTGTGGTCCCCGAGCTTCTGGTGGGCCCTTCCCTCTCCACCCCACCCCACTCCCAAGGCTCAGGCACAACCTTCTGGTGTACAGTACCCTGACCTTTGCTGTGGGCCTGGGCCAGGTTCTGCAGTCACACGCCCACAAGCTGGTGTCCCTCAGGGGTGTGACTGCCTCACCTGGCTGTGTTCCCTTGCTGAGAGTGTGTGTCACCTCTGTCTTGTTTGTTCTCCATAGCACCAGGAAGGACTCTCCATATTACTGAGAAGCTGATTGTGTAGTATTGCATAGGACCATTGTGTATGGCATAGTGTGGGCTTGCTCTGTTGGCTTGGGTTACGTGCGTGGCCTCTAGTATGTCACTGCCACCACGGCCACAGGTGAGAGAAGTGGTCATCATTTACATCCAACTGGAACCAAAGAACAACTTTCCAAACTAACAAAGAAAAAATATCCAAGGAATTTAGCCCTAATAGTGTTCAGAAATATTTTCATTAAAATCCCTTAGGTCATTAGCTCTAAATGTTTATGTAGAAATTGTATATGATCAACAGTGCACATTAGAAATGTTTTCCTCTGAAATATTTAAAGGTGCAATAGCAAAGAAAGACCTGGGTCAAATCAGATCCTGTCACTCCAGTCTGAGACAGGCTTGTTGTGGCTGATGTGTGTGCAGAGCCCGAGGGGCCCTTCTGGGTCTTGTTTGTGACCCTGTTAGTGAGGGCTGCAGAGACTGAGTGTGTCTGTGTGTCCACAGGTCATGTCCTACCTCTGCTTGCAGACCAGGTCCAAGTTTGGCTTGCTCTCCGGCCATCTGATTAAGACTTTAAACTTGCAGTGGGATGGAATGGAGGAAGTGCTGCCAGCCTATTTGATCTGTATTTTTAAAAACCAAACAGAAATGCAGGTGGGGAGGGAGGAGGTGTGGGCTACAGGTCACAGGCACCCCTGGCCTTGCTGGGCGGTGTCTCCTGCCTGGGCGCGTTTGGAGAAAGTGGCTGCACTTCTTGGGAAGTTCAGGTAGGGCACAGGGCCATCGCCAGTCTCCGTGTCACTCTCAGAGGAAAGTGTGGGTGTGGCCCAGCTCGAAGCCAGGACTGTCTCTCTCTGGCAGGTGGCTGGGTACTGGAGGTGACAGAGCACTGCACTGCAGCACAGAGCAGGACCGGGATCTGTGGAAATGTTTCCTTTGCCATTTGCAGGAGAAACCCACAGGAAATATTTACATTTGTGGTAGGACAGTGCATGTGCTCCACAGAGGAGGCCCCTAAAGGATTAATGTCACCTATCCAAAGACGCCCATATGTCAGTGTCAGACAGCACTGCTGTAGTTATTTTTGTTTGTTGGCGACGCTGGGGATTAAACCCAGTACCTTGCACTGAGCTTCATCCCCAGACCTTTTTTTTGCTTTTTATTTTGAGACATTTTCACTAAGTTGCCCAATCTGGGCTAGAACCTGGGATCCTCCTGCCTCCTAGAGTGCTGGGATTACAGGTGCACACCACCATGCCCAGCTGCACACTGTACCTTTTTTGAAAGGCAGAGAAGAGTACTTTGTGGAGAAACTGTTCCTGCATCAGCCATCACAGCCGCAGTGCTGGGGAGGTCGAAATGGCTGCTGCCTATGCAACTGTTCCCCAGTCCCAGACACCATGAGCCAGTGGTGACAAAGACAAGAGCACCTCCCGCCACTGTGGAGCCCCCACAAGGCCAGCTAAACTTAGCTCCTGCATCCAGAGCAGAAGGGGCACAGTTCGCCTATTCCCATTGGAATTCAAGGCGGCACATACCCTTGGAAGTGCTTTATTGTGATAAAACATATTAACATAAAATAGCGTTTTTGCTAAGTGTGTTAAGCACATTCACATTGCTGTGGATCCACTGCCACAGCCCCATGCAGACTCCCCGCTCCTCTCTCCCACGAAGACTCCCCTTCTACTCTATTTTTACAGAGTCTCCCTTGCTATATCTCTGTTTTTACCATTGGAGAGACCCCCCCGCAACTGCTCTTACCTTCCTTGCTGTCCACAATCCTCTTGAGAAATGCAGATTCCTGGGTCCTCCCAAGCCCTAAGTGATTCTGATGCTGAGATCTGAGGAGCCCTGGGCTGAGGATTAGAAACCAGTTCCAGCCCTTTCAGACATTATGAAATTCTAACTTCAGTTATTACTGAGTCACCCCAGGTAGGACACTGTGAAAAGATCAAGAATGAAAGGACAGTAGCTAAAGGTCTATACATTCAACTCTGAAAAGTACAGGGCGGGTAGGAGGAATAGACACACCGGGCTTGGAGGCTACATCTGTTTAAAGATAAGGTAGACCTATTTTGAAGTTATTCTAGCTGATGGCCAATTTTTCTTTATTTATTTTTGTTTTTTGTTTTTTGGTTTTGGTACCAGAGATTGAACGCAAGACCTTGCGCTTGCAAGGGAGGCGTGGCATCACTGAGCTAAATCCCCAGCCCCTTTTCTTTATTTATTAAAAGAAGTTTCTTTCACACTAATGATCATGTCCTGAGTGGCTTGGCTTTGGGCCCATGGGGTAAACAAGTCAGAGATGTTTGTCGACAGACAGCACCGGTCCTGAAGGTAGGTCACAGCTCCGGGGACAAGGGACAGGCAGAGAGCAGTCAGGGGACCGCTGATCCCTCCAGTGGCCTTGGGTAATGAGTTGACCACAACTAAGAGAAGCCAGGATGAGGCAGAAGTGGGTTCCTGGAGCTGAGACAGGGGAGGTTTGCTGGGTTCGGTGTGGCTTGTGCCCACACACACTTCTTCTTGCTGGGGACAGTGAGCCACTTCTCCAAACAGTGTCTTCCTTAAAGAGGTAAAGGAACAAAACAGCCACTTAGGGACCAGAAGGGAGAGTGACACCTCCCTGTGGGGTGCATGGTGCTGTGGATGGGCACGCTCAGTCGCTCACCTGGGACGGGGTGGCTAGAGATCGGCCCAGAGTCTATGCAAGACCTGGTGAGTTACTTCAGAGGCGTCCCTGCTGTCATCCACAGGAATGGTGTGCAGGAGTGTTAGGAGCCAGGAGGTACAGGAGTGGGGTCCCGCCCTCCCCTCCTGTTTCCTCAAAGTACCTTGGCTAGAAGAAAATTGACTTCATGCTAAAGCTCTCGAGGATAAGGGAGAAAGAGAGCATCAAGCATTGTTTGCAGCATTCACTCTCAAATTTGGATCAAGGGAGGATGGGACCTGAGCAGCAGGCTGTCTACTTTAGGAATGCATGGAGGTGCCCTGGAGTCAGTATTTAAGACTCGGGTCCAGAAGGCAAAGCCATAGGCACCAGTTGGTCCTGCAGAAAGTCACTGAGCGAGCTCCCGGTGGTCTCTAAAAACGCTCACTCTTGCAAAACTTGCAGTGAATGAGCTGAGGTGATCAAATTAGGAATTTCTAAGTCATGTGCTCTGACACCAGGAAGTGGAGTTCAATCAGGTTCTTGGACTTTGAGCGGTTATATCCAAGTAGGGAACCTAAAATCTAAACAAAAGCAATAATCATGGGTGCCCCAAAGAAGTCATTTTTTTTTGCCAGTCTGTGAATTGCCTATGGGTTTTTCCTGAAGAGAGAGAGAACCAAGTGCACTTAGTTCTCCCAAGGCATCTATTCAGTAACCATGACAACAGACGACTCATTCCATACCAGGGATGGTCAGAAAAGTGGGTGACAAAGTGTCCAACATCAGAAAATGCAGAATCTGCCCCATGATCAGCAAGAGAAGTGATACTAAGTAAGTCTAGTGGCAGGGTGGGGCTCGGGATTGTGGAGGAGGGGTTGAAAAGGTACAGAGAAGGTGTCATGGCCAGAATCCAGTGGAGCTGGAAGAGTGTGGTATCTGGGGTGACCTGGGAAGATGTCCATGAGGCCTTCAGCACCCTCCACCATGGAGGGGAAGCCCGTCCCATCCATGCTCACTTCATGGACAGGATGTGATCGACAGAAGCAGTGGTGAGTGACTTCCAGGATTAGGGTACAAGAGGCATCGTGGTCCCCTCTTGGCTGTCTCCAGGATCTCTCAGTCTGGGTTGAGCCTGCTTATGTTGTGTAGACACTAAGCAGCTGTGCAGGGTCCCCAGGGGGTCCAGTGCCCTCAGTGTCCACCAGTGTTTTGACTGTACTTCTCGTGAGTGCTAGGGTTCTCAGACAAGCTCTTGTTTCGGACTGTACCTTCAGCAGTCCACAGTCCACTGCTGGGCGTGTGTGGCCTGGCTGTTTGTCCTCTGACTTCTCAGTCTGAATCCCAAGGTCCTGTGTGGCTGGAGCAGAACAGAGAGCTGACCGTGGAGGGGCCTCCGTGGGAACCAGCCCTGCCTTGCGCTGTTGAAGGCTGGAATGTCTGGGGTCTGGTGCAGCTGTGTCTCCAGCAGATGCAGGGATGCTTTGCATTGCTCTACAGTGTGTCCCAGATGTCTTGTTGGGAATTTGCCCACAAGGAGTGTCTGGGCAAAACTAGAAAGGCATGGCAGACTCATTGAAGGTGGGCAAGGTCCCGTTGTGATGCCTGTAAATCACATTGCCATCTTTTCTGGTGGCTCCAACACAGCTGGTGTTCCAACTGGAGTGTATTTTGGTTTTCAGTCTGCATCAGGGTGCCCTGAAGGACTGTGAAACAGTCTGCTGAGGGTCACTCGTAGGTGGCCAGGGCTCACCAGGGCCACTTCCCAGTTCAGGAGGTCCAGGGCTGGGAATTGGCCAGCTTGGGCTCATGCTTGGAGAGACTCCTGGCCTGTTCATCTCAGACTCCAGTGAGAGGTGTTGGTGGCACACATTGGGCACCCTAGCCCAAATTCGAAGTGCTTCAAAGGCTGAAATCTTGTGAGTGCTAGCATGAGGCCACTGGTGGAAAATTCCACACGCATGACACTTTGTCTCATGTACAAAACTATTTAAAATAGCACAAGGACCCGAGTTCGATCCCCGGCACCAAAAATTAAAAAATTATTTTAAAATATTGTATAAAATTATATCATCAGTCTGTGTGTAGAAGTATATATGAGTATATACTCTGGTCCCAAGCATCTTGGGTAAGGGATACTCACCCTAGCACCTAATGGTATGTGAAAGGGCAGAGACCATTTGTTTTCAGATTTCCTGAGGGAAGTCTGCTCCATTTGAAATAAGACACTGAAACTTTCAGCACTCCTGCTTGGCTAAGTTTGTTCTGTGTCCTTAACTTTAAGGTTTCTGCTCAGGAGCCTGTGAAATGAAAAACTACCTTTCGTGCCACGCCAGCTTGGCTGCCGTAACGCATGTATGCACACTCCATGGTGCTAATTTAAGGAACTTAAATTGAGCACAAATTTCTCTGTTCAGAAGGTCATCTGCTGACCATCGGGTTTAATTAACATCGGGTGAACCATGTATTTACCACAACCCACTCCTCTTCAGCCTTCCCTAAACACCAGACTGCTTTATTTGTGGTTGATTAAAGTCCCCCTCACGTCAGCACTGTCCAGGCTCAGGCTAAGCCGTCAGAGCGAGACAGCCCCTCTTGTCCCAAAGGCTCAACTTCTACCATAGAACAAGCTTCTGCAATACTAATTGCACAGAACTCAAAACTAAAATAAAAATTAAAGTAATTGGAAACTTGGAGTTCACAGGGAGAAGGTTGTGTCTTGTGGCTTGTGTATTCCATTACACACAGTGTGTGTGACTGGCCATAGTGACCCTCCTAGTCCACCAGGACAGCGACCCAGGCACAGGATGGTGTCAGGGTGCCCAGCCTTACCCCAGGAAAGTACTCGCTGGCCAGTACCTGTGCTCTTGACTTCCTTTCAGAGCCACACACAACAGCTGACCTAGACAGTCACACGGAGAAGGCTGAGGCTGGCTGTGCTTGGCTCATGCGGTCTGTGAAGGTGGTCACCGGAAGCACTGTGTGGCCGCTGAGAGTTCAAGGCTTTGCTCTTTAGAATGCAGTCATCCCCAGTTCTCAACTTTGCTTTCTTCAGTTTCAGTTACCCACAGTTTGAAAATATTAAGTGGAAAACTCCAGTCCTAAAATGTTCCTAAGTTTTCAGTGGCTTCATGTGCTGAGTAGTGTGATGGAATCCCACGCCTTCCACCTATGAGTGGCTTAGTAGCCACCGGGTTATCAGATGGTCAGGTCACCTGCTGATGTCCGAGTCACCCTTATTTCACTTAAAAATGCCCTGGAAGACACCAGTTGTATTGCAGGGAGGCAGTGCAGTGTCTCCTCGGAGCAAAATGGTGAAGGAAAGTATAAGATATTCTAAAAGAGAGGGAGTCCACGTGTGTATAACTTTTCTTACAGCCTGTGCTTAGAATTGTTCTCTTTTAAAGGGGTTGTTGTTATCTTTCTGTCACTGGGCCTAGTTTGTAAATTCTGCTTTCTCCTGCTTGCAGCTGCAGAAGAAAAGCCCTAGCGATCAGGGTATATGTCCAGGCACTGCAGTTGCAGCCTCGTGGGGTCTGGAAGGTCACCCTGCAGTGCAGGCTGCTGTGACATGTGGATGGGCTGGTTCTCAGCTCCCTGTGAGTGACATCAGAGCTCTGTGACCCTCTGAGGTGTCGGGCTCCCCATCTCCCACCCTCTGCTCCTTGATCCCTAAGCTCGGTAACGTGCAGCCTGACCTGGGTCACCACAGCCTCTTCCTGAAGTCTCTTCCTGAGCTCCTTCTGCTACTCTGGGCAATAAGCCCCCGCTTCACATGGAGAGCTTGGGGCTCTGCGCTCACAGGATTGCTCTCACTTGGCCTGCTCTGGCCAGAGGGACACATAAACATGAACGTTGATGACTCTGTGTCCACCGTTTCTCCACATGGGCAGCTGTGGCCCTGTGCAGTGGGAGATGTCTGGACCCCACCCCCCCAATTGGTATGGGCCAAGATGGAGTCACCCTTGTTTGCTGATTTGTACCCACTTCTCTGATGATGGTGTAGACCTGGAAGGTCCTGCAGAAGGGACGAGGAGCAGTGGTGAGCAGCTGGGCCCCCAGGGACACAGAGGCTGGCACAGGCCCAGGATCTCAGTAGGCACTGTCCAGACTGCAGCCCTGCAGGCTGCCTGGGCCCCATGCAGAGGAGCGGGATTTGGGCTGCCCTGGCCCCAGGCCCCTGAGGCTTTGGTAGGGCACTGTACCCCCAGAGGCTGAAGGCACAGCTGTCCATGGAGGACCAGGGGTCCCAGCATGCTGTGTCCAGCAGCAGAAAGGGGCTGGGGTGGAACGCAGTGTGGGACAGAAGGCAAGGCTGAGGGACAGGTGCCACTCGGCTCATGCCCCTCAGTGGCCCTGGAGGGCAGTTCCTGCTCCTGTCCTTTCCCAGGGCCTCACACACTGCACCACTCCGGGCCACCACTGCTTAGTCTCTGCTCCCATGTCCTCAGGGACCTTGCCTGATTCCACTCCACATGTGTGCACACACATACACACACATTCACACATGCATGCACTCATACACACGCACACACTCATACATGTATGTACATATTCACATACACATGCAGACACATGCACACTCACACACTCATACATATACACAATCATATGTACAAACATGTACATGCACTCATATTGCACACATGCACTCACACACACAGTGATATATATGCTCATGTACACATGTGCAATCATATACATTTATACACATGTGCACACAATACACTCATATACAAGCACACTCATCTATGCGTGCACACTCACACATGTGCACTCATATATAGATGCATATGCAAACATGCACATTATACATGCACACTCACATACATATGTGAACTCGTACACATGCACACAGACATACACACAGTCACACGTACTCATTCACACGCAGTTACATCCCCACACTCATGAGCACTTGCTCCCTCTCTCATACACATTCACACACACAGTCTCCTCCCCACCTGCCCTTGACTCCCCATAAGCTGCCCCCTCTTCATGGACCCCAGCAGTTTGTAGCTGCCCTCTGCCTCCCCCATACTGCTGCCTGCAGAGCCAAGTGCTCTGCATGATGCCAGTGCACCTGCGTGTCCCGGCCAGGCTTCTTGGTGTGGAGTCGGTCTCCAGGAGATGATTGCTGTTTACAGAATTATTTTCACAAAGAGCATTCTTCATTCAATATCCTTCCTGCATGTTTTTCAGTAGTTGAAAGAAAAGGCCAATTTAATACAAATGACATTTCTAAAGTACACTCAAATAAAAGCAGGTACTGACATCATCGCCACACCATACTAAACACTTCTCAGTAACTGTGCTAAGTCCATGCTGCAGGTCCCTTGGGAACATTATGCATTCTGCTGAAAATGCACCCAGAGTTTCCCCCACGCTTTATTGTTAAAAAGCTTAAAATTAGGAAGTATTTGACGGTTTCATTTCTGGTAGTTCAAAGTCGGAGGAAGTGGAATTTTGACCTGCTGTCTCGGGCAGAGCACTGCAGATTATATGAGGTTTTTAAAGAGAATTTGGGGAATGGGCCTCCAATTTCGGGTGTCCCTAGCATGTCTGTTAGCGTGGCTGCCACACCTTATGTTAAGCAACTCTTTGAGGAAGAGTTTGCATGCATTTGGACCTGAATGGTGCTGAGCACCATTTCCTTTGTCTCTCCAGAGCCTGAGGCCTGTGGCTGGCTCCTCAGGGCCACCCAGAGGCTCTGGTGCCACCAGTGACCCTGCTCTGCACAGACTCAGGCCCCCACCCGTGCCTGTCCTAACTTCCTTGTGCTCCCTCTCCAGCCCAGCGACTTCTCTGTGTCTCTCAAAGCGTCAGGGAAGAACAAGCACTTCAAGGTGCAGCTGGTGGACAATGTCTACTGCATCGGGCAGCGGCGCTTCCACAGTATGGATGAGCTGGTGGAGCACTACAAGAAGGCACCCATCTTCACCAGCGAGCATGGCGAGAAGCTCTACCTCGTCCGGGCCCTGCAGTGACAGTGGTGGCTGCACCCCCAGCTCCAGGCTTTCTCGGCCACCTCACCTGCTGCCCAGCCAGCAGCGCTGTCTTTCTGACCAGCTCGGGTAGTCTCTCACCCGCCACCCCAGGCCTCCCAGCCTCTGTCGGGAGCTGTTCCAGGGTGTCCCGGTGCTTGGGCTCACTGTCGCCGCAAGGACATCAGGCAACAGTGAACCAGTGGGCTGCACAGGTTTGGTCGGCGCCGTCCCGGCTTCAGCCTCCCCTGCCACTGGGCAGCAGATGCCAGGCCCGGTGTCTGCAGCCCTCCTGGGCTCCCAGCTCTGCAGGAGGGGACTTGGGGTGATAGCAATACTGGAACCCGGTTAAGTCGGCCGGGGGAAGCTGCCAGTGCCTTCGAGGCTGCGCGTGCAATGAGTTCTCCTGAGAGTCAGTCTGCACGCGCGGAAACCTGTGACGCGGAAAGACATGTTGGTGATTGACCCTAGATGTGCCATCACAGTGCTTCCTCCTCTTGCCCTTTGGCTTGTTTGAATTTCACAATTATGTATTTAATTCTCAAAGTAATATGTATCTGTAGCCGTTTGTTGACACTAATAGCAGATGATTAAGGAAAAGAGCTGATCTTTGGGAAGGGAAGCTATCTGTACTTTATACACACACTATACATACATATATATATATATAATATGTGCATATTATATATATATTATTTGCTTTACAGGGAAATTTTTTCAGGGTTTACAAAAGACTATGTGATTGGTAGGAAAAGACACCCAGAATGTTTATTAAGAAATTGAATTTTCCTTTTTCTTTACATTTGAACTTCTTTATAGTTGAAATATACAATCCTGAGGTGGCACACTCCTACAATTGAAGAAGGGGTCTTGAGATCCCCTAAACTTGCATACCCAGTTTTTTGGATATTGTAATAAAAAAAGTATTACAACAAGACTGCAGGTGTTTATGGGTGGGAAAAATGGACTTGGTCGTGGGCAAGGAGAGGTGGCTGTTTTCTGAAAACTCAATGCCCAGAGGGAGTTGCTTAGCACCTATGCTACTCACGTGTTTTCCTTTCCCACCCCCAGTTTTGCACATTGAAATATAAACTTTAATGGGTACAACTCCAGGAGAGCCCAGGAAGTCGAGCTTGACCTTTACTCTTTGGAGAGTATTGGTTTGAAAAATCCACTTACTAAGCCATCATTAGCTGCAGTTCTCAGTCACTGCCCCCTTACCTGGAACCTGGGGCTCTTGGCCAGTGACCTGGCTTGTGCCAGGCAGGTCTGTGTCCCCATAGCCATGACAGCTCCTGCTGCGTGTAAGAACTCGTGCTGCACCTGGCAAGGTGTCTGCTGCTCCCCATGGCCCTGGGTGAGGATCTGCTGTCACCTACTCTCAGATGAAGACACTGTGAAGCCAGCAAGGCCATGTGGCCACTCTGTGGGATAGCAGGGCCAACCCCAGGTTCTGCTCCAGGCTCAGCGCTGCCCACTCCATCCTGGAAGGAATTCAAGAGGCTGGGGCACTGCAAGCTCGAGTCCAGTTTGGGCAACTTAGTATCTTAGTGAGACCCTGTTTTAAAATAAAAAGTCAAAAAGGTATAGGGATGCAGCTCACTGCAAAGGCCCTGGGTTCAAACCCTAGTACTAAGAAAGAGATTTCTACGAGTTTGTACTTTCCTGAGTTTGTTCTCTTTTTGCTGCTTTTGATGAAGTTGAGTGTCTGATACCTGAGTTTGCCAGCGACGTCCTAGGAGAGATGTCGAAGTAGACAAAGCAGATAGAGATGTTGTCCATTTTACTGTGGAGAAACACAGGTCCTGTGGATGTCAGGGCCCCTGGAGTGTGCAACAGTGACCTGCTGGAATCCCTCTGAATGGCAGTGTGTGCACAGCAGAAAGTGGGGAGGAAATGCAGTATGGTTGGGGCCAGGGCAGTGCACTTTTTGGCCTGAGGAGTTGCTTCTTCTTTTTTTTTTTTTTGGTACCAGGGATCAAACTGGGGTCCTTGAGCTTGCACAGCAGGCAGTGAAACCACTGAGCTAAATCCCCAGCCCTGAGGAGCTTCTTGAAAGCTTGTAGTTGGTGCTGCTGTTTCCAGTTTCACCACAGGCAACCCATGAGAGCCCACTGCTGCCCTGGCCGGATCTAGATGAGTGTTTGTTTATCAAGGAGCCAGCACCCTGGGACATCCTGGAGCTGCCTCTTCTGTCACCTGCTCCCACCGTGATGTCCTGTGTCGCTGCAGGACCAGAGCCACAGGCCAAGCCACCATGGATAGGAGCCTTCAGAACCATGAGCCAAAGTCAGCCTTTTCCTGTGTCTAAGTTGTCTTAGGCATTTTGTCACAGCAGCAGAAAGGTAGCACAGGGTTTGTTCAGGGGGCCAGGTGCATTAACAGGGCCATCTCAGTCCCAGGACCTTGTAGGATGCTAGCCGCTGTCTTGTGATGCTCATGGGCCCCTCTGCAGCACTGGAGATGGCTCAGAGCCATGCGTGGGGAAACCCAGCTGGTTCTTATCAGCCCTGTAACTTCATAGGAACAACCTTGCTTCTCTGAATGTAAAGGTTTGTGAGCGAGACAGGGCTGCTATCCATCTCTGAAACTCAAAGTCATGAGAGCATCAGCCAGGGAAGCCCGAAACCTCAGCCCTACACCAACCTTACCTCCTTACCAGATGTGGTCAACAATTCCCATCCCTAAAAATGGTTGTCCTCAGAGCATGGAGGAGGTGGGCAACACTCAGCCTGCACCTGCCAGCACAGAGGCTATGGGTACTAGGTTGGGGGAGCTGGTCAGGACACTGGGCCCCCAGCATTTGGGGCTCCATGGAAGCTGCCAAGTTACATCAGTTCACTCAGACTCTGGGCTGTGGCTCTAGCCACTAGGGGACCTTCACCTTCCTATAAGATCCTCAGCCACTCAGGTTCCTGATGGCCCAGCTCACTGGTACAGAGCTGCGTGATATAGGCAGCCCTTAAAGATGGCCCTGGAGTACTTAGACCTCTGTATAGGTTTACATAATGTGAAGTGCTCAGAACCCTGTGTAGCTTGTTAAATGCATTTAACAAAAGGGAAACCTGTGAGTTAATGTGCTAACTTGTCTAAATGAAGCTGATGGTGAGTGTTCCAAGATTTGAGACCTCACCAGGCGTCTGTACCTGAAGCACCAGTGAAATGATTTTAACCCCAAACTCTATGCAACCACATACAGAGCTAGCAGAATTTGTTTCCACGCATAGTCAGGGGATCCCGTAAAGGAGCCAGGAGCCAGACAGTACGGAAAGTGAAGTAATGGTGCCAGCCAAGATATCGGCCCAACCAGAATGCAGATGTCTACATAGCATCCAAGCCTCACCAACCCCATCACGGTGGTTGCTCCAGGTGCTGGGGATTCAAGTGCTGTCTTGGCTACAAGTGGTTTGGAAGTGATCTTTGGTGCCAGTCCACCCTTACTGTCCCCATGTCTGGCATCTGTGGTCCATCTTTAAGGTTGCTTTTTCTTTTCCCTCAAGGCTGAGATGGTGATATTGGCTACTCAATAACCTGGAGATCATTTGGCGGAATTAGAGATATTTATACTTTCTTCACACTTTTTAATATAACCCAGATTTTCTACAATGGATATGAATTATCTGAATGAAAAACAAAGACAAAAAATTTCATATATTATGAATCACGTGGATCCAAATTCTTTGAATCCTACAGATGCTCAACTTGATTATACTGATTGTAGAAAAATATTTAGGAGATAGATTTCTGATCTCCACCCTGCTTGGTTTCCCAGAGATAATTAGAAGGTGCTTTTATCTTTAGTCAATATTTTCACCAAAAACACCTGTTAACAATATTTGCCAAATTTAAAAATGGAATGACATCAATTAACAGCACATTGGATGTTGTGGAATATTGAACTCATTCTATATAATCTAGAAAAATTTCTCAAGAACCTTCTCAATAAATCCTACCCTGACTGTCATATTAATACTATGCCCTGCCCCTTTTTTTGCTCATTTCCCCCCATAGTACTTACCAGTTTCTGACGGATGAATAATTTCTTTATTTACTATGGTCATTATTTACTCTGTCCAACACAGGGCCAGAGTGAAGTTCTATGAGGACAGGGTTGTTTTAACTTCTTTCTCAGAAGGAATCTTGTGCCTCTTATGCCCCCAGTCAAAACATGCACTAGTAATAGTTCATTCACCATGGGTGAACACCAGTCACAGCTGATCAGAAATGTTACCACCTGCAGAAACAGGTCTAAGTGTTTCTCCAGGACAGACTGTCAACCCCAGAGGACGCTGGACTGCCCAGCCAACTTTCCTTGTTTTCACACAGTCTCAACTAAATGTCTGCACCTGTTGCCAAGGGACAGAGGGTGACTGTGACCCAGTGACTCATTTGGTTAAAGACATTGCAGTGTCTTGAGACCTACCAGTCTCGTTTGGACTTCACACTCTCAGGGGTTTCTGTCTGACCTCCACTGAAAATGCCCAACAGTTTCCCACCTAGGACAAACTGTCCTCTCGTCACATCACTTCTGACACCCCCAGGCCCTCAGCACCAGCTGGTGGCAGAGCCTGGCTCTTCTAGTGCCTCTTCATCCTGAACCACCACACCAGACCATGACCCCGGGGCTCCTTCTGCACAGAAGATTTGCACAAAGACTTCTCTCATCACTGTTTCTCTCTGTCTCTGAGGTCCCTGGGCTGAGGCTCTGGGTTGGAACTCAACCCGCAGCTAAGTGCAGCAACACAACTGGGCCATTGTGAGCTGCAGTCAGCAGAAGGGTGGCGCCCAGGGTGACTCACTAGGCCACCTGCTGGGTGGGAGCCAGAGGGCCTTGGGGCCTCTGAGTGGTCCAGTTTCTGGGATGCCCCCCAACTCATCCACATCCCTGATCTGAGCCCCTGCTGGGGACAGCATCCTTCTGCTGACCTGTGCTGCATTTCCTCTGCCTTCACTTCTCTCTACCCAGGCAAAGGTCAAGAGGCCAGACCCTGCCTGCTGCAGCACCAGCCACACCAGTTCTGGAGCCAGAGCCCAGGCCTCGGTCAGCTCCAAGTGTCAGAAGCCTGCAGGCTGTGGCATTTCTGGCTGGATTCAGAGGCTAGCACACTAGGTACCAGGCAGGGGTTCAAGGCCAGAGCAGGACAGTTACAGAACCAGTTCCTTGGGGAAGAAACATAGAGGCAAGGGCCTCTTTGGGACTTAGGTGACACGTGTGTGTGTGTGTGTGTGTGTGTGTGTGTGTGTGTGTGTTTACGCATACATGTGCTCTGTATCTACTTCATTTTTAGCACTGAACAGTAAACCTATTGTGTTGACATAAAAATTCACTTGTTCACTCTTGTTTTTTTCTTTTTCTTTTTTTTTTATTCACTCTACTCTTGATGAGTTTTTGCTGATTACTGGAAATGAATAGTATATATTGTTATCTAAATTTCAATGTGCTATTCCCCTCAAAAATTGACTGGTTGAAAAAAAAACTAAAGATAAAGCAAAACTATGAAAAGTAGAGAACATTTTGCCAGTTTTACTTCAGGGGGAGCAGCATTAGCTCAGGCTAATATAAGAGTACAAGACACATGGCTAGTACAAGAGACATGGTTTCCAACCCAATGCTGGAGAGACCCAGGGTTCTGGGTCTGTTCTAGCGGGTGTCAGAATCCCCTGACAGCACAATACACAGGAACTGCAGCCCCACCCAAATCTCTGGTTCAGTAGCTCTGGGGAGAGCCTGAGAAAGCAGATTACAGTAGGGATCAAATGCTAAGAACCTTGCCTTGCTGACAATTCCTGCGCAGAAACCGACAGACATCCTGAAAGCAAAGCATTCAGTGAAAAAAAGTAGCATGCTGATTTTTGTATCAGAAAGTCATTTTCAAAACTCCTAACCTCAAAACCTGTGTCCTCACCTGTGTGGAAATGAAAGTACGGGAGAGCTAAACTAGATCTGACTCTAGTGATTAAGTGGCCTCTTGCTCTCGTCTCACAGGTGACATGTGCAAAACACAAGTGCATTCGTTCTTGAGAGTGCAGCAGCTGCTTTCCCAGTGCAGCATATTATCAGGAAAGCCATTGCTGTAATCCTTACTTACAAATGTAATTTGCGACTTTAATGAGGTATAGTTGCAACTGTCTGTGTTCAACTCATTCATTCTAATAGCCTTGTTGCAGACCCCATCAGATTTTCTCCATAGACACTTGTGTGGGCTGGGAACAAAGGGAAGAGACTTTACTAGGACCTGGGGCTGGGGTCACAGTCAAGATTGAGCCCCACTAGCCTCCAAGAAGTGGGGCAGGAGGAAGTGCTTCTGCCCAAGGGCGCTCAACCTCCACCAGTACCCCAGGCCCCATAAGAAAAGAATTATTTTCCCTCTTGTAGGGAGCTGGAGGCATTCTTCCTGGTTAAAGTATAAAAACTGAAGAGTGAGCACCCTTTCTTTTGAAACCCTGGGAAAACCTGAATAACTCCCCAGCCTCACTGTTTCTTTCAGTTACTTCCTTGTTTTTGTCACTGATTTTGGAAGGCATTTAACTTTCCAGCAAAGTAATAGACCTCTCCTGGCCTGACCACAGGTGACGCCTCAGTGGTCACCTTGGCAATGATTAAGTTGTGCATTAGCGATTTGGCATAGACTTACCTGACTCAAACAGGTTGAAGTCTCCAACTCCTCACTGGTCCTGTGCAGGTGTCCCACATACTTTTGACTCCGAACTTCAACCACAGTCCTGCTGACCTGGCCATTTGTGTACGTGGGCTCTGAAGAGAGGAAGAAAGTGTAATGACTTCACCTTCCACCACCCACCCATCCCTTTCCCCAGGCCTTCTTTCTTTATCCCACGAACACCCTCAAACCCTGTCCTGGGCTGGGGTCTGAGTCTGGCCTCTCCACTTTGCATGGGGCTGCCATGAATCAAAACTCAGTGCTTCACCTCCTTCAGGCAGAGGGCTCAGCTCATCATCCACCCCTTGGGCCTCTGGGGCCAGAGGTAGTGAGAGGCGTGATACCTGGCCCGGGGTGTGGAGATCAGCAGACACGGGGCACAGGGAAGGAGGGTGGAGGCAGAGGGGACGGGGTAGCACATGTCCAGAGGTCTGGAGAGCAGGGCAAAGGAACCTGAGTCCTCCGAGGCCCTGGGCACTAGGGCTGCAGACGCCATGAGGTCCATGTCCAGGGGCCTACAGGCTTGCAAGCATCTGGCCACTGAGCGGGGGATAGGGTCTGCTAGATGGTGGCAGAGGCTGCCAGTGGCTCCTCCTGGAGATGTTTCTTCAGCTTTCCTAAGGACTACTGGGGCCACGGAGCAGCCTGCAATGAATCCTTCTGCCTAAACCAGTGACATGGACACTGTTCCTTGCAGCTGATCCTAGAAGGAGGAAGCTGCCAGGTGGGGATGTCTTGAGGGGAACCAAGGTCCTGGGGTCCACACTGTGGCAGAGCCAGGGGGATGGAATCCAGAGGCCCAGTTCCTGGACATGCTGGGCTTGATCCCTGGGTCGGAGATGTGGCCTGACCCTACTGTTAAACGGGAGCAGTGATGACAGTTATCCAACTTCTGGTTTGCTGTCTGTGGGCAGTGGCTTCTGGGTTATCAGGTCTAGCAGGAACCCAATTCTGTGCTTGGCAGAAGAGGGAAGTAGATGATGCCAGATGCATTTAGAATGATGGGAAATCATACCTTTTCAATACCCTTCCCACTGCTGGAGGCCCCACTGCTCAGGTCCCAGCTCTAAGGCATGGAGCCCCGACTGGTTACAGGGAGGAGCAGCCAGGAAATATCAGGGACCATCATTATAACCTGGGGAGTGCACAGCCTTGAGATCCCACCAAAGGCCGTGGGTGTTTCTCCAGAGTCTGACAAACTCAAGAGCTATCTCCTAAGGACCAAATCTGTTATGGTCTGTGAAGTGCTGTACCCTTTTAGGCCATGAGCGGTATTTAATTACCACAGAGAAGTGGTGTGAGTGACATCAAACATTTGTGTTCCATTTGACAACCCTGGAAATGAAAATTAAGAGTTAGACAGGGAAGCCCTTGCTTGTGCAGGACCAGTGAATCCAAGGGGCCTAGCCATTACTCATCCCCTTTCTAAGATGGGAAGAACAAAGGAATTTCAAGAAAGAAACTGCTGCGTGGAACCCTGGCAAGCTCTCCAGAGAATGAATTGCTCCTTTGTTTCCTGACCTGTGACGTGAGATCTGTGGCCAAAACCTGGCCTCTGAGGGTGTTTCCAAGAAGCCAGGCCTGCTGGAACCTGCAGACCAGAAGTCCTGAGGTGGCTATTCTGGCACAGGGTACCTGGAGGACAGTGAGCAGCAGGGCCTTGAGGGCCAGGGGACCAAGAAAGGCGACTTCTACCAGGAAGGACCAGGACTCTGGTGGCAGCTGGCAGGCATGGTTAGCTGCATGTCAGGGACAGACTTTAATTTAGTTGTTGTGAAGAGAGAGAAATGAAAAGAAAGGGTGAATTCAACCAAATGAGCCCAGAGCTGCATTTTCAAACCCAAATCCTCTGATTTCCTTCGCTTGACAGTCAACCCTGTCTGTGGAGACAACGATCCAGGCCCCCCAGGAACGCCCCAGGCCTGTCTGTGCTGTGTTTTCCTGTGTATATGCACAGCACAGCAGAGGTCCACGGGGCAGGGGGACACAGAGCAGGAAGCCTGAGATCCACCATGATGCTCAGAACAGGCTGCAATTTCAACTCGTGCATTGTTTACTTCTGGAACTTTCCAAGATTATTATCAGATTTTTATCCTGGTTGACCATGGATAACTGAAACCTTGGAAAGGAAAATCTCAGACTAGAGGCTGCTTCATGTGTGGACCTGGTGGGGCCCTGGGAACCCCGATCCTGGCACAGTGAGGGCACATTGATGTCTCCTAATGATGAAAACAATCTCCAGTGCACCATGAGGACGAAGACGCCTGGGGCGGTCAGGCAGAAAAGCCTCCCGCAGGGCACTTGGCTTGTGTTGGTTTGCAAGCTTGGGCATGCATGGGAGGCCAGGCTAGAAGCTGGTGGCAGAACCCTAGTAGTGAAGATTTGGGCAACCAGGAGGGGCAGGCGGGGGAACAGAGTGGTGCAGTGGCTGAGCTGAGGTAGGGACTGAAGTAAATGCAATTCCTGGCCCCTTTCCAGCTGAATCTGCCCTCAGTTTGCTGGCGCCTTACATTTGAAAACCCAAGACGGGCTTTGCATCACTGCCCCACTCTGGAGGCTGGAGACTGGAGACCGGACATGAAATAATACACATGATCCTTGAGCAAGTCCTTCCTCTACCTCCTCACAGCCTTTAAAGCCATCTGTGGAAATGGACTGAGATTTTCCCAAGTTAAATGAATTACATATCAATGAAGGTGCTGTCTCTTACTCCTAGTATGGAAATTGTATATGCACACAACCATGATCATGAAAATCAGAGAACAGTCAAGCTCTTCCACAGAGAAAGAGAGAAGCCAACCTAGGCTGAGGACAGGGGTCTCACCTGGCCAAGTGTTAACAAATCCGTCTGTGTTAATAAATCAAGAGCCATTTGCCAAATGCCAGTGAGCAAAAAGCCAGATCCAGAAGGCCCTGCATTTCCTGTGACGATGCAGCAGTGTGTGCCTTGTGGAGGGGCCAGGGAAAGGGAGACTGACAGGAAGGTGGCCCTCAGCAGAAAAGCCGGTGTCATTGGCATCGAACCCACATGATCACTATCAGCAAATCTACCTTGAGTGCTCAGGAAAGGTAGGAGGGCTCCATCCTCTGGAATCTGGGAAAGTCAGCAAAACACTCTGCTCCAAGGGAGCCATGGTATTAGTCACCATGCACCACTCTGAGGGTCTCACACCCAGGACCCTGTCCTGGCCCAGCCCAGGCTCTGAGCTCAGGGTCCAACTGACAAGGACCGGCCAGAAACAGAGTGAGCTTGTGTTGCTGCTGGGCTAGGACTCCCTGAGTATGCTGCTCCTCTCCAGGATGTCCCAGAAGGCATCTCCACATGTCAGGGTGAGACACACACCTTTGACAGGTGCAGCCTCTGCCTGGGTGGAACCTGACTTGGGGGCCGAAAAGGCCTTAGGGTGGGGTGAGGAGTTCAGGAAAGACGAGGCTGGAGGCTCTGAGTGGTGCCCAAGGGTACTGGTTAGGAGAGGTGGTGAGAAGGGCTCGATGTCTTCCAGAGCAAGCTGAAGGTGGGTTTTAAATTTTCTAGTAGCCACATTCATGTGTGAAGAAATGCCAGAGGACCTTGTCTCAGGAGCCTGAAAGTCCCCACAAGTTCCTTTAGGGAGAAGAAGATCATTGCTCTCCAACTCATGCCGCTGGATTCTTTTCTGTGGTGGAGGAAACAGACTATGCCCTGCAGTTGGGTGGACTGGGCCTGTGTGTGTCCGGGTGTCTGAGTGTGACAAACTCCTTTCCTCCACTTCTCATGTGTTTATTTGGTGGCCTCTGTGCCCCCAAGCCCCTGCTTGTGCTTCAGGCTGAGAGGTCCACTTGGGGGTCATGGGACTGCCCATGCTCCTGCCAGAGCCCACCGTGGGCACCTGGCTTGGGTATCTCTAATGCCACTCGTCACCTGCACCTGCACATTGGGGAGCTGCTGGCGGTTGGGACCCATGTGAGGATGCTTGTGGGCTCAGTGCAGAGTGGTCAGGGCTAGCCTGGAGAGTCCTGGTGTCCTGCTGCCCAGTCTCCTGCCCTCCAGCCTCCCTCTTTGCTCAGCTGGTGGGCTGGAGGCCAGTTTGCAATGGAGTGAGAGGAGCCTCATTACAGCCCTCAGGGACAGGGACAGGGCCATCTAGCACATTTCTCACCTCTGCCAAGGCTTCCTGCCATTGCCCGACATAACCAATGCCAACCCTGCACCCTTGGGAAATGCTACAGACTGAGTTTCTCACTAGCTCCCTCCCAGGTCTCACTGCAACGTGTGGTCTGTTCAAGGAGAAGCATGCTGACCATGAGGAGGATGGATGGGAAGCATCCAGATGCCATCCCTGAAAGGGAGCCTGGCCTGAGACCTCTGCCCAGCCCCCTGCCCTATGATTCTGGAACAGTCCGCATGGCACCAACTCATAGGCTTGGCCTGCAGGGCCTGAGAATGAGCCCTCCTCCAGGTAACTTCTGGGGGCTGTAGTGATGCAGGAGCCACAGAACTTCCAGCTGCTACCTGGGCACGGAGACCCTGAAAATGGTCCAGGTTCTGGAGGGACTCTGTGCTGGGACTTTGTGCTGGGACCCTTCGCTGTTTGTTCCCATTTCTCCACTTTCCCCTTGCTTTTCCTGCTTTTTAGCTCCTCTCCCAAGTGCAGGAGGGAAAGGGAGGGAGAAGCCCAGGGCTTGCTGCCAGCCCGGCTCGCCTTGTTTCACGCATAAGTCTCTAAACACAGACTTCAGCAAAGTCATCTCAGATGAGCCAGACCAGGAGTGGACCTCGGGAAGGGCACAGCAGGCTCATGTAGGCACATGGGGACACAGCCCTGGGGGAAGACACGGCATTGGGGACATGCGTGGACACTGCTGTTGCCATGGTGAAGGGGCAAGCCTGTTCCCCCATCAGATGAGGCACCTAGTCTACCTTCAGCAGGAAAAACAGCTACATCTTCAGGGAGCCTGTTTTCCTCAAACACAGGACTTGGCATTGTGTGATTTCCTTTTCTCCCGCAGGCAGAGGTTTCCCTTCAGCAGCATTGACTTCTCTCTGAACTAGGCCAGGGACTGAACCCAGGATGACTGGAGACAGCTGTGGGTGTGCAGGCTGCACCTCAAGCAATAGGAGGACTTCATTCAGCTCCGGGAGGGGACTTGCCCAGTAAGACAAAGCCATGACCAAATGCCCAGCTGTGCGGCCAAGGCAGGAAGAGAAGCCTAGGGCTTCCTCCCATGATGGGACAGTCTCACCACCCTTCTGAGCCATCACCCAAGCCACCTCCTCTGTCCACAAGTTGGTATTTTGGAAGAGCGTGTGGTTCCCACCCATGCAGCCACACTGGCTGTTGTCAGCCACACACCCTCTTCCTGCTGCCCCTGGCCTGGCACAGGTCCTTCTCAGAGTGGCTGATGCTCTTACCACTGGGACAGCCCGCAGATGTCCCCCAAGGCAGAGTGTGCTCTGGAAAGCCTCTGGTCTCTGAAGTCCATGGGAATGTCACCCAAGAGCCATACCAAGGTCACAGCCCCTGAAATCAAAGCTGCAACCCAAGACACTGCCTTCTGAAGGCTGATGAGGAGCATCTGCAGAGGGGCTGCTGGGCTAGGGTACAGGCCAGATGTTTCCATATGTTTATCTATTCGAAGCAAACCCAAGGCCTTGGCCCTGGAGGGACCTCGCTTGAGCAGATCCAGTGCACACCCTGTTCAGAGTGGGGAAGGATGGGGTTAGCTCAGAGAGCAGCAAAAAGGACAGACAGGCTTGGATGGTAGGAACCAAAGGGCTGATGGTGTCCTCCTTCCTGGGACATGAGGACATGCTAGGAAGACTAGGAAAGGCGTCTGTGAAAGATGGGTGGTGGCATGAGAATTTTGTTCTTTATTCTGGAGTATCTATGGAGTTCCTGCCATGGGTCAAGTGATGCAACAGGCACTGGGGACACCATGGTTGGAGTGTGGGGCTTGACCCCTGCTGAGCTTACATTCCAGGATGGAGGGGTTGGCAATCACATCAGACACTTCAGCCCAAGAATTTCACAGAAATTGGCTCTTGGGACAAGATGCTCAAATCCCTTTAGGAACTGGAGGAACACTTTGAAACTCCAACATTCCTAATGGTCAGAGAGACAGAAACACGAGGGGTTCATGGTTTCACAGTGTGCACTGACATGAGCTGGCAGTCAATAGCTGGGATTTGGTCCAGACACTGGAACAAGCAAGGAGAGAAAAGAAGCCATGCCATGGACCTCATCTCTAGGGGATTCGGAAGGCTGTGCCCCTAGATTCCCCCCAGGCCGGCCGAACTAGATGAATTCAGGAAGGAGAGACCCAGAGACAAAACCCAAGGGAAAACTAGGAACCCTGAAACAAGCTGCAAATATCCCCGGCTCATCCTACCAGGCAGCTCCTGACCACGTCAGCATCAGCCCCAGGTCCCAGCAGCCAGGGCCCCACTTCGGACTGGTCTTTCCATGTTGCAAAACTGGTCTGGGGAGCACAGCAAGCTATAAAAGATTTTAAAACTCCAGGAGGTGCTGACCACATGTTCTGGAAGGTCACAGTGACACAGACCTCAGGGACAACCTTGAGAGAACAGGTAGTAAAGAGCATGAGAGAAGGTGAACTTAAAAAGTAAGAAGCTGATTGAGAGCCTGCATGAACAATGAGGTGATTATAAAGTTGTTTAGGTAATCATTGATGCAAAGTGATATTCTAAAATGCCCCTGGATCTCTTAGTTTTCAGAAAAAAAAAACTTAGATTAAATCTCGCCTGAATCAGGTTTTCTTCTTGAAGTCCATATGCAGCCTCTTGCTAAGCTAAAAGCAGACAACATTAGAAATGTGCAGGAAGTGACATGAAAAAGGTTAAATATGGCTCAGGCAGCTGTTCCTCTGAACCAAGAGTTCCTTGTTCCACTGTGATCTCTTCACGTTTCTGTGTTGAAAATAGAAAAATAAACTCTTCTTGCCACCAACATACATAATTTGCACTTGTCACACCTTTCAAAATAATTTCTGGGACTTCCCTTGTCTTCCCTGAGGACTCCAGCTGACTGTGATGGCAACCTGGGGCTCAGCCTTGGACACCCACTGCGCCCCCTACAGACCCAAGGGTGCAGAAAGTCAGCTGAGGATCCACATCTGCCCTCCTCGCCCTCCTCATTCATGACAGGGGGAGCTGTGAGTGCTGCAAGTGAGGTAAGTCCTAGAGTCCAGGCTCGGGCTGGGTCCTTCCTTCTTGTGGACAGGAAAGATGAATATTTGGAGTGGAAGGTCCCAGGAAAGGACGTGCTTTTGATATTCAGCTATCAGGCAGCTCAGGGCAGCTCAGAGGTATGCCCTCTGCACACAGCCATGTACCCGCCATGGGTGTCAGTGTCCTGCTACACACCCTGCAGCACTGGCCTGCTCACACTCACGCACAGTCACACACATTCACATGCACGCTCACACATATCCACCACACACTCACTCACCCACGCATACATTCCCCTCACATCTTACACACACTGAAGCCTCTTGCATTCTCACACAAACACACTCACACTCCCCCTTCCATCCACCCGGCCCCACCTCTTCTCCCCTGCCCTGAGCTGCACTGATTGTGAGACTCGCCTGGTGGAGGGTTGTGTCTGGGGCTCCATGGGGAACAAGTCCTCCCGGATGGGGGACACAGGCACCTCCTGTGTGCCATCAGCACCACTCCTGCTCCTCGGCCCAGAGCCCCGACTGTTGCCAGCCCTGGCCTCTCACAAGCTGTCCTGCAGTTGTCCTGTGTCCTCCCTGCTGGTGCCCCCATCAGAGTCCAGGACTTTACTAGACAGAAGCTGAGCTGACGACCCTGCCTCAAGCTTCCACTCCCTGAGGTACCACTTCTGCTGTCCCTCCTCACCGAATCATCAATGCCTCCGGGTGCTGGCAGTAGGAGAGTAACTTGCTAAGTTGTTCTGGTATCCAAGGGCTCTCAGAGAAGCTGATGTCCTGCTGAGGGAGGCAGTGGGAATGAGGCTGAACTTTCTAGGCCAGGGTGAGGCTGGTGGGAACCTTAGGAATGTTATTTAATTCCCAAATGTCAGGTTTCTCTCCTGTGAAGTAAAACAGTCACTACTCATTGAGTGTCTCCTAATCCCAGGAAGAGGTGGCTGATATTTGCAGGCTGATCGTCCTCAGACCACAGCACGTATGGGTTGAGACGCTGCTTTAGTCACCCTCTGAGGTGAGGGTCAGCCATGGTGAGAGTTACACCAAATACCAGCCTCCCTTCTACAAGGGTGCCCATCAATGGGCGGGCAATGTGGGCAGGGGAACACAGGCTTCTTGACTAGCCCTGTGCATGAAGGGGCTCCAGGCAGGCCACTTCACATGTGCCAATGAAAAAAGCAAATTTGTGTCTCTCAGACTGTGGGCCCAGTTTATACCAGACAGGTCATCACCTTGCCTGACTGGCCTAACACAGCTTCCACACTCAGTGAAGCCAGACCTGTGCTTGCCAGAACCAGTCTTGGGAAGATTCACAAAGCTGGAAGGATTCCCCCACAACTAGCACCCACCCCCAACCACGTTTTGGCACCCCCCCCTTATGGGGTGGGGGGACCTGTCCCTGTAACTGCTATGGCACCACGCCCTATCCACACGGCACAGAGCTCACCCATCTGTCCACTGCTGGTGCCCAGGCCACTCCTGGGCATAGCTGCTGCTGCACTTCCAGGTCATCATGAAGTGCAGCAAGGGCTGTGACAGTGGGTCTGGTGGCCATGAGGGCTTCTCAGAGGCACTGGGTGGAGAGAGTGGACCCGCTGGGTGGGGCAAAACAGGGTGGGGTGTGATCTCTCCTGGAACGCTTTAGAACAGCGTGCAGTTCATAAATATGAGCTGTTTGTTTCTGGAATTTTCCCTGAATATTTTTGGAGGGTGTTGACCTTGGGTGATGGAAACCACGGAAAGCTCAACAAGGGTGAAGGGGATGCCTGCAGGTGCAGCGCCCTCACCTCTTGTTTCCTCCTGATTCCAGTCCCAGCTTTAAAACTACACCTTTAAACTTTTCCTCCTTCCTTGTGCACTTTTAGTTTTTTTACTACATGGAAGGTCCTTGGTAAAGATCAGCTAAGGGCATAAGTGAGCCCTTATCCTTGGGAATTGGGACCATGTTTTCCCTGACTGAGAAACAGTCTGCAAACACAGGATGTTGGAGTTGGAAGTCACCCTCAAGCTCCTTCATCCACTTCCTGCCTCATAAAGGGGAAAACTTCTCCACTGACAAACACTTCCTGCCACATTACAATTCTGCCCTTTCTTTGCTGTTTTCACTCCCAGCCCCCATAAATAGTTTTTGCCCATCACCTGGAAAAATCTGCTCTGAATAATTTAAGGCACATCCTTGCTTCTTCAGACCCACCCAGAGAGTGGACAGCTTCTGGAAATCTTCCCCTCAGCCAGGGCCCACAGAGGAAGTTTTTCTTCATCCCCAGTGGTGTTCAGAGCTCAACAGATAGGGCAGGGCCTTGGGACCAGGTTTTCACTCTCCAGGGTCCAAGCTACCCAGCACCCCATGTGTCTGCGTCCTGAAGGGATAAAGGTGGAAGGCAGAGATCCTGCTCCCTTAGAACTGGCCACCAGGCAGGTCCCCAGCAGCAGGCTTCTGAAAGGATGGCAAGTGCACTGCTCAGGGGACAAGTCCAGGGCAGTCCCTCCTGGCCCCAACCCAGAGGCCCCACCTGCCCTTTCACAGACAAGACTGGAATCCAGGATCTGAATCCTTGTGCCCCGAGAGCATGTGTCCCTACTGTGTGAGCAGTCACAATGTCTGTCCCCATCAGTACGGCTGGACCACATGTGTGTATGTGCCATGATTGGCTTGTTAGAGGTTTGATTTTAACTCCCTTGTAAGTTGTGTCCTTCTCTAGGCTGGATGGAAAACACATAGAGCTATGCAGCTTCATCTTTAGAGATGGGATCCCTCTGTAACTCCATGTCATCTGCTCATAATGGGACCTTTCTTCCTGCTCTGAGTCTGTTCCATGAAGACATATTTGTAGAACAGTGGACACCTGCACCGGTAGGTCACCTTCCGTTTCTGTACCAAAATACCTGAGGCTGTCACCTTGAAAGGAAGAAAGGTTGGCTTTGGCTCACGGTGTTGCAGTCTCTGTCCATGGTCCACTGGCCCCATTGCTCTTGGGCCTGTAGTGAGGCCACGCTTCATGGTGTGGGCAAAGCTGCTCATCTCATGATGGTTAGGAAACAGAGAGCAAGAGTCTTGAGTTCCACAAAGTCCTCTCCAAAGGTCACCTCCAGGGACCCAAAACCTCTTGCCAGGCCCAGCTCCTAAAGCTTCTACTACCCTCCAATTGTGCCAAGCTGGGCTTTCAACACTTGGACCTTGAGGAACCTTCTAGACCCAAACTAGAGCCATTATGGAGGATCACACCCTGGAAAGAGGATTTCACAACTGACGGGACCATCATGGAATGGTCTCAGAGCTGAACCAATTCCAAATATGGAGGTCACGTTTGCCCTGGTCCTTCCAGAGCTACTCTGAGTCCGAGTAAGAAAAAACATATCTTATAGAACTGTTTACCTGGCATGGAGGCAACCACAGAAAGAAGAGACGGTTGCGCGGAAGACACCAAATCAGCCCGGCTGCAGACAGGCAAGTCTGCGCATACCCTACTGAGGTCCCCAGTTGCACAGAAGACACCGAATCACCCCACTGCAGACAGGCAGCCACCTGGTTCCACACTGCAAAGACGCAGAGGAAACCAAACCACCAGACCACAGTACTGAGTCCCTCAGCTCCCTGCTCAGAGGTAGGGGCTTCTGAGCCACTGTCCCACTTCTCCTGGTCCAGAGGAAGGGGCTTCCCAGTCACCATCCCTCCCACTGCTCCCAGCCCAGAGGAAAGGGCTTTTGGGCCACCTTCTATCCCGCCGCTCCTGGCCCAGAGGAAGGGGCTTCCAGGCCACCATCCCTCCCACTGCTCCTGGACCAGAGGTAGAGGCTTCTGAGCTGCCATCCCACTGCTCCTGGTCCAGAGGAAGGGGCTTCCTGGCTACCATCCCTCCTGCTATTCCCA